>QNQO01001539.1:0-202500 GCA_003290165.1 Berberis thunbergii
TGATTGGGTTCGAACCCATGACCTAGTGATACCATTCGCCAAGCTCTATCCCATATAAAGTGTTGTTGTAATAGGAGTGTGGAGCTTTGTGTCTAATGTTTAGAATATGTCAAAGGATGCAATTGCCTAATTGGTGCATGCAATGTGCCTAAGTTTTAGTTTATTGTTTGTGTTGCCATGTGATTAGACCATTCCTTGCATCATGGTTTGATTAAACTAACCTTGAAAGAAAACAATCTTATGTTTACATTAGAGTGATCGGGGTGTATTTTGAAAGTTGCATTTTGGATGTAAAGGAGGGAGTATAACATTAACTCGGATAATCAGATCTGTTTGTTGGGGGGTCTCTGTTGGTGTGATGAACTCTCTTACACCCACTTTTGATAGTGAAATTAAAAACTTTTGATGAACTCTCAAAGACAGGAAAATAGACAACTATGGAAAATGAAACAAATATGGAAATTGAATTCAATTGAAATCATTTGTGTGAATTCAATTTCAAGGCATCCCCTGAACTTGGATTTTCATGAGTAGTGAAAAAATTGTATGAAGTATCGATTTTCTGTCAATATAATAGATAGATCATCATCATCATCATCATCATCACAGTCCATTCCCGAGATTTTCGGGGTCGGCTACATGGATTTTGGTCCTCCAAGCAATGCGATCTTCCCACAGTATAATAGATAGATAAACAACGAAAATTTGCATAACAAGAAAAACATATTTCATTTCTCAAGGAAAATGGCTAACCAAACTTAGATTCCCAAGAATAGTGAAAAAATTGCATGAAGAATCGATTTGTTGTCAGTACACTACAAAAAAAAAAGTTTAATAGCTACAAATATTATAGATGGTAGACTGATTCCATCTCTAATTTAAAGATGTGCGACGGCAAACTACCATCACTAATCCTTTTGGTAGCTGGCCAAGACCATATTCATAAAAAATGTGCTTGTGAAGGGAAAACCATGGATAAATTCAGAAAAAAAAGTAGCTGATTAAATAACTTGCGACGACATATTAGTTGTCGCTAAGTTTTACAAATAAAAATTGGTAGTTACGGTATAAGTTGTCCCTAATGGATTTAAATATATATACATACAAAAAAAAATTTAGCCACGGTATATTAGTTGTCACTAAGTTTTACCAATAAAAACTGGTAGCTACGGTATAAACCGTCCATAATGAATTTTTTGAAAAAATATATATACACAAAAATATATATTTAGCCACGGTATATTAGTTGTCGCTAAGTTTAACAATAAAAATTGGTAGCTACGGTATAAGCCGTCCCTAATAGAATTTTTTTCAGACATATGCAATCTGATTTTGGTATCGATCTAAATAATAATCTAACGGCTGTGATTTGAGCCCTAATTTCGTTGTTTTCTTTGTTTCTCTTTAGAATCAAACAGAGAAGGATAAGAGCTAGAGGAAGGAGGAGTCGAGGAGAACAATTCTGACAAAGAATGAGGAGGGCGATTCAGGCAAAGAAGGAGGAGGACGGTGGTGCCGTGGTGGAACTTGTTAGAATTATTTTCAAATAAAAGGGTGAAGGTTTGGAGAGGATTGGATATGGGAAACTTTAATCCCATATCAAGTAAACAACTATGAACCACTTGGTTTATATACATGGACTTGAATATGGGCTTTTATACACTAAAAGAAAATGGAATGGGCTAGGTGGGTGCGCATGGGCACAATAAATGATATGATTTTTTTTTTCCAAGCATATGAATTATGTCAGTTTTGGTAGTTAATGGGGATTTCCTGGCCCATTTTTGTTATGAACTTGGTGAGATTAGCCAAGTAAAAAATATTTACAGGGAGGTAATAACAAAGAGTTGATGGCAGAAAATGTATATAAATAATGAACTATGTTTCTTTTTTCCTAGAAGTATATTTTTAGTTGAGCTATAATTTTCATGGTTGATTATTATTTACAGTGGCCATTTGGATACGATTCTTGTTTAACAAGGTAAGGTTAAATGTCTGACATCTCTTTCTTACAATATCATTATGCTAAGGTCATTCCTGAAACAGTTCTTCGAAATGCAGCAGGAAGATGTTGTTAGAGCACTTGAAATTTACAAGAAAGCACCAAATCAGGTAGATGCTATCACAAAACATATGTTTTCAGATCATTAAATATTTGCAAACAACTATTCCCAGTCATTTTTTTACTATTTCTAACTAGTTTCAACGTTCTTTTAACTGATGATGTGCTCTTTTAACTGATGAAGTGCCCTTGTTTTTCTACAGGCCGAAATATTGTTTGATTTCTATGAAATTTGCATATGCTTTGAATTTGGACGTGGAGAAAAGTTTATTAAGATTTAAAAGGCATGGATACTCCGGATTTGTCTTTCCAAAATCTTTTTTGTTGTTTTTTGTTAAACCTTGTTTCAAAATTGGTCAATTTTAGTTTGTCCCTAATTGTAAATCCATGTAAGTTTTTTGCTTATGTAGCCTCCTGAATCATATATATATATATATATATATATATATATATAATTTTAATTTGAAATTGATAGAGTATAAAGTTGTTTGGGATTGTATTTTTGTGATGGACAAGTTATTGATTATACGAACAAGGTTAGTGTATTAGTCATCATTTACGGTGAAAATTAATATAATTGTGTTCAAGTTTGAAATGTTTCTTCTGAATGACAAAAAAAAGGCAATGTGAAATCTGAAAATTAATAAAAAAACTAATTCCATTAAAAAATGAATTTTCATTAGTAAATTTTTTAGCTACGGCAAATTAGTGTTAGCAACGGCAAATGCCGTCGCTAAATTTGCAACCTGGTAAATTAACAACGGTTTGAAGTCGTCGCTAAATTTGCAACTTAACAACGGTTTGAAGTCGTCACCAAATTTGCAACTTAACGACGGTTATAAACCGTTGTCAGTTAGCTACGGAATAGTAGACCGTTGTTGTTATACTATAGCGACAATTGAAATAGCTACGGTATTGCGACGGTCGTTGAGCTCTTACAGATTCATTTTAGCTATGGTTAGCAACGGTAAAACGCCGTTGCTGAATTCAAAATTTTTTTTGTAGTGGTAAATAGTATTATGTTCATCAACAGTGCAATTGTTTGAACGAGACAGAGAATATTCTGGACTGTTTTATCCTGGAGACGGCGGAGCTACCAGACTGCTTGCACATTATTTGGGCAGAGCCGCGAAACGTCTTAAAGAGAATAACCTAGTATGCGACTAAACCCAAGAACAATTGGTACCTTCGTTCCTATCTTTTAATTTGAACTTTTACAGCATTTACAAACAACATTAACTTATAGAAATGTATATTTACAATGAGAGATATTTGATCATCAAGAACTAAACCAAAACTCAACGCCCAAGCTTGCTAACCAAATCAGATTCACATCGATACTCCATCGACTTCTCAATGATCAAATCCAGTATCGGTTTCCACGACCCTTCGGCAGACTTCTGCTCTTGATACACTTTAAACCCATCATAATTCTTCACAACAGTACCACCTTTGTTCACCACCACATCCTTCTGTGAGGAAGCAGGCTTCGACTGGCATTTGTTAGCAATCGAAGTTAACCTAGTAGCAATAGCAACCATGTTTGCAGGCGAAGTTTCGGATTAAAACAGTGAAAATGGCAACAAGAAGTAGAGTTTGCCTGGTTGAAGAAGAGTGTCTGGTGGAAACTGTTTGGAGGAAGGCAAAAGTTGTGTCATGGTGCATACATAGTGCTTAGGATGGTGCAGTGAGATTTGTTTCACAGTTGTTGGAGCTTCAAAGTCTTCGACGCAACCGTTTAAGTTAACGATTCGAATACAATCGAATGAAGAAGATGATGAATATGAAGATTTGGATGAAAAACAGATCCCCATCTTCTTCTTCTTCCTTTCTATTTCTTTGAGTTCTTGTGTTGTGTCTGTCTGTCTATCTGAGATATCTATGAAAATACACACATGTATATAAGCATGAAAGGATGAGTCGATATATATATAAATACAAATGGTAGAAGTTGACCTTGCGTTAGGTGTGGATGGATTGAAGTGGCAGCCTAGTGACAACTTTGTAGGGTTTTAATACTTCAATTGGCTATTTTATTTTGAATAATAAAAAAACTAAATATAAATAGAATAATACTTTTCATTTTCATATTAATTAGTTTATTCATAAAAAAAATAATCTTTGATATCTTATTGATAGATCAATTTTCGTTCTCGTTGACCTTCACCTGCACGAGAAACAAATGTAAGCCAAAGATCACTGTTGTGGCGGCTAATGACATTCTGATGCTAAAGTCAACATTGTTCTTTATTTATCAAGCAAGAGTCATTGTTCGGCTATTTTTTTGTGGTGTGGTTTAAGGAAATATATTTGTTAACTATTATTTCCTTGTTGGGAGTTATCCATGCAGTAGAGTTTTCATGCACGACTCATACTTTGATATTTATTTTCTAATAGGAGTCAATGTCTTACTGGCCTATCTGTCTTAGGTCAAACTCCTAAATACTTACCAAATTTAGTCTTATGGGTACTGAGCTTGACCATTTAACTTATGGGACGGATACAACTTTGTTGCTTGGGTCTAACTCTCAGATACTCGCCTTAGTGGTCTTGGAGTGATCTGAGCTTGATTCTTCGTCCGTTGGGCTGGATTAGATTGGGCGCTCATTCAGGCCCGCTTTACTCTACCGAGGAAATCATCATACCTATGTGAATGGAATAGATTACAAGACGGTTTAGTGTACCATCACTTATTATTTTAAAACTTCATTTAAGGGTTATTTTCTTTTAGAATAACTATAACAAACATTTTACTTGGATTTACTAGTGAGGCTGCAATAAGTCCCTTGACTTAAAAGTATCGTCTAATTTTGTTAAAAAGGAAGTCCGGGTTAGTGATTAATCGATACGTATAGCGCCCCTAACAATTTTCCAAGGTGAAAAAGATGTATTTCGTAGAAATACGATGGAATGCATGCATGACTTCGTGTACGCCCTCTCAATTTATAAAATACATTATATTTTGACAAATATATTCATATATTTTGAATAAATTTAAGGAAATTAAGGTGTGCATGAACATGGTTATCTACATGCATCATTTTCTTGACATTTGAGCAATTAATGGATAAATATGAAAGTTGATATTGACTAATCAATCAATCATCTCAATCAACCAAATAAAATAATTAATTAGAGATATACAAGTTGCTCAACAATGTTTTTGTATTTGGAGTCCTCTTTATTTATTGCTTACTACTTGCTTTGCTACCGTAAGACTTTGGATTGTATAGCATAGGGGTGGGCAAAAATCGATTTAAATTTGGTTAACCGATCGAATCGATTTTCAAATTCGGTTCGGTAACCGAACCGAAATACGAGTAGAAAGACAATAATTTAAACCGAATCGATTATAAACAGTTCGAAATCGGTTTACAATTTTACCGACCGATTAATTAGATATATATAAATAACTAAATAACAGATAGGTGTCAATACCTAATTAGTGCAACAAATGCACTGTAGTACACTCTGTTGCACTGAATCACCCCATTCTCTCAAAGTTTTCAATTTTGGACTAAAAATTAGGTCTGTAAAAAAATTGGGCTTGTAAAAAAATTGGACATGTTTTAATGAAAGTCTTTCAAATGCTCTTGAGCCTGAAATTTCGGCCCAACCGAACCGATCCAAAATTCGGTTAAACCGAATTCATCGGTTTAGAAATACAAAATTCAGTTTCGGTTTGGGTTTTGGGCAAACCGAATGAAATCGGTTTGGGGCTCAAAATCGAACCGACATTGCCCACCCCTAGTATAGCACATATAGACTGAGTCCCCAAAAAGCCATCCAAATGACTTCCTACAAATACTAACTTAAAAAATATGAAAATTTTGAGTATTGAAAGTGTGAAATGGAAGGTTAGAAATGGTAAAGCCAGAGCTGGAAATTGTGGTAAACTCTTTTAGGGTTTGTTTAGTTAGTCATTTAGCTTGGGAAATAGAATTCATTTCCTTTGATACGTAGATTTCCACTGTTAAAAAATTGACTTGCTACAAATACTAACTTAAAAAAGATGAAAATTTTGAGTGTTCACACTAGATAGATATCATATTCATGGAATGAGATTCAGTTTCAAAGATGCCTTGATGGTGAAATGGTAGATAGACTCTAATTGTTCGCCATAACTTATCAAAGATCAGAACTGGTCAACACACCATAAATTGATAAACATGTCGGTTCAAACCCATGACCTAGTGATACCATCCGCCAAGCTCTAACCATTGGATTTGCATTATAAGAGAGAAAAAAACTCTCTGAGGCGATTTTGAAGGGCAGTTTGGAAACTTTCTCCAACTTCCTAATCTTTTAATCCTAGCAATTCCAGGCCATTGGGAAGAAATCTGGACCACTGATTCTAGTGCCGGATTGGCAAACCCTAGCCGCCGCTCTTGGCCAGCATCTGGACATTCAGTCATGTACGCCAACCACAGGATTAGTTCGACAATTCGATACTGTTCAGTCGCCCACAGGCCGCCTGTTGGATTCGACACACGCACAATTTTTGTGCTCTGAACGGTTTGCTCTGTTAGCAATCACACTACAGCCGACACCGCAAGGAGTCGCCACCGTTACGATCAAAGCGTCGTTACGCACCGTCGTTACGATCTAGCACCCGTTACGACACAGCCTTCGTTCCGTTCCAGCCGCCGATACACATATCCAACACACAGAATTGTGTGATCTTTGTTTCTGCTGGGTCAGGGACCCTACGTCTTCTGGATGTGATGTCAGCGCTAGCCGCCATCCCTCCCCCCACTGGTCCGGGTCATGGGGGAACCTCGGCAGGATCCCCTAAGCCATCATTCGCCAAGATTTTGGTGGGAACCAGGTCGAAGGTACTCGTTTTCGTTAAGATGGGGCACCAGCAATCGGAATCATGGTGATTACGCCCAAACAATACACGCGGTCAATTGCAGTAAAGAATGAGGTGTCAATCCCACGAGGAAAAACGATCTACAAAATAAGGTTAAGGAAAACAAACTATGCGAAACTAAAGTTAATAAATTCTAACAAATTTAAAATACGAAATTGAATTTAATTTAATGAAAATTAAGTTTAGAAAAATCACAAGGTTCCAAGAATCCCTCCTAGACTTCACACGCCAATTAGTATTGATTCGCTATGATGACTCAACTACGTGTTTCACATCCCAAACGACGTAATCGGAAAAATAATCTTTTAATCATTAATAAACCCTAATGTAAATGAATTTAAGATTTCACTTTTTCTGAGAAAAACACAAAGTTTTGTCATATGTGATATCCTAAACTTACGATATATCCGGAGACAATACCGTAATAAATGACGATCACATATAACTAACCTACCGGAATCAATTAATCCTTAAACATTCCACACATAAGAAAAGCGTGACTAAGCTTATATGGAGAAGAAAAGATAATCACCGGAATAAAAATAATCTACAAAGAAATCTATGAAATCCTTCTCACTGAAATAACATAAATTTCTATATTAAATAAAAGTGATAATCATTAAACATCATTATTCATCGTGAAAACTTAAAGCGAATCAAATGCTAATTTAGTGCGTTACATCTAGGAGTTCACCTCTTCACCTTGCGTGGGGTTTAGTGACTCATGGTGGTGGTGGTCACAGCATCACTGGAGGAGGAACCCATCACTTCCTGTACACGCACGAATCATGAGAAAAATAGCTAAATTTACACTGTGGTGGCTCTTACAGATTCTCGGGGCGTCAATAGCCACAACCGTTTTTCAAAACTGAAAAAACAGAATTTCCCGCGCGAAATCCGCTGCTCTCCCTGGTTCGTCTTCTCCAGTGCGACAGCGCCCTGCTCCGCCTCCGCTGGCTCGCTCCTCGCGAGCTTCTTCGTCGTACGAACGCCTCCGGCACCTGCAAGAACAGAGAGAAGATGAGGGAACAATGGAATCAACACAAACACGAAGGAGGACGAGGAACAGGGAACGAAATAGGGAGGTTCCCTATCTGTTTCGCGGTGGCAGCGAGTCTCTCGCGGTGGTGTGGGCTCTAAAAGAGAGAGGCATGGAGGAGGGAGAAGCCGTGGAGAAGAGAGAAAGAGGAAGGAGGGCGGCTGCGAGGGAGAGAAACAGGGAGGTGCTCCCTGTTTCGCGGCAGTGCCGTGCACGCGGTGGTGGCGATGGTGTTCGAGTGATGGTGGCGGTGAGAGAGGTGGAGGGAGATGATGGTGGCGGTTGTGTTATGGACAGAGAGAACGGTGGCGAGGTGAGGTTTGTAGCGTGAAACAGGGAGGTGAAACAGGGGCGAGAGCGAGGACGGTTAGTGGCGAGATGGTGGTTGGTTAGTGGCGAGAGCGGCAGGGCTCTGCCTTGGTGGAGGTGGAGATGGCGGCTGGAAAAGAGAGGAAGAAAACGTGGAAGAGAAGAGGGGTCTCTCAAGAGAAGGCCATAGAGAAACCTAAATAGGGTTCCCCTATTTCCTTGTTAGGCTGGGCTTAGGATTCTAGCTTTCTGGGTTTGGGCTTGGGCTAGGTTAAAGTAGGTGGACCATGCTTATTCGGGTTAGGCTTAGATGTGTGAACCACTCTTTTGTACCACCGCTGGAATCGACAAATTAATCATTTTCTCAAATTTGTCGCCTTAATGCGACTTTATCGTTCACGCGCGCAGATTTCTACAAAAACATAAAAATTGAAATAATTAGAATAAAATATATTAATTGAAGCACTAACATATATAAATTAAGGGTCATAATTTGTAATAATTACGTGTATATCACATGGCAACAGATGAAGTCCGTGGTGAAGATTTCATGGAAAAACATGTGATTGTTCTCAAATTTTTCTAGTTACCGTCCTACTTTGGCATATATTCGAGATTTGATTCACAGAACATGGGGAATTTTGGGCGATTTTTCGCTGGGGTTACTGAATAACCGACACGTGTTAGTACGACTTCAATCTGAGGTGGAAGCAAAGAAAGTTATGTCGAGTGACTCTTTCCTGATTCGTGGAGTTCGGTTTAAAGCTTTTTGTTGGCACGATGGTTTCAGTTTGAAGGAAGACCCAATCTCGGTGCCCCTATGGGTAGAGTTACCTAACTTACTTTTGCATTTATTTCATCCCCCTATTTTAAAAGCTATTGTGAATTCTTTTGGTGATTTTTTGCGGATGGATGATCATACTCGCGGCCGGGCTTTGCCCGTGTATGTGTGGAGATGTCATTAGCGGAGAAATTACCAAATAGAGTTTGGATTGACAGGGCTAATAACAGGGGTTTCTGGCAGAAGATAGAATATCCAAGTTTCAAATACTGCGACTTTTGTTCTTTGATAAGCCATCAAGAGGAGTTTTGTAGGAAAAAGCTTGGTCTTAAGGGCAGTGGGGGAGGCCCTGATTCCTGTAAAGCGGAGAAGGCGGTCAAGCCGCAGGTTGAAACCAAAACTATAAAGCAACAATATGTACTCGTTCTCAAAAAAGCTAAAATTCAAAATCCAGCGGTTGGTCCGAGTGGAGCAAAGAACAGCCAGGGGGAAGAGATTGATGAGGACGTTGGGGAGAAAAGGCCGGTGGCCAGGGATCCGGTAAAGGTGTTGTTGTCAAACAAATTTGAGTCGCTTACTGAAAACATTGATGCAGATGAGAGTGAGAAAATGGTTCATGTTAGTGCTGAGCAGGTTACAGAAACTACGGAAGAATGCCTCCTAGAGGCGGGGTATACAACTTCGGAGATTGCAAATGCTATTGGAATTCAAGAACAGTCGACACAGCCAACAAATGACATAATCTTAGGGGCCAAGAGTGGTCTTTCCGACGACATGACAAATGACAATATCTGCCCGGAACATCACATTGAGGCAAGGTCTCACGATGCTATTGGGGGCGATCAATTGGGGCATCCTGGATCAGAGACACGAGCTGCACCGTGACAGCAAGGAACGACAAGGATGGGAGCTTGTATGATGTCGCCATCCAGCTGGTCGAGGATAACCGTGTTTTACGAATAAAGAAACAATCAATGAACACTAATACACTTGATAGCGCCACAGATGATAGTGACGAGGTTGCGTCGGAATCGGAGTTGGGGCCGGAATCACATGATATTAACGATTTAAATTTGGGGGTGCACTCCAATGAGGATCTTCAGAACAAAGTCAAATCGGCGGTCCTTCCGGGCAATCGTCGTAAGACTAAGAGAGGTAAATCTTCCTCCCGCGCTTAAGATGATGGAAAATTTTATGTTTTGGAATTCTCGTGGGGTTGGTAATAAGGCCACGAGGAGGAGGTTAAAAAATATGGTTGTCGATCATAAAGTCAGAATTCTTATGATTGCGGAGCCTATGATTGATACTAGTAGATCTATGGAGATTGGCAACAAGCTCCACCTTGGTGGCTTTGCCTCGAACGACTCATTTGGCGGCAAGATTTGGATTCTTTGGGATACTTCCCTTGCCCTCTCAGTGGTGGATATGTCGGACCAGATCATTCATTGCCAGGTAACAGACTCTGATTCAAGAATTTTTTTAATTTCTTTTGTTTATGCTAAATGTTCTGTGGATGAAAGAAGGGATCTATGGTTGAATATGGCCAATTTTGCTGGAAACCATGACATTCTTTGGATGGTAGGAGGAGATTTTAACACTTGTTTGCATTCGAGCGAGAAAGTAGAGGAGGTGGGGCCGTCCATGGCAAGCATGTCACATTTCTCTGACTGTATTGAAAACAGTGGCCTAATTGATTGTGGATTCTCGAGTCCTCGTCTCACTTGGTGCAATAACAGGCGGGGCAGTGAGCGTATTTGGGCCAGACTTGATAGGATCTTTGTTAATTCACCTTGGTTGACAGATTTGGGCAGTCCTAAAGTGGAACATCTCAGCAGAACTTTCTCAGATCATTCTCCGTTGTTGGCCTCCATGCCAACTCAATCAAAATTCGGTTTTGCTCCTTTTTGGTTCCTTAAGATGTGGACGACACATCCTGAGTTTTTGGATCTGGTAAAGGACACATGGTTGACTGACATGGGTACCATGAGACCCATTGATAGAATGGGTGCCAAACTTAAACTGACACGACGAGCTCTTATACAGTGGAATAGGATGGTCTTTGGCAATGTGTTCAGCAGGATCCGAGCATTAGAAGATGAAATGCAACAGTGGGAAACAACACTTTTGGCGGGTTTTGCGAATAACATTAATAATGGTCTAAATGTTGATGCTAATTGGGATGTCCAGGCTTGCTGCAATTTACATCGATGTCAGGCAGAGTACAGATTAGCTCTCAAACAGGAGGAGCTGTATTAGATTCAAAAATCAGGTGAAAAAGAGTTCAAGGATGGGGATGCCTGCACTAAATACTTTTTTCACCAAGTCCAAACAAAAGCGACGAGCCATCAATCAGATTACTTTACTGTGCGGTAGAATTATTTCGGAACCTGGTGAGATTCTTGACAAAGCCAATGAGTCTTTTGCTAATCTGATGTCTTCTCAAGGTGATTGTAGGGAGGATACAGATTTGTTAAATTGTATCCCGAAGTTGTTGGAACCTGGTCAATGCGAGCTTTTGGTCAAACGACCTTCTTTGGAGGAAGTGAGGGATGTTGTTTTCGACATACCCAAAAATAGTGCGCCAAGACCGGATGGCTTTACTGCTGATTTCTTTCAGTCTTGTTGGGAGGTTTTGAGTATGGGTATTTGGGAGGCAGCTATACAATTTTTTGAAGGGGAGGCAATGTCGTCGTCCTTTTCGGCAAATTTCATTGCTTTGATTCCTAAAATTGAAAATTCAGGTTCCTTTTTCTGATTTTCGCCCAATCAGTCTATGTAATGTGATTTATAAGATCTTTAGTAAAATCCTTTGCAATAGGCTGATAGATATCTTGCCAAGGTCGATTTCTCAGGAGCAGGAGGCTTTTGTCAAAGGCAGGTTCATTGGTGAAAATATTGGCCTGGCGGAGGAACTGATCAGAGACATTAACAGGAAGGTTTTTGGAGGCAATGTGGTGCTAAAAATTGACATGGAGAAAGCATATGATAGAATGGAATGGAACTTTTTGCTCGCAGTTCTTAAAAAATTTGGCTTTAATGGTAGAATCTGTCACCTCATCTCCAACTGTATCGTTTTTTGTGGATTTTCGGTTTTGCTCCAGGGAGTCTACAAAGGGTTTTTTAGATCCACTAGGGGATTAAGGCAATGAGACCCTCTTTCCCCGTTTCATTTCATTATTGCCTCTGAAGTGTTGAGTAGGGGTTTGAAAGCAGCTTTTGATAATGGAAAAATTGGGTATTATTATACTCTCAGGAATTGCAGTCATATTTCCCACCTTCTGTATGCATATGACACTCTAATTTTTTTTAAATGGCCGAAAGTCCTCAATCATGGGATGCATGGAGTTCCTGCGACGTTACTGTAAGGCCTCGGGGCAGAAAATAAATGAGGGGAAAAGAATTTTTACTTTGGATGACAAGGCAGCAGTGGAGCGCATTGTGGCTTTAAAGAGTTGTACAGATTTTCAATTTCACGTTGCCCCATTGAAATATTTGAGCGGGCCAGTGTTCCAAGGGAAAGTTAAAATTTCATATTTTGAAGATTTAATTACTAAAATTCAGGCTCGTATTCAGGGATGGAAGGCAAAATTGTTATCTCCAAGAGGCAGATTAATCTTGATTAAGCATGTCCTTAGCTTGATTCCTATTTATATTCTTAGTACCATGTGTGTACCAAGGACAGTTCTAGCACGGATTAATAGTTTGCTAGCGGACTTCTTTTGGGGGATTGTGAAGGCCGACTAAAGAAAAAATGGGCGTCATGGGATAAAATTTGTTTTCCACAGGCGGAAGAAGGTTTGGGAGTTAGAGACTTGACGGTTGTTATGAAGGATTTTCGAGTCAAGGCTCTTTGGAGACTACTTACTTCAGACTCTTTATGGACTACTTTTATGAGGAACAAATATTGGCTATAAGGCGTTGGGTTGAATAGTCAACCTGTGAAAGGTGGGCCTTCTCCTTTTTTAAAAGAGATCATGCTTGGGAGACATTTTTCTGTTGAGTAACACGCTTTGGCGTATTGGCATTGGGGATATCAGTTTCTTTGAGGAAAATTGAAACATGGTGGCATCTTTCAGGAGATCGGCGGCTCTAGTTGACCAAGGTTTTTGGCCTTCAGTTAGCGAGGTGATTTTGACAAATTTTGAATTGGTTCATCCATATCTCAGAAATTTGGCGCTTGGTCTTTTTGCAGATAGATTACGTGGTGAGGCCCATGAGGAGGACACGTGTGTGGGTTCCAAATCCGAATGAGCTCTTTTCACTTCAATCAGCATATGAACTGTTACGGAAACATGGGAAGGTCAATGCATTAAGTCAAACGCTTTGGCACGACATTATTCCTTCCAGAATATCAGTCTTTGTTTGGAAATTACTCCGTAGAGGAGTGCCAGTGGATGGGGAATTATACAGATGTGGTTTGAGTCTGGCCTCTAGATGTCGTTGTTGTAGCTCGCCAAAGCAAGAATCTTTGAAGCATCTCTTTCTAGACGGAGAATTGGCGATGCAGGTGTGGAGTCACTTTGACAGGATTTTTGCAGTACATATACGGCGACCAACAGAAATCTCAACGGTGCTAGTAATATGGTTCAAGAGAGCTAAACGCAATTCGCAAACAGGTGTGTTATTCTTTCTTACTCCTATGTTCATTTTATGGGAAATTTGGATACAAAGATGCAAATGTGTTTATGAAAATGCTCTCCCAAATCTTGCCTTTGCGATTTTGAACATTAGGCGTCAGTTGCAATTGGCAAATAATTTTATAATCCCCAAGCAAGTTAGCAGTAATAAGGCCCACTTACGAGCTTGAGGTTGGATGTGCTCCCCGTTAGAAGGACGTTCGTTAGATTTGTTTTTTGGCACCCCCCCCCCATAGATTTTGTTGCGTTTAATGTGGATGGCTCCTCCCGCAAGGACAAGGCATCCGGCGGAGTGATTATTAGAGACTCTCGGGGTTTCTGTGTTGTGGGAAAACAAATATTTTTCAGTGCAGGATCCAACAATAAAGCGAAAATTTTGGCTCTATTTGAGGGCCTACGCCTCTGTCTCGCCTGGGCCTTCAAAAAGATGGTTATCCAAACGGATTCGGAACTTGTTTGTGGTTGGTTTAAGGGTAATTTGAAAATCCCTTGGCATTTGGAGAATATTTTGAAAGAAATCAACTTGTTGGCAGCGACAATGACGTTATATTGCCAACATATCTATAGAGAGGCCAATGCAGTGGCAGATTCATTAGCGGATAGAGCACAAGTCATAGGACTATTTCTTTCAATGGGACTGATTTTCCTAGGAGAGTAGCAGGCTTGATCGCGCTTGACAAATTACAAACGGCGTACATTCGCCACGGGGATGAGTAGAGGCAATCTTTATGGGTATTTGTGGCTTCACCTGTCTTTGCACACCGGCTGCGAGCAAGGGCATTCAGCTAGGGCGAGAATGCGGACTGTGGGACGTGTTCGACCAGCTGCTTGTTGTGTCAGGCTGATTCGGTTTGGCTTGCAGGAACACGTGAAACACCATCTGCTGGGAGTGCGACAACTCTGTCCACTCTGTCGGCTGGGGTGAGCATGCGGGTGGGCTGTGACCAGCTGCTCGCTGTGTCAATTGGCTTGCAGGAACCCGCAAAACAGGTCAACTGCTGGGATTTAGTGCTTCCTTTCCACTCTGCTGGGAATTTTTATGTAATGATGTTGCTTCTCTTTTTGGATGAATTACTTGCTTTGTTTTCACCCTGTTTTGCTCTGATTTTATGGTCTTTTCTTTCAGCATTGGTGATAGGTTTGTTTTGCTTTTATGTATTTTGGTTTCCGACTGCGGCCCAATTTTTGTTTTGGTTATATCACGGGTAAAGTCGTCATGTGCTCCCGTATTGATTGTAAATCAATTTTTGACAAGTAATAAAGGTATGGCATTCCAGAGGTGCCCCTCCCCACTGGAGGTTTAATTTTTTTTTTTTTTTTTTTTTAAAAAAAAACTAACCATTGAGTTGTGTCATGTCATTGGCCATATGGAGTGTTGTTGTAATCGGAGTGTGGAGCTTTGTGTCTAATGTTTAGAATATGTCACAGGATGCAATTGCCTAATTAGTGCATGCAATGTGCCCAAGTTTTAGTTAATTGTTTGTGTTGCCATGTGATTAGACCATTCCTTGCATCATGGTTTGATTAAACTAGCCTTTGGGCATGGTTTGGTCACCTACGGGAATAATGATGTAGATTTTAAACATTGTTTCGATGGCTCTTTAGGGACAAGGATGGAATCCCAAGTATTTTTATTTTTATTAAAAAAATCTTTAATTGCTCTCGATTACTAATTCGAAGGTGCAAATCACCATTTGTAATTTGCAAATATAGCTTGAGATATCATATGTAACCTATGGATGTAAATCAGTCGATGCTATTAAACTTGTCATGAAAAAACATGTTAAAAGAGTAGAAACATTATCACACAATAGTACTTTGTACTCGAATGTCGTTCATCCTTCTTCCGCTTGAAAGAAAAAAAATTTATGTTTTGCAACGATGAACACAAAATTATTGCACAGAAACTAGGAAAAACTCAAATGGTGAATGAGTATACACGTTCAAAAAAAATGCCAAATGTTTTGCAGAAATTTCATCAGACAACGTTAATTGTCATGTTCTGACCAAGGGGGCAAGTATGGGTTAAAAAAAAAACTAACCAGAGTTCTTCCTGAAGATTAATCAAATAAATGACATTAATCAACTCAATTGAAGGTATTTTACTGCTCACCATTTTCAGCAGCAGAAGCAAAATCTTAAACTCATACACCTTGCCGGCATTTGTCTATTACTGTAAAGAGGTCGGAGAAAAAATAATATTCCACAACATGCCAACACACAGGTAGATCCCGCCAGACTTTTAAGACCTTATGTTGCAGGCGGTGCCACAGGGCTTTCTTGTTCAACTGGAACGTCGGATGGAAGGGATGCAGATTCATTTTCCATTTCCAAGTTTGGGGTGCTAGATGGTGGGGATATGGTGGTCTCCTTTACCTTTTCCAAGTTTGGAGAGCAAGATGGTGTAGATATGGTCTCCTTTTCCTTCTCCAAATCAGGAACACATGGTCTCCATATTGTTTCCTTACCCAAGTCCATCAGAGCAATACCCTTCATGTTAAGATCAAGTCTAATCTGATCGCTTTTAGCATACTCTTTGTTTTGCCTTGCTTGCACTCTTTCCTCGATAAGCTGCGTCACGCCTTCTTCTGTCAACCCTGCCCTCTTCAATGCCTTATCCTTCAACTGCTGCAGAACCTGTCCAGATAAAAATGTTAAGTGGGATGACCAACCCATTTATGTTGGTAACATTGACAAACACTTGAAATGGTTGTATGCTCAAGTACCTCAGAATAAGAAGATGCTAACAAAAGTCCAACGGCTTCGAGAACACCCTTTACTTCTCTTTCTAATGCCGAAAGAGAGTGAAACATTGATGGTTGCTTTTGCTTTTTCTGGCAAAACACAGACAATTTCATTAGGAAAAATAGTAACTTCTGCAGTAACACTGTTGTATCAGGTAATACAAAGTTGCCAACTGTATCCATGAAGCCAATAAAAGTTAAATTCTCCGTCAAGTATACAAATGCATTATTATAAAGTTCCTAAGTCACACAACTGGGATAGAGGACAAACATTAGTTACTATCGGATATAAAAATACATCAATCAGAATTGGGATAAGTGCACACCTTCTTGAGTGACTCCAACGACTTGTTCATAAACCTTAATGTTTCTTGTAGAGAACCATTCAGAATGTCCTGAGTATGGAGATCATCTGACATCCTAGCTTGAAAATCATCACGCAACTTTTTGATGCATTCTTGTGCATCAGAAGTGACTCGCACGCCTTTGGAGTTTTTCCCCTCCGTGAGACTTTGTTCAAGATAGGGAGATAAAATGTCTTGGCAGTCGCTCAAAGTCTACAATCAAGACAAACAACTCACTCCATTCAGAATTGATATGAACATTTGCTGGTCTTTGACAATCATAATTTGAAAGAAGAAAAGAGAAGAAGCTGAGAAATGGACACTACATCAATTAGCACCAAAATATCTAATTCATGCATATCTTTCAGCCCTCGGAAACGACAGGGTCAATTCTGACTTTTAAGCACTTATCCCCTTGTCTCAAGAAGAGGTCTGAGTCTCTAAGTTAACTACCTTGGCTCCACTCCATACCTTCTACTTCCATTATTTTTGGAACTTTCTTGAGAGGGATTGAAGACAGACAAGAGATTTAGCAAGAAAAATTGGTCCATGACTCCAGAGGAAAAAAAAAGTAAACAGGAAGTTAGACAAATCAGAGTCATGTATAAGCCAAACTCTGACACCACCATGTATGGAAGAATCAAACCCCACTATTTGACCCACAGCATTAAAAAAGGTAACTGTTAAAATCTCATTCAGGTTATAGTTGCGGAAAGTCACTGCTGCATATGAAACATTGAAAATAAAGCCTTGAGAAACTGATGAATTCTTTCACCTGATAAATGTAGAAAATCGAGTCTGACGCAGTTTCAAGTTGTGATAACGAATAATTGATGGGCGACCGATAGTGTATGCTCATCAAGAAATACCTCAGAGCCAATGGATGGTACTGCTTGGTAATCTACAATAAATAACAGGTTAATACTCATCACAAGTAAAAACCATAGCAAAATAGAAATCATATGGTTCTCTAAGAAACCAACATCAAACTAAAAAAATTACCCGTACTTACTTCACGAATGGTGAAAAAATTTCCTAGTGACTTGGACATTTTCTCATTGTTAATATTGACGAAACCATTGTGCATCCAATATCTGATATTGGTCTCTGGGCAAGCAGCACAGCTCTGAGCGTACTCATTTTCGTGATGCGGAAATATCAAATCCATCCCACCACCATGAATATCAAAGGAAGATGACAAATAATGGGCACTCATTGCACTGCACTCAATGTGCCAACCAGGTCTCCCATGTCCCCATGGGCTGTCCCAACTAATCTCACCATCTTTTGCTGTCTGTAATGATCAGTAACCATTTCAATTTGTAACTAGGGCATAGAGGATTAGATGTATGAAGCTTGGCAGGAAGGTATTACCTTCCACAATGCAAAATCAGCGGGGTTCCGTTTTCTGGAGTCAAGAGCAACTCTTTCACCAGCACGGTTATCTTCCAGTTTCCTTCCAGATAAACGGCCATATTCAGGGAACTTATCAACAGAGAAGTATACATCTCCTTCAACTGTGTAGGCGCAGTCATTACGAATAATCTGCCATGTAATACCAATTTCAAAATACAGATAATGCACTCTTCAGTCAAGTAGAGGAGTTTATATTACTTCTGCATGATTTATGCAGATTACATACTTTTGTCAAGTTAATAACTTGTGTATCATAATGTCCCAATCAAAGAGTTCCTTAAAATGCAATACATATAGATTTTTCTTCTAATCATGAAAAATATCATATCAATATGAATTTTGACAGAGCGGATGCATGAGCTCCCAGTGCAATCATCATAATTAATGCCATAAGTGGACTTGTTCATTGACCACTGGATAGAAAAGTGCAAAGCAATCATCTATCAGATAGAAAGTACATAAAATCATCAAGCAATATCAACATCTATCTAACAAAACGTCATGCTCTGGCAGCTCACAAAGAGATGAGTTATCTCAAGTTAGTTCACCGCTCGGATTTCACCGAGATGTCCAACAGCCACAGATGAAGGGCTCATATTAAATTCCTTTAACAAATTCTTTCGTCAATCTCTCTGCCAATTTTGTGTGTTTGGCCAGTTGCAAGGTTTCTAATGTGCTTGCCAATTTCTGCAATGCTCTTCCCAATTTTGTGTTCAGCTTTCCCATACCTTTTTTCCTCCTTGATTGGTATGGGTTTATTATGGAAGAATTGATTTTTATCATGGCAAGGAAAAAATTTCATTTTATTATTTGAGATTATAACTTCTCTTTTGTGTTTGCATCAGTAAAACACCTTTTGTCATGTGTGCAAGGAAAAAATACAACCATTCTCCTGAGTGTCATATTACAGGTTTAAATTACACAATTAATTGTTTCAAATTTTTTGAAAAATTATGCTTCAACAAACGTACATACCGAATGATGCCATGCCATGGGGGTTGTAGGCATAGCAAATGCCCCAATAGGAACACAGGTAATACACAAGTTTAATCATAATAAACAAAATGAGAGCACATAAGATTATCATATCCTAATATCGCACAAGAACAATTATTTTGACTTATTTTCATATAATTGTAAAAAAAAAAAAAAAATGTGAACTAAGCAAACCTGCTCTATCATATCCCTTATTTGGTCGATATGATCAGAAACACGTGGCTGATGCCTCGGCAAAAGGCACTGAAGGTCCTCCATGTCATCAAGAAATTCTTTGCAGAATCGGCTACTTAATGCTAATGCATCTTCATTATTCTCCTTTGCAGCCTTAATAATCTGTGAAAGTCCATGAAGCTATCATAATAGAGGACACATAAAAGTATTTGGTCAAGAAACATAAGAAAGCAAAGTGGCAGCCTTATCAACCTTAATGTATCACTACACCATTGTGTGTGTCTTATGGCAGAAGAGAAATGGCCAGAACTATGGAGATTCTTTTATGTCTAGGGATCGTTGTTCGTGGATGTCCTTGGTTTATTGTGCTATCTTTGCACGGGCCAATTGTGCCTTCAAGGGTGTCCACTTCATCCAGTTCATGCTTGTGTATGAAGTCTTATGAGAATTCAATAGGCTTTTGTAAGGTTTATAGTTTTTTTTGGGTGTGTGTGTTTGGGGGGTCAGGTGATGTTTGGTGACATTTTATTTGTTTTTCCTTGTGTTTCTGTATAGTTTATTGTTTTTTCTTAATAATATTACTGAATCCCTTCAAAAAAAGAATGCACCTCTGATTAAAAGTTTATAAACGTGAGAGGAATAGCCAAAAAATTTATATATGCAACTGGACTACAGGATGGTGTCCTTTCTGTAGACCTAAACTTAACACAGCAAGAGATTCGGTATTTG
This sequence comes from Berberis thunbergii, assembly GCA_003290165.1. Lineage (NCBI taxonomy): Eukaryota > Viridiplantae > Streptophyta > Magnoliopsida > Ranunculales > Berberidaceae > Berberis > Berberis thunbergii. The sequence continues at coordinate 20,105 of QNQO01001539.1, forward strand.
TAAGTTATTTGAGTAGGCATTGTAAGTTTATTGCCCACAGATCCTACACAATGGACATGTTTACAGATCCATCAGTGCTGATAAGGTCTCCTCCTAATGGTTTTCGGGTGGCAATATAAGTTGACTGTCCACTATCTATATCTATATCTAAGGTATATACCTACGCTTCCGAAAGAAGCAAGAATTGTACCAAGCTTTGCAAACAAACAGGTGCAACTTTGGCGAGTTCATATCATACAGTCAACATGTATTGGATTGAAGTTCCATATAGCAAGGTGTTCCATTTTCTGAACAGGTGAAACTCCATGGCAAAAAATGTCTCAGGTTCAATAGTAAAAAGTGGACAATTTCTACATCATGCAACAATCTCAAAAGGAATGTGAACAAGACTATAATTTTTCAAGATTATAAAAGCCGGGTAGCTTATACATGGGGGAAAAAAAAAAAAAAACCAGGAATTTTACGTCATGCAACAATCTCAAAACAGACTCGTGTGGTCTCTTGTACCTTACCACAAAACCCACACAATGGCGTAGGATAAAAAAAATCAGGAGTGTGGCTTTCCCAACATCTCAGCAGAAAGTATGATAATTCCACAATAAACAAATATATCTTTTAAAACAATATGCATCACATTCCTACCTTGTCATCAACATCCGTGAAGTTGCGAACATAGTTAACATCGTAGCCCAAGTGTTGAAGGTATCTGCTCAAATGTCAATCACCAAAACATGATTAACATCCAAAAGTTTACCTTGTCAACTTATAACATTGGCCTATTACAGCAAGTATAGAATACGCTATCAATCAGAATATAACAACCCTTCAAATCTACACTATCAAACAGAACATCATCAAACTAAACAAAAAAGGAATGAGAATAGATGAATTCACCTGTAAAGCACATCAAATGCAACATAAGCACGAGCATGACCAAGGTGACTGTAGTTATATGCAGTGACACCACATATGTACATACCCACCTTTCCTGGTTCTTTGGGCTCGAACACTTCTTTCTGCTTGGTGATTGTGTTATAGATCAGAAACACTGGTTTAGACATTGCCGCCTATCTAAGGTTTCTACTAGTATACCACGTACTTGTGACGACCCACCTTCAAGCTTCAAGAGAGAACAAAGACAAAATTAATGGAAATACTCTTAAAATCCATCCACTAAAAAATGCAAAAGTATTAATGGGGACAACGACAATAACATTCTACAGCGACTTACGATATAAGTCTAAAATAACATAGAAGTATAGACTTAGGTACAAAGAACGACATTATCTGGTCAAGGGTAAACAGAGGAAAAATCATCATGTCCTTTCACTTGAAGAAACGCATACGTAATTGTTGGAACCTTGAAGCTCATGTCCAACTAAAATATTGAATCTACATAGATAATTCCACCCAGATTTGAATAATCCGACTAAGTTCCATAACACATTGAGCCATCATGCATTGAAGTGAAAACCCAAGGTGACTAACATATAAGGGCATTTTCATGAATTTGTATCAAATAACTTTATCATTCTTAGTCCGTAAACAAACTTATATTAACTCAGTCCGTTGATCATAAATAGGAATCCCTGATCACGACTATATATAATACCAAAAGATAAGATCTCAAACAAACAAACTTAAGATCTGGTATTGGTAAAGTTTTGAACTAGTTAGGAATTAGAATCTTGAAAAATATTTTGTATATGCTAGCTATATATGTTCTTCATATCAATTACGAAACTCGCCCTAGATAACTACATACCCTTCTCTATGGGTCAAGATCCAGGCCGTTCCACATCCGGGGATCTAGGCCCATTGCCACCATATGCTTCTCTTTTAACTCATTTTCAGAAGAAAAAAATTCAACTTTTTTCTTTAACCTCAACCGTTAAACAAAATCAAACAAACGAGGTCTTATAAATTGGATGTGGATTTGGCCAGTGCCACATTCTACTCAGTAGTATACAATGAAATGAAATTTGAAGAAACTGAAACAACCCCATTATCATTTCTTTCTAATATCTACTAATAAGTTGAAAAATAAACATAATTTGAAGAAATCGAAAAAAACCCATTATCAATTCTGAAATACAAAACATATGTAGAAACAACAAATATAGAACTAATTAGACAGACACAAATCAATTAATCTATCAATCAAACCACACTGTATCCATCTATTTATTGTCAATCAATTAAAACTACATGAAGAAAACGAACACTTACCCTTTGTTTAGATTTTTGCTTTCTTCTTCAGCCCTAAATCGCAGAGGAGAGGGCGTTTCATTAGAATATACTTATGATTCTTTTCGGGGGTTTTGTTTTGTAAGGGAAAAAAGAAAAGAAAAAGGAAGGTTTCATTCAAAATCCACATCCATGGACTCTCCTCGAGATACGTGTCAAAACGATATCAACATAGGGAAGTTTTATGGAAGTAAGCTTTTGATCGAGGATTGTGATTTCATTTTTCCGAGTAATTTCGGTTGGTTGATTTTAAGAAATATTTCGTTGTGTATAAAAAAATGTAAATATTTGAAATTATCAAAATAATTTAAGCATTTCAAATTCTTATATATTACATAAAGAGTCTCACAAGACTCGTAATATAATACAACTCTACATATTGCACAAAAAACACTTATATAACACAATTTTAATATCAAACTAATATTATAACGGGTTAAAATGTACTAAAACTGAGACTGGACTAATGAAATTTAATTTTTTTTAGATTTTGAAATAAATTTTGATAACTCAAAATAAAATATTAGCATAATAAGATGTTGTGTTGGGAAATCAAATTCAATGAAGCTTATATGTAGTATAAATTTAGATTTTGCCTTAATATAGTATAATAGTATAAACTTTCCAAAGTTATTCCATTTGAACAAATACGAGCATTTCTTTTTAATATAACTTGGATTATATTTTAAGATAATAAAAATGCAATTAAGAAATTCGGCCCTAGCTTCTTTTCGCTCAGTTGACTAGGCACACCATAAAGTGATAAAGATGTCGCAAACTGAGTTTGAACTCATGATCGAGTGATACCATCCGTCAAACTCTAACCGTTGAGCTGTCATTCCATTGACATTCTAAAAGTTGGTGTTGCCCCTTGCATAACATCATTTTGCTCTTGCAAAGTGAATTAGCTACAATTATTCAGAATCATTTTGCTCTCTACAACTACAAAAATGCTATGAAATCAGGGTTTTGCAACCAGGATGATGTGTCATGATATGGAAAGAATGATGAAATTCCCAAAGATTTTATGTGTATCTCAAAGTTGTAAAAAACTCATCTAACGATGCCACATCATCCTGATTGCAAAACATATTTACAAAACATAATTTCCTAACCTCACTCCAGCAACTATTCCGAATCATTTTGCTTCTATCAAAGTGAATTAGCTACAACAATTTGGAATCATCTTGCTCAAGCATGTAATGTGTAGAAGCAAGTGTTTATCACTAAAGGCTATGATGATGACAATAATACAGTCACGATATTGGAAATTATTTTTGTGCAAAAGTTCTAGAGTGCCTAGACCTGTGCCTGGTGATGTGCCTGGTGTCACTAGGCACAGGTCCAGGCACTATGTGATAAATTCACCATTGACATTGATTTCAACGTCCCATATAAAAATAAACGTATTCGTGGCGGCTTTATTATTTTAGTACTAAAAATAAATAAAAAATATAACTTAAACTTTTTATCAAAATTTAAGACTCAAATTGAAGGCTATAATCCATGATTTTGGATTTTTTATGAATTTTTTTTTATAAAAAGAAAAAATATGAAATTTTAATGCTCAAATTTAAAGGCTACAATCCCTAATTTCGAAAGGCTATAATACACGATTTTGGAAAAGAAAAAAATTGGTAAATTTTTCATCACACTGATTTCAATATGTTGTACAAGTAAAAACATATTCGTTGCGATTTTGTTTTTCTTGTCGAACAAATTAATTAAAAAAATAATCAATTTTTAATGCTCAAATTGAAGGCTATAATCTTTGATTTCAGAAAGCAATAATTTATCATTTTAAAATATTTTTTTCCTTCACTCTGATTTAAACATCTTGTATCAAAATAATGATATTCAAGGCGACTTTTTTATTCTAGTGCTACAAATTATTTTTTTTCTTTAAATCAACTTTTGATTCTCAAATTAGAGGGCTTATATAATCCTCGCTTACAAAATGCTATAATTTATGATTTTTTTTTTATTTTTTTGTGTGTGTGTGTGTGTGAGGAAAGTTTCCTTCACATAACATCTACGGGCGACTTTGTTATTATAGTGCTACAAAATATAAATAGGAAAAAAATTACCAAATTTTAAGGATCAGTTTGGAGGTTATAATCCTTGATTTCAAAAGGCTATAATCCTTTTGAAAGGTAGGTTTTTACAGGCTATAATCCTTCACTTTGATTTGAAAATCTTGTACAAGAACAAACACACTCAAGATAAACTTTTATAGCTCAGTCTAAAGGGTATATTTATGATTTCAGAGGTTTATATAGTCCACGATTTTGAATTTTTTTTATGTGATAATTTTTCCTTCACACCCATCCCAATATCTCGTAGAAGAACAAACGTACTCGTAAAAGTTACAATCCACGATTTTAGAAAAGCTATAACCCACGATTTTAGAAAAGCTATAATCCACAATTTCATAGTATTTATTTTTTTGGTTTGTTTTTTCGTGATAAGATACCATTCACTCCTATTTGAATATCTCATATATATAAGAACAAACATATTCGCGGTGACATTTTAGTCTAGTGAAAAAAAATCAACTTTTAAGGTCTTAATTAAAATTTATAATCCTTGATTTCATAATTTTTTTTCATGATAAATTCATTCTTCACATCAATTTCAACATCTCGTATATGAACAAATGTTTCATGGCGAGTTTGTTGTTCTAGTGTTACAAAATTTGTAAAAAAAAATGTTAAAATTTAAGCCTATAATCCTTGACTTCAAATGCTATAATCCACGATTTCATTTTTTTTTTTTTTTTGTGAAATTTACCTTCACACTAGTATGAATTTCTCGTAAATGTACAAACGCATTTGTGGTTCTAAAGACTATAATCTATGATGCCGAAAGGTAAATTTTAATTCCATGATAAGTTATCCTTTATTCCGGTTTGACCATCTCAAATAAGAAGAAACATACTAGTTGTACCTTCATAATTCTAGTGTCAAAATTTATTTTAAATATATTATCAACTCTTACGACTCAAATTCAAGCCTATACACCATGATTTCGAATATTGTATAGTACATTATTTTGAAGGCAGCTACTTCCATAATAATTGTATATCCCAGTAACAAAGCAAAGATTTCAATTATTTGGGATAAGTAGTTAGTTAAGAAAATATTTACATAATTTTCTTTTTTTCTTAATAAAGATGTCAAATTTCTCACTTTTATACTTGACAAATTGTGAAGTTTTTTATTCTTAACAAATTTTAAAGTTTATGCTTTATTTTCAGGCTCAATAACCACTCTTGCATGCGCATGACATTGCTCTTCGTCGATAAATTTGATGAGATGGAACCTAAGACTTAAAAAAAAAAAGTGTTGAAATTTGTCCGGTGTTTGTTATGTGATGTTATGTTACGAAAGTTCCTATTAGAAAGGTTGACATATGTTTGCTTAAATCAATAAGTAACTTGTCTAAGAAAGTTGTATTGCCACTAAAAATTAAACAATGTCGTCAAATTGTTAATATTACTTTAATTGATGAACATTTTTCAACATAGGAAATACAACTACAACTATACAAAAGGGATGGAAATTTGTTGTTTCGTAAACTAGACAAACATAAACAAAACAAAATTAAAAATTCTAAAACTTAGCCTTAAAAAGGATGCAGTCTTTGCTCATTCTGGTTTAATGCTTCAATGTCTGATGTCTTCTCATTTAGAAAAGATCACATTGCTAGAAAAAAAAATGTGGAAGTAAAAGATCAACAAAAGTGGGGAGATTTTTAAATTAGATTTGTAAAGTCTATAGGAGAAAAATATTTTAATGACGGAAGGAGATAAGAGTGGTTAGTTAAAAAAATATAAAAATAACAAAATAAAAAATCATCAACATAATCCACACTTTCGAAAAAAAAAACTAATCCATGATAATTTTGCATTCACACTGATCTCAATATGTCGGGATTCTCTAACTGGCGAGGAAACCAGCCAGGAAACGGGTGAGGGAGGGGGGTGGAACCCTCCATCCCCTCCCTCGTGCATTTCCTCGTTGGTTTCCTCGCCAATTAGAATTCCCCCAATATGTCATCTAAATACAAAGATATTAATGCATATCAACGTAGTTAGTTATTCTAGCGCAATTTTTTTTTTAAATTATCAACTTTTAAAGCTCAGTTTGAAGGTTATAATCCTTGATTTTTGAAGGATATACTCGAGGATATTTTTTTATTACATGGTAAGTTATTCTTCACTCCGATTTTTACATCTCGTATAAGAAAACAAACATATCCATGACGACTTTGTTATGCTAGTGCTACAAAATTAAAAATAAAATAAAAGAATTGTCAACTTTTAATGCTCGAATTGAAAGCTATAATCCATGATTTTGGAATGCTCTAATCCATGATTTCATTTTTTGGGCGATAAATGTATCTTTCATACCAATTTCAGCATATCGTATAAGAACAAACACATTTATGATGACTTTGTTATTCTATTGCTACAAAATAGAAAATATTTACAAAGTTTAAGGTTCAATCCGAAGGCTATAATCTATGATTTCAAAAGGTTATAATCCATGATTTAAAAAAAAAAAATCTAGTGAGTATATGTACAAACTTATTTGTAACAACTTTGTTAAGCTAGTGCTATAATCCATGATTTTGAAGGCTATAATTTACAGTTTTGAAACACATTTTTTTTTTTAATTTCACGATAAGTTATCCTTTATTCCAAGTTAAACATCTGTATAAGAACAAAAACATATACTCCTAGCGACTTTTTTTTATCTCGTGTTACAAAAAAAAAAAATTATCAACTTTTAAGGGTCAAATTGAATGCTATATAATCCATCACTTTGAAAGGCTATAATTCACGATTTTTGAAGTATTTTTTCATTCTGTGATAAGTCATCCTTCACACCACATCACAAATAAGAAGAAACATGCTCGAGGCGATTGACTTTGTTAGTGTCGTGAAAAAAAAAAAACATTTTAAGGCTCGAACTCAAGGCTAATCCAAGATTTCTAAATGCTTTAATACATGATTTGGGAAGATAGGTTATACATGATTTGGATTTAACATCTCATATAAGCGTAAAGAACAAACATTTTATTGGTGACTTTTTAGTCTAGTAATACAAAATTAAAAAGAAATTACCCACTTTTAAGGATTGAAGGGATGATCAATGATTTCATAAGGCTATAATCCACAATTTTGAAAGGTTTATCCGTGATTTTTTATTTAATTTGATTTCAACCTTATATTGGTACAAACATAGTTGCATCCATTTCAATTTGAAGGTTATAATCCATGGAGTAACTTTTTTTCCATGATAAATTATCCTTCTTGTTGATTTCAACATATTGTACAACAACAAACATATTCCAAGTGATTTTGTCATTGAAGTGCTACAAATTTTTTTAAAAAAGTCCATGATTTCGGAAGGCAATAATCCACGACTTCTCAAGTTTTTTATTTCCATGATAATTTTTCCTTCAGCCTGACTTTAGTCTCTCGTATAAGCATAAACAAGTTTATGAGTCGACTCTCCGAGTTTTTTAGTGGAAAAAAAAATTCAACAATTTAAAACCTTGAGTTTATTAACTCTGATGCGTCCAAAAATTGTCCTCCTGTGAGTTTGATCTGCAAAACAAATGTTAGACTGCCAATAACTACATTTTTTATGGCCAAAAGCACTCTGATGCTTAAGTCGGCAACTATGTTGGAAGAATAAAGTAAATCTGGACAAAACTCAATTGAAGTTGCATACATGTGTCGAATATTTCCTTTACCTTTTATAATGGTCACGGATAACTCTCTGCGTGACTTAAGCATGTGATGAGGTGCAACAGAATGATATGCTTCTTGTAACAGTTTCCTCCTTAATGGAGATGCGTTTGTGGATGTGTAACTCCATCCACGACTCTTTTTTGGTGCAACGTTCATCTTCTTTATGAGAGAATTTGTGTTGGGCCTAGATTCAGGTTAGGATTCGTTCGGGCTTAGATTCGGGCCCCGTTCACGTATTCCCATTGGCGGGCCTTGTTTAGGCCTCTGTAATTGGCTTTATTCGTCTTGGGATTTATGAGCTGACCCGATAGGCTGGACGCTATATCCTCGTGATGAGTCTCTATGTCACGTGTACGGCCGTGATGATCGGTGTATTTTGATGTATCATCAAGCTACATGGCGAACTAGGTTGGCATACAACGATGCAATGTGCTTCGGTTCCAATGCCAAATAAAACGATAAGTGCCCTGATGTTTACAATATCAAACCAGGCCAGTCGTTTATGTGATTGTTTATTGCATTGCAAACTATTGCACCAATACTTTGTTTTTTTTGTTAGACAAAATCATCCCAAGTATTAGAAATCTAGTAGAAGGAACCCAAACTTCAAATTGAAATCAATAGAGTGAACAATCAGTGAGTGAAAGATTGCAGAAATGGAGAGAATGAAGTGTATTGCAGCATATGTATGCTTACAGTGGAAGACTGAATTGTCCTATGATTGAATTCAGCTTTCATGATCAGTTGTAATCCACATTCACAAGGCAGTCCTTGGTTCACTATTGCTCATTTTGCATGTCAAAGTAGGAGGAATTTGCGGGCATCAACTCTCACTCAATCTAATACCCGAGTTTTTTGTGAGGAACACCAACAATTAATTTGCGCAAAACTTTTTCTTTCTTTTTTTCCCTTGAAACCACAAATTATAGCTACCACATTTCCAATAAGAAAGAAGTGTTAGGAAAACAATTTTTAGTTTTGTAGACAAGGAAACACATACATCATAAGACTATTGTTCTTTATCAAAGGAAAGACTACAAACTTTCTGAGAAAGTAAGAACTTAGGAACATGTACGAGAGGCAGAACATGACTGTGGTTGCATGATCACTAATGAAGTTGTAAACTGTGAAACATTACTAATCAGTCGCATAATTAATCAGAAAGCCCTCATCAACAATACGGAACCATCGATCACAAGTATTTGAATGAACTAGCATTGAAATCACAAAAGAATGAACATGCAGAGTAGGCCATTGCAACCTAGGGTTGTAGTTATAGGAAGAATGAACATGAAGATCCTGGATCACACCCTTGTTCATGGGTTTTTTTTGTCTGCCCAAACTCTTAGTTTTCTGTTCCACTTGCCCAATATTGTATCCTGCAGCACCCTCTTTGCATGTTTTGGTTGATACACTCCGTTGTGGATCCCGTATATGTATTTGGTGACCAACATGGAGAAGACAACACCAAGGTAGTTGAACAAACCATAAATCACAGCAACCAGACCCATTGGCACCACGAAGCTCAAGAACCCAATACTTATTATGAGTGCAGCAGGCACCAAGATAGCCAAAAAAGGTGTGGCCACTGCGAGCAGCAGCATCACCAAGGCAACCAAAAGAGGCCAGGCCACCATCACCAAGGCAACCAAAAGAGGACAGGCCACCATCAGCCCGACCACCACTAAAATAACACGACCAACAGGGGAAAGGGTAGCCTTAAAATGGTATCCTTGAGTGCCAGGTTCTTGATAAATAGAGACTTTATAGAACCCATAGCGTGTTGTGTGACATTTTATCTCACCATCATCTTCTGCAATTCAAAACTTTTTTAGTTAAGCATCTAAGTAATTGAAAACTAAAAATAAAAAAAATAAAACATCCACAAAAAAAACCTGTAGGCCATCCTCCTCTAGTAGAATAGTTCATTATTGGATGATGATAATGATGATTTGTTCCATGATAAGAAGATAATAAGTTTGTGTGATTCATTATTGTTTTCTTCATCTGCCATTGCCACTGCGATCGCAACGAGGAAGAACGAGCTTCTTGTAGGAGCCTAGAGAAGGAAATATTGAGACTCCTAATTCCATGATAAGAAGATAATAAGTTTGTGTGATTCATTATTGTTTTCTTCATATGCCATTGCCACTGCGAACGCAACGAGGAAGAACGAGCTTCTTGTAGGAGCCTAGAGAAGGAAATATTGAGACTCCTAAGAGTGTACCTAGATGAAGAAACAACAGCTTGCAACATCATCATAAGAGTGGTAGGGTTTTATCTATGTTATATATGATATGTAGGGAAAGAGACTGAAATTGAAAAGAGGAATTCTTGAAATGAAAATCCTTGTTTTACTCCAATTCTTAAAAACAGTTTTTGACCCTTCAAAACTTGATTGTTCTAATCCCACTAAAATAGGGTTACGGAAAGGTTACTGTTATCTTGAACTAGTGTAGCAGTCGTGGGCCATACACTTTCCACAGAAGTACGGGTATCGTGTCATGACACCCTAGTCATTGGATCGTGCGACACTCTCTAAATAGATCACTAGATTATCAAATATATATCAAAAAAATATATACTTTTTGATACTATTCAATTTGTACTGCATAATGGCAGATCTTTGTAACTAGATAAAGGCCAGGGAGCGAGGGAGGCGCGAGCGATCCCTCCCCCATCCTCCTTGAGACGTGCATCACCACCCATCTCGAAGAGGATTGGCAGAGGGAGTCTCTCCCTCGCTCCCTATAATCAGGGTTGTAACTAACATAATTATTTATTTGTTAGGTGGAATCATAAAAGTGTTTAGATTAATTAATTAGTAATCTTGAATGAGTGTTGTGCTAAGATGTCAAGTTCAATAGCTTAAAGTGGTTCATACCAATTGAGTGTTCTTACATGTGTAGCAAGCAACATCACGAATGGTGCCCAATTGGCTGGATAGTGAGTATTATTAAAAGAAGAAAATAACATGAGGAAGAAAAAAGGAATAAAAGCAACTTGACCCATTTAATGTCTCGTCATAGGCCCATATTGATGTGATCTTCACCTTTGGAGTAAGTTTAGCAAGATATGTTTTTGTTTTGTATTGTTTTTTTTTTTTTTACACTTTTTGTCGTTACTCTTTACAATACAACCACAAACATTATCTATAAAAGAGTAAAAGTTTAAAAAAACTCAAAAAAAAAATAATAATAATAATAATAATAAAAAACTAACAAACATGGCTGACTAAAATTGTTGTCACCTTTCTCTCCATTGAACCTTTTCTACTACTATTTTTTCACCTCTAAAAACACCTCCCCTTCCCCATTTGCATTTTTTTCTTTCCCACGGAGAATCGGTTATGTCGAATGACAGAGGGAAGGAATTAGCAAATGGTCCACCAGAATCAGTTGATCAGCAAGCAGTTCCATTTAGCCGATACAAATCACTGAAGCAAAGAGACTAGAACACCTTTGGACAATACTTAAAGAATCAGAGACCCCAGTTGCACTCTCTCAGTGTAATTACTACTATTTACTTGAATTCATGCAGTATCTCGGAGAAATATGAATTGTCATTATGAATTGATTTAAGGACGTTTTTGAGATTTCTAGTGATGATTGGAAGGCAGTTTTGAGAATCCAGACATCACAAACATACAATCATGCAACTACTCAATTGCAGTTATAGATAGAGATTTCCTGATAATTAGTTTCCAAAGAAAAATCAAACTCCTTATCTTCTCCTTCTTCTTCACATTTTTGGATTGCTAGATTTCTGTGACAAACTAAAAATTTCTAGAGAACCTGATCTGGAAGCATTGATTTTGTGTTTAGAAGGGTGGTTTGCACTTGATCGGACCAACTTACCCCTCTCCAACTTCTCCAAACTCATGGAGAGACTAGTAGAGTTATCCGATCACGTGCAGGCCACCCTCCCAACAGGGACGGAGCCAGGATTACAGACAAACGAAGGCAAAATAAATAAATCATAGATAATAATTCTTAAACTAAATCGACAAATGCGATAAATATAATTTATGAACTCTATCAAACTAGCATTTCTGTGAGCAGAAGCAACCCTCATCATCACAAACTCGTAGCTCCTCTCTGTATCCCTCTTGGCCTGCATTTCCTCTTGTCAATTACCCTCAATAGGGGGTGTAGTTGATGTAGCAGTGGTGTTTGTGATGTTGATAGAATCGAATTGAAACCTAAACTTCAACTTATTTACTGGAGTTGTCAGTTCAAGTGGACAAATGCAATTTCTCCACAGTACCCAATCTCTTGGTCTACCTAATTCCTCCACAGAACCATCTCTTGGTCTTCACACAGCAAGACCCATACCCAATTTCTTGGTCTTTAAAACAACAACCAAATTTTTCCATAGAGATGTTGCTATTAACATGGGATTCCTCCAAATCTATAGAAGGTTTGGATAATGGGACCGGAGCTAGTGGCTTAGAGCTCTGATTATTACCAAAAAAGATTTGTTAGGGAGAAGGAACCCCAAATAACCCCTTGGAGCTTTAATCAACACAGAAAAAGAAGAAGAAAAAAAGTAATGTTGAGATCTGTTAAGGGATTTGTTATGGTTTTTTACTCTTAGGTTCTTCTCTATGAAGAGGGGGCAACCTAAATTTTTAATGGGGGGCAAAATAAAAATTATAACTATTTTTAGTGGATTGAGTGGATGAAACCCGACGATACCTACATCTGGTTTGAGGTCTAGGTTGTCAATTTTATACTTGAGAGACCATTCTTTACTACTGCGTTCATCCAACCACAGATCGATATGGTTGGTGTAGGACAGTCCATATACAAGAGACCCATTTATCTGACCAAAATGACTATCTTTGTAACCACTGGCTGTGTCAGGCAATACATTCATCTCCAAATGAAACGAATTCTCCTTTCTCTGATCATAAGCAGGATCAGATTTAGTCCTTACTGGGAAATAAATTTTCCCAGATTCTTCGCTGATAATCACATTATGCATGTAATCAAGTCCAAAACGCGAAGGGCAATGAAGTGTCAAAACGTCCCACTCATGCATATCATCTGAAATGAATTCCATCACAAGATGATTATAGCCCAACATCATCACTAGCACCATTTTGTAGCTGATCATAGGACGACCATGATTGCAAATGAACCCGACTGTACTAAACCACCCATAGTGTTTTACTATCTTGGAATTTGGCAGATGGAAGGTTTCCTGGGTAATGGGGTTAGTGATTATATAATGAGAGGATCCCTTATTATATGTGAGTAGAAACTGTTGGACAAATTCAATAATGTGGGCACACATATGTAATATAACGTGTATTGCTATCTTAAAGTGTAGTCCATTTAAATATGTGATCTAATAGGGGTATTGGACTATAAGGTATTAATAAATAACATGGTGTAAATAAGGATGTAATTTCTAATTCAATGAGGGGCAGAATTGGAAATTCACAGCCCGTAATTTGAAGGGTTGTGACTTATGGACATTATAAATAGGATGGGTCCCCGATTGAGCGTATGCGTAGAAAGAACAAAACTTTGGAATTATTTTATGTATCCTCTCAACAGAGATCTAAGGGAAAACGCTTGAATCAATCGGAAGATCCAAACAATCCAAACTCATCACAATCAACGGGGAAATCGCTATGGATCGATCCGGTATGTTTCTGTTCTTCTTATTTCCATTGAATCAACTAGAGTCTTAAGCGTATGATTTAATACAACAATTGGTATCAGAGCAACTCTTGTTGATTCCATGTGAAATTATAAAGGAAAACATACAGTGATTATTTGTTTCATACAGTGATATATAGATTCATACAGTGATATATATACATTCATATAATATCAAGGCAATTGAATACTATATGTTATTTATGATTATAGATTCATATAGTTTATGTATTTGGACATGATTATAAAGACATGATTATAGATTCATATGAATAGCATGAATACAGTGATTATGGATTATGTATTAATACAGTGATTGATATAGCATGATCTGGACCTACAGTGATATGTATTCATGACAATTGTCTTCACTGTTTCATTGTGAGTGTAATTGTATTTCCTATTGAAATAGATTACAATTTGGATCAAGGTAAAATAGATGTATTAAAAAAAAAAAAAAAAAAAAATCTGGTTTTACTGTTACAGTGAACAGTGTTTACGATTTCGTGAACAGTGTTTGCTATTTCGTGAACAGTGACACCGTTACGGTGAACAGTGACACCGTTACGGTGAACAGTGATACGTGTTACAGTGAATAGTAAACGGCGAACAGTGAATAGTGAAAAACGATTTCACTGTTACAGTGAACAGTATCTACGATTATGCAATTTTTTAAAAATTACTGTTCACATTGACCGTTACTGTTCACATTGACCGCGACTGTTCACCATTGACCGCAACTATTCACTGTTGGGCCTGGCGAATGTTGGGCTTGTATAGTGACTGTTCACGGGCCTTGTGACTGTTCACCTATTGGGCCTGTTGCTGTTATTAATAATTGGGTCTGTTAGTACATTTTACTTTGACTATTGGGCCTGTTGCTGTTGGTAATATTGTTTTAAAGTGTTGGGACCTATGTAATGTGGCTATATTTTATTTAGACCCATGTTTTAATTGTATTAATGGCTATATTTTATTTATACATAGAATATAATTTTGGTTTCATGTATCACTATTGTGTTCCTTATTTAAAATTTACACCATTTAACTAATATGTTGCCAAAGTAACCACTATTAGAAAATATTGGTTGATTTTAAATAAGTGAGCATGCTACTTCCATGTGAAACAATCGGCCCAAAGGAAGATTGTTTTGACCGGATAGTCCCTAGTCTTAAATATGTGATAAAGTTTACTTTACCATGCTTTTATTATGTCAGTCCAAAGAAAAGGCATAATATTAGGCCGGTTTCATTTTGTACGAAGAGTACCACTTACAGATTGATATTTCTGTCCAAAGACTAAATAACAATCCTGTGTTAGGTATCTTAATGTGGGTTTTTATTTACCTATTGTATGAATTTAAAAGTTTATGCAATTGAATAATGACGTGAATATGTTATTTATGTAATTTATTCTCTGTACAGCTAATATGTCTGCTACTAGTATATCTGCTGGTGTAAATAATATTCCCATGCTTAATGGGACAAACTTCAAGGACTGGAAAGAGAACGTGTTAATCGTTCTTGGATGTATGGATCTGGATCTTGCCTTAAGGATTGAGCAACCCGCTCCTCTTACAGATGTAAGTACTCCTGATGCCAGGAAATACTTCGAGAAGTGGGAACGCTCCAATCGCATGAGTCTCATGCTCATAAAGCGAGGTATTCCAGAAGCCTTTAGGGGTGCAATATCCGCAGGGGTGACCAATGCCAGTGAGTTCCTTACTGAACTTGAAAAGCGTTTTGCTAAAAACGATAAGGCTGAAACAAGCACACTTTTAGCTAGCTTGATTTCATTAAAGTATAAAGGCAAAGGAAACATTAGAGAGTACATCATGGAGATGTCTCATCTTGCTTCAAAACTTAAAGCACTGAAGCTTGAGTTGTCTGAGGACTTACTCGTGCATTTAGTTTTAATATCACTTCCTCCACAGTACAGTCAGTTTAAGGTCAGTTACAACTGTCAGAAGGAGAAATGGACTCTTAATGAGCTCATTTCTTACTGTGTACAAGAGGAAGACAGGTTGAAGCAAGACAGAACAGAAAGTGTTCATTTTGCAAGCACCTCTAAAGATAAGGGCACAAAACGAAAGAAGGATTATGAAGCTGCTAAGGGTCCAGCACAAAAGAAACAGAAAGGAAATGAGGGTTGTTTCTTTTGTAAGAAACCTGGACATGTAAAGAAGGAATGTACCAAGTATCACGCTTGGCGTGCTAAAAGGGTATGTTTCTTGCTTTGGTCTGTTCTGAGGTTAACTTAGCTTCAGTACCTCGAAACACTTGGTGGTTAGATTCTGGTGCTACTACTCACATAAGTGTTTCTATGCAGGGTTGTCTGAGCTACCGAAAGCCAAGTGATGCTGAAAGACGCATCTTCGTGGGCGATGGAAAATCGGTAGAAGTGGAAGCAATAGGAAACTTTAGGTTACTCTTAGGGACTGGTTGTTATTTGGAACTGAAAGACACTTTTGTAGTACCGTCATTTAGACGGAATTTGGTTTCTATTTCCTTGTTGGACAAATTTGGATATTGTTGTTCATTTGGAAATAATCAATTTAGTCTTTCATTAAATTCCAATATTATTGGTACTGGTTCATTAAGCACATTTGATAACCTATATCTTCTTGATACTATTGCCTCATATAATGTAACCTTGCATGTGGAATCACGTGGTACTAAGCGTAAGCTAAATGAAGGAAATTCATCAAAACTATGGCACAAACGTTTAGGACATATCTCGAAAACGAGAATGGAGAGACTTGTGTCAGATGGCATAATAGATTCTCTTGATTTTTCAGACTTTGATGTCTGTATTGAGTGCATCAAGGGAAAACAGACCAAACAAAAGAGATTAGGTGCAAACAGGAACTTCAGACGTCTTAGAATTGATCCACACAGATATTTGTGGACCATTCCCTTCGGCTTCTTGGAATGGTCAACAATATTTATATCATTCATAGACGATTACTCACGCTATGGGTACCTATATCTCATTTATGAGAAATCTGAGTCACTGGATATGTTCAAAGCTTTCAAAGCTGAGGTTGAGAACCAACTCAACAAACGAATTAAAAGTGTCAGGTCTGACCGTGGTGGTGAGTATTACGGCAGATATGACGGTTCCGGTGAACAACGTCCAGGACCATTTGCTAAATTCCTAGAGGAATGTGGAATCGTCCCACAGTACACCATGCCGGGATCACCTAGCATGAATGGTGTAGCTGAAAGACGAAACCGAACTCTTAAGGACATGGTAAGGAGTATGATCAGTCATTCTACATTACCTGAATCACTCTGGGGAGAAACACTAAAGACTGCAGCTTACATCCTTAATAGAGTACCAACTAAAGCGGCTGCCAAAACACCTTATGAACTTTGGACAGGTAGAAAACCTAGTCTAAAGCATTTTCACATTTGGGATGTCCAGCTGAAGCAAGGCCTTCTCGGCCGAATGAAAAGAAATTGGACTCCAAAACAGTGAGCAGCTACTTCATTGGCTACTCTGAGCGATCTAGGGGCTACAAGTTCTATAATCCCACTATTAAGTCCATTTTTGAAACGGGGACAACAACATTTTTTGAGGATGTCGAGTTTGGGGGAGAAATCAGGTACGAGACATTGTCTTTGAGGAGGAATCAATTTCGACTCCTACTACTGTTGTTGACAATGTACATGTTCCACTACCTGTCATTGATCAAGAAGCAGATCTGGAACCTCAACAGGACAATGTTGAACTACTCCCTGCTCCAATTGAATTAAATATTCCAGAAGAACAAACTCAACAACCTCAAGATCAAATGCCATTAAGGAGATCCACGAGAGAAAAGAGAAGAGCAATTCCGGATGATTATATGGTATTTCTCGAAGAACATGAGGAAAATGATGGATTGGTGGAAAATGATCCAATCAACTTCCATCAAGCCATGCAGGATTCTAACTCTCAAAAGTGGATAGATGCTATGAATGAGGAGTACAAGTCTATGCAAGACAATCAAGTTTGGGATCTTGTCCCATTACCTGAAAATACAAAGCCTATTGGTTGTAAATGGATATTCAAAACCAAGAAGGACTCAAAAGGTAATGTGGAAAGGTATAAAGCTCGTCTTGTAGCTAAAGGCTTCACTCAAAAGGAAGGCATCGACTATAAAGAGACTTTCTCTCCAGTGTCAAAGAAAGACTCATTTAGGACAATCATGGCTCTTGTTGCACATTTTGACTTTGAGTTGCATCAGATGGATGTTAAAACAGCATTTCTCAATGGCGACATTGATGAAACAATTTATATGGTGCAACCAGAAAACTCTGTGTCTGGAGACCCAAAGAATATGGTTTGCCAGACTAAAGAAATCCATCTATGGGCTCAAGCAAGCTTCCCGTCAATGGTACTACAAATTTCATCAAGTAATTGTCTCGTTTGGTTTTAAGACAAATGTTGTTGATAACTGTGTGTATCATAAGTTCAGTGGGAGTAAGCATATCTTCTTGGTTTTGTATGTTGATGACATATTGCTTGCCACTAATAATATAGACATGTTGCACGAAACCAAGAGATTTCTATCAAAGAAATTTGAAATGAAAGATCTTGGTGAAGCTTCTTTTGTCTTAGGGATTCAGATATACCGGGATCGTTTTCGGGGTATTCTTGGATTATCACAAAAGGGCTATATAGAAAAAGTGCTTAAAAGGTTTGGCATGCAAGATTGTAAACCAGGAGATACCCCTATATCTAAAGGAGATAAATTCAGTCTTAAACAGTGTCCTAAGACTAAACTTGAAGTTGTAGAGATGCAAAAGATCCCCTATGCATCCGCTGTTGGGAGTCTTATGTATGCTCAAGTATGTACACGTCCAGACATAGCATTCATTGTTGGAATGCTTGGCAGATATTTGGATAACCCTGGGATGAGTCACTGGAAAGCAGCTAAACGGGTTATGAGATATTTACAGAGAACTAAGGATTACATGCTCACATACAAGAGATCAGATCAGTTGGAGATCATAGGGTATGCTGATTCTGATTTTGCTGGATGCCAAGATAGTAGAAAATCTACATCAGGCTACATTTATCTGTTAGCTGGAGGAGCTATTTCTTGGAGAAGTGCTAAACAGACACTCATAGCTTCTTCCACCATGGAAGCAGAATATGTGGCGTGTTTTGAGGCCTCCAACCACGGATTATGGCTGCGTTATTTTGTCACTGGGCTGCGCATTTTGAATGACATAGAAAGACCACTAAAGTTATATTGTGACAATAAGTCAGCAGTTTTATATGCCAACAACAACAGGAGCTCGTCTAGGTCAAATCATATTGACATAAAGTTCCTGGTTGTGAAGGAGAGAGTAGAGAATAAACAGATTTCATAGAGCATATTGAGACACACTCCATGATTGCGGATCCGCTTACTAAGGGATTACCACCCAAGGTCTTTCATGAGCACACCGCTCATATGGGTGTTATGTCACATGAGGATATCATGGTTTAGTGGGAGTTTTGTTGTTCTATGATGAATTTTTTGGACACATTGGTGTAATTTAGTATTTTCTGCAGAAATAAAGTCTTCAGTCAATTGTCTGTTTATTATATGTTTGATCTCATTAAAGATTAAAGTTGGACCGGTTGGAAATAGACATGTTTGGATCACATCACATGTAATTTCCATGCTCTACATCCATGTTTGATCTATGTCATTTGATTATATTGGTATATGTGACTATTGATGGATTTCGTTACGCTACTTGTGACGCAAATCGCTTTAATCCTATATCAATATAGTCAATGGACGAGATTGTTTCGAAATACCTTTACTTGTGATAGCAAGTTTTGAGCTCAAAAGGTTATACACATTACCAGTAACATATGTGGCCCAAGTGGGAGATTGTTGGACAAATCCAATAATGTGGGCACACATATGTAATATAACGTGTATTGCTATCTTAAAGTGTAGTCCATTTAAATATGTGATCTAATAGGGGTATTGGACTATAAGGTATTAATAAATAACATGGTGTAAATAAGGATGTAATTTCTAATTCAATGAGGGGCAGAATTGGAAATTCACAGCCCGTAATTTGAAGGGTTGTGACTTATGGACATTATAAATAGGATGGGTCCCCGATTGAGCGTATGCGTAGAAAGAACAAAACTTTGGAATTATTTTCTGTATCCTCTCAACAGAGATCTAAGGGAAAACGCTTGAATCAATCGGAAGATCCAAACAATCCAAACTCATCACAATCAACGGGGAAATCGCTATGGATCGATCCGGTATGTTTCTGTTCTTCTTATTTCCATTGAATCAACTAGAGTCTTAAGCGTATGATTTAATACAACAGAAACTCATTCGAAGCCATGACTAGTACTTGATTATTTTGAACTTCAGGTTTGTTCTTGAGCATTTCCCCTTGATAGGTAGTAGGATGGAATGAATCTAATATCCACAATGTCAGTTGTCCTCCTTTAGAAGAAGATCCCCAACATTAACATATCTTCCTCTGTGTACTGATCATGAAACCAAGACGATTCAGAGATGAAATTGTTCCATTTCCTTGATGTGCATTTGAATGTAGCTACTGCTTTCACTGGCAGTCGAAGAAGTATCTCTTTCATCATGTCATCTTCCACCTTCTCCTCTATTTAAGAATCAATCTTCATCTTATGTTAAACACCAAAAACACTCAGGTGGGATGAAGGAAAAGGCGTAATAGCTCACCTGCCGAGAAATGATTATAAAGGAGAATATGTAAGGTTCTTTTCTGGCTGCTAAAACTGGGCAATTGTCGATGGAGTAAACATTGCAGGAACTAGGTAAGAAAGTTGCTCCTATTTAACATGGTAAAGGAGTTGGAAGACAACTCCCAAGAGTTGGCTGGTGAAGTTGTTTACCCAAATCATCTTAACAGCCTCTTATTCAAATGTTTAGACGTTCTTATATAACCAAATTGCGTTAAATACCAGTGTTCTAAAAATCGCTAGAAGGTGGAAAATTGTCCAGATTAATGGTTGGGTGAGGGGGCAGTCTGGGCGGTTTTGGGTTGTCTGGGCGGGTCTTGGTGGGTCTGGGTGGGATCTAGGCGGCTTAGGCGGGGTCTAGGCGCCTTAGGCGGGGTCTAGGCGCCCTAGGCGGGGCAATTTTTTTTATTTTTATTTTATTTTATTTTTAATAAGGCTAATTGTGTTCTTATTTTATTTTTCTTTCCTATTTTTTTAGAAATAAATTATTTAATTATTTTTTATTCAGTATATGTCTAAATATAGCAAAGGATGATTACTTAATGGAATTCTCAAAGGATCTGCCGGTACCAATTTTACTAATGTAGATTTTATAAAAATAACTGAGGTTATTCATGCAATTTGAAGAAAAATAAAAGATTACACAAATTCAAATTTATATAAAGTACCCATCATGACCAACTTTAGTCATTTGAGTTTTAATAAATTTTGTTCACGATTGTTAATTTTTCATATTTTTAAATTTTGCATATATATATTGGCATTAAATTGGATGTAATTGATAAGGTATTATGCTTAACTTTTATAAATTATTAAAGTTATAATACAAAACCTAAGACCGCTTAGGCGCTAGACACCTGCTCGCCGCCCGCCCAGCACCTAGCGATTTTTAGAACACTGTTAAATACTTATATGAGTTAGTCTATTGTAGTTGGCAAAACAGTTAGCTACTTTCTCTTATCCTGTAACTTTTGATTAGATTAGGAATTAAAAGGTTAGGTACTTATTGAGTGGTTAGACCTATTAATCAAACACCCCTAGAGTGGAGTCTGGGAAAGCCGCGTTTAGACACAGGTTAATTTAAATAACTAGAAGTATAAGATCCAACACCATGCTCCTTATCCATTTCAGACTTCGCTAGCTTTTGCAATGGTTTTGTTTACTTACTTCCCGATTTTTTTTTGTTTGGCACTTATTAGTTTATAACTAATAAAATTTAGAGCTTATTCAAAATTTCAATCGAGTGTAAGTGTGTAACCTTCATTTTTTTATATTTCAATATTATCGATCAATATTAGTGGGAAGGGAGAAAGAGCAATGAGGAGGATAAGGAATGATGGTGGTGGTTTTGCAAAGAAGATGGGTAGACATTAGGGGGTTTTTTTTGGTTTATGAACCACAGGATTTTTTTTAGAGATTAGCATTACATATCTATGTAACTTTTGTGAAATTCATAGCAATGGGTATTATAGTCAATAAATCAACATTAACCGATCATTGTAATGACCTAACAGGTTTATAGAAATCGACGAATAGACCTAATTAAAATTTTAAATGAAGACCAAACTCTATTTGACATAAAC
The DNA here is from genome assembly GCA_003290165.1 of Berberis thunbergii. Classification (NCBI taxonomy): domain Eukaryota; kingdom Viridiplantae; phylum Streptophyta; class Magnoliopsida; order Ranunculales; family Berberidaceae; genus Berberis; species Berberis thunbergii. The sequence continues at coordinate 42,095 of QNQO01001539.1, forward strand.
AAATAAGTGTCAAACTAAACAAAAAATTAGATATTGTGCTCAATTTTATTGACTTCGGATGGAGGGAACAGAAACTGTATGAGAGTCAATGGCCATGTTCGAACAAAATTGTCTGACATTCAAATTCAAGATTCGCTTCGATTCAAAATTGGCGGCAATAGGCTTTTAATGTTTTTGTAAGTGCTGCTCCCTAGGAAGTTTTAGAGTACAAATAGTCGGACCAAAAACAAATCACAATTTGTATCAAATGATTTGAACATCAAAGACTAAGTAGACCATATTTTATAGGTCAAATATCTGAGGTTCAATACTTAGAAAGGTTTGCAGCTTCACATTTCCTGATTTACAAAGGCGAACTGCATTTAATTTACTTTCCAAAATTTCGTTTTTAAATGTAGAATAACATCAATAGGCACAAGGAGAAAAGAAAACTAGGGGAGACGAAAGACCGATAAACAGATAACTTGCACCTAGCAGAAGAATCGGTAATTAGGCAAACAAGGTGCTAGCCTCAAGACCCTGAGTGTCAGAAAAAACCCTAATTGCTGCAACAGATTACCCTTCCATTCTAATAAACTTAATTGCGGGGAACATGAGCAATCTCTTGTGAGGCTGTTGACAGCTTCTTAAAATATATACGAGGACGCTGAGGCTGAGGGGATTGAAAGCCATGAGCTTCAACCAAAGAATAATAATCACAGACGCCACCTTAAATTGCCGTGTAGTTCGAGAAAAGATTCACCATTTTGTCTACAGTTTCGGGATAAAATTTCCTTGCAAATAAATAACAAGGTCGTTTCATCCCATTCCATAGGCATGGTTTACGCATAACGGACTTCTGCATAACCATAAAAAGTAAAAACCACGTATGTTCATCAGATGAGTTAAGAGTCTAGAGATTTAATGTAATGCAGTGCCTGAAGTGAATGTTATACAAAATAATTGGGAATTGGTTATGTTCCGATGAAATCAAAGAAAGGGAATATAAATCTGTGTGAAGTTACCTTGACATCACTAGTTACGTGCAAACTCTCATCAATAGACTGTCAGCAAAAACACCACATTAGGTGCTGATGCAGCAATACTCAAATAAGAATAAGAGATAAAATGGTGATAGAGAAGATGGTTACTGAAATGTTTCTCAGGAGTTCATAGGTAACATCTTGAGCTCGATAGGCTTTGGGATGCCACTTTCCTTCAGACCAGTCAACATGTGTCACTGACCAATTTGCGATACCACCAGGATCAACCATCTGAAGGTAAACATCACAACAATTATAAAATTGGATAAAGGGAGAAAAAAATGAGTTGGTCAGGTAATAGAAAAGAGTAAGCTATAATAAAGTGCTCACATGGAAAAGAGTCGGCAAGTAATGTTCGTCGGCATAGCAATTTCGCCCTTCCATACCTGGCTGCGAAAAACAAACAGAACAGCAGCAAGATCATCAGTTGATGAAATTTGTATTAATAGATGTATCTCTACGACTCGTTTTAATTTTAGAAGGGTGTGAAAGTGGAAACTTTTATATCAAAGCACCACATTAATCAAAGAGAAATGAAGTTTCTACAAACTGAAGTGCATCATCCACAAGATTACGTTTCACAACTTGTTATATGAACAAGTTTGGAAAGCACAGTAAGAACGACTACTTACATAGAACAATACCGGGCGAGGGTAACAGGAGAAGTGGAGAGAGTTGCATAGGACTCAGATAATGCTTTCCATAAAACATTGACAAATTCCTAATACATCAAAATCAAGAGATAACAAATTCTATATTGCTTCCTTGTCCAATTTGATAGTACCATTCGTGAGCCATTTTATCCCATTCTAACATCCTACATTCTGCAAGTTTTTCCAACCATCAAGGTTATCTTCATTATTTCAAGCCCTTCAAAATACGTAATTCCCTCATTAAATATTTTGCACGATCTCTCACTTTTCACTCACCACTGTTTCCTTCTTTTCTACATCTCTGCCTCTACCTTTGTCTCCTTCTCATTAACAGTCATCTCATTTCCTTCCTTGGTTGGTTATATAGGTCACTTGATTTCTCTCGACTCAACAGGATAAGAGACGATAAATACATCTAATGCTTTCACAGCAGTTGTGTCTAGATGATTAGGTGCAACTCCGTCAGCAAGTAGAACCCTCACATCACATGGGTGCAAGCAGGGCCAGGATCAACAAAATCAGCTAGCCTAAGCAAACCTAAAGTGCTCTCATCTGCAGGGCTTCTATAAAAGTTTCACTTCAAAATGATTTCCCCCCACTCCTTTCCTTCTAAAACCTCTCACCGTTTTACTTGTTTCCATAGAAACACCTAAATCCCATGTCCTCCTTAAAACACGTTTTATAGGCCTTCCTTGTATATTCTTCTCGAAATCTAACCATTTTTCTTCTTCATTAGAAAGAAAACATTTCCCTTCTTCCTTGAAAAGAGAGAGAATAATGGTCAATGCATGTCCCTTGTGCGTCTCATTGGAAAGCTACATACCAACTTCTCCTCATTGTCCTACTTGGACTTGGGGTTCTTGGATTACTGCCATAGAAGGGGTAGATAGCTTTCCATTTCTTTGGAATTTCGACATCCATTACAGCTAAAGGGAGAAGTTGTGGAATCATCTATCCTTAGCATTTGTATCAGTTTGAGAGAAATGAGAGAATCTTTGAGTACTCAGCTCTAGAAGTTGATGGAGCAATTTGGAGATGTGAACTTCTTTATTAGTTTGTGTCAAATCTTTGGAGTTTAGACGTTATCACTACGAGAACTATGAAATAACCCTACAGTACATCCTCCTTATATTCTTTTTTTCTGTTCAGTTGTTATTTAGGTTTGTAGGGTATCTCAACCTAGCCTTCTTTATCTACTTTTAACTGACAACCCAAATGCATTTGCTTATCAAAATTCATAGTGCAGACTGTTCATCCACTTTAGCATCATGTTTAGTAGAAGGTTCAGGACTTCATTTAACTTGTGAAGATCACTTTTTTGGAGATTCTTGAAAAAAGCTATACATCTCCTTGATAAATTAAAAGGGAGCCTACTGCATCCTATGCATGAAATTCAGTGCATCAAGCAATCATGTGAACTCAAAATTGGATGTACTGGCAACTTATAGTTTAACATCATGATTACTATTCTTGAGACAACAGCATGTTCACTTGAAAGCATCAAACACATGAAGGGTAATACGATAATTCCGAAAAGATTCTGAAGTAAAAAGCTTTTAGAAATTTTTTCACAAGGATATACCTTACGCAATGGGTGAGCTCATAAAAATGATATGAAAATAGTCGTATTCTGCAGGCTGGCATATTTGCAAGGATGCAATCCTCCATGAGATTCTCACAACAATTCCAGACTATTTCAGTCTTATACACAACTATAAAAGTTACAGAATCTATACATTTACCTAGAAACAGCCAGAAGCAGTTATTATTAAAGATCAAAGCTCTTTTCAATGATAGATTTTTTTTATAATACAAACTTGATCTTAATAAAGAGAACAGTTGATCTCATATTCTGAGGGAGGGGGTTAAATATATTTGTTTTGTTCAATAATTTCTTTTTATTCCAAATATATCTGAATTCTTAAACTTCCATAACAAAAAGTGAAAAACATAGGACAAATGAAGTTTGAGGGCAAAAAATACCCTGCAGTAAAGCTTGAATAATCTGTAGTAAAGACTGTCAGCTGCAACTATTAGAGCATGTTGGCGCTTCATTGTGAACCACTGCCACATGCATGTGAATCAGAACATAACAAAATAATAACCTACTGAGCAACCCTATAAATCAGAATTTGCATTAGGAGGAGGCTCATCAGAAACTATTAAACACAGTAACATGCAGCATCTGCTATGAACAATTGGGTAATAGCAAGCGTAATTACTTGAATTAAATCAATGAACAATCAATATTTACAGTCCCTCTAATTGGAGATGTTGCTAAACCTACACTGCATACGACAGACCCTCTCAATCTATCAATCACCTATTGCAACCATTTCTCTTGTTTCTTGAAGATAATCGTATCAGGCTTACTATTTCATCCACTGGCGGACCTACTCTAGGGGGGGCAGTTCCACCCCCCTCCCCCCCCCCCCCCCCCCCAACTTTCAAAACATTTTTAATATATACATAGCCTCAAATATTGTTCACTCAATTATTTCTACATGTCTTTGTTGAAGCAGTGGTTAGAAGTTTATCAATTTTACTAAATGACCCAAGTTCGATCCTTTTGGAGTGTAAAATTTTTTTATGGCTATTGACAATTACTATTCTCCTTTATTGTACTCGCCCCTAATTTTTTTTTCAATGCAATCTTATTAGTAATTACAAATATTTAAAAAAAAACATTATTTAGTTTAATAAAAACTTGTTTTCGGTTCTATTAGAGCGTATGATTTTTTTATGGCTATAGACAATTAATATTTCTGTCATTGTGACTTACCTCTAATATTTCCATTTTTTATGCAATTTCAAATGAGATTGCAAACATTAAAAAAAGAATTTGTTGTTAACAAGTGGTATAAAACCTCCAAAAAATATATATATCTAAAATTAAAATCTAAAGAATAACTATAAAATTCAATGAAAACCATTAACCAACTCTTACAAAATTTAAGGCTCATAAAACCCATTTTTTATGAAAATGTGTTAGGAACTTATTATGTTTGCAAATTTCAAATTTTTTTAGCTTCAACTAAGATACTTATCATCATTGTTTTGTGATTTTAATTATCTATTCTAGTTATTACGCTCGTATGCCTTTGCTAAGGTTATCGATGTTGTGACCTTATTTTAGAGTTAAATTTGACTACACGGGATTCAATTTGATATATGCAATGTACTTTTGATAGATGTATTTATTTTATTAATTATTAGCTCGAGTAGGAAAAGAATTTCTGGCTCCGCTTCTATAACTACTATTATAGCTTCTTTTTTTTCATTTCGCCCCCCTTGACTAAAATCTTGGATTTGCCACTGTCTGTGCCCTTGTGCCCTTGTCTGTTAGGTCTCTAGTGGTGTTATGCATACCAAATACTCCCTGAAATTCAATGTCCAGGAAATTTTGTTATTAAGCAAAAATTATCATAATAATTTAACAAGACAATGATTTTCTTAAGGTCTTTACTTCATGTCTGCTGTTAATCTGCTTTGTTTCCTCTTCTCATTTTTGGAGTTGCTTTTTCACGGTCGAATGCTCCTTTCCTGACTTCTAGGATTGTACAAATTACAAGTTTCTCATATATTGATTACTGATCATCGTAACCCCTACAACCTTCAACACAAGTTGATAATTGGTCACAGCAACCTTACAATTGATCATCAATCAATGCTACGTACAGTGCATTTAAAGTTTTGAACAAGTGTTTGAAATATCGACAATATGTCACGATATATCTTGATCATTATCAGAAAACTCGGTAAATATTGGCAATATACCAATGTGTCTCAGGATTGGCTGCAACTTTCCAGGATTTTAACATAAATATCGCCTCTTTTAAAAATTTATTGTACCAATAAATCATCTGCTAGAATCCCAGAAACTGGCCTAACAGCTGATTCGGTGTGACAAACAGGGTAATGAAAATATTTTGAAAGAAAGATTTTGAAGGATGTTGCAAGTTATTTATCCATGTCATATATATAGTATCGGTACAGTATGAACATGGAGATTGAAAACCAATAGCAGATGTAGTATTGGAGTCTAGCAGATGTATATAATGAACATGAAAATTGAAAACCAACAAAATAGTAGTGCAATACAGATGCATGTTACATATTTCTCTTCGTATTAGTAATGCCTTGGCCTCTGTCAAATACCTGTGCACCCTTCCTAAAGTCTTTTAGGCCAACTTCCGGCAACATATGCTCTGAATACCTGCCGGATCCATGTGGACCAGGATCTTCAAAGCTGAAATAGGGAAATTGAGAAAAGAGTGCATTAATAAAAAAGAATAGAATAAGAATATTGAGAGTTGAAACACATTGCAATGGATCAAATTTTATGATTAATTCCAGTCATGAAGATAACCATCATTCCTGAAAGAAGTGAAGAAGAACAAGTTTCCAATGGATCACCAAACACTAGAAGCTATCTTCCAAATCTAATATGCACATTGCAAAAAAACTCCATAAGACATTACCATTTATCTTGAGCATCTTACAGAATTTACAGTTGTCTTACCTGTCAATAAAGCTGATATTGGTATCCATCAGATAGTTGAAAACATAATCAAAATCATGTAGTGGTACACAGCTGCCATAGGAAGAAAACAACTATTAAAACCAGATGACGCCATCATCAAAGACTCGTCGAACATATGGGGAACCAAGAGAATATTAATGAGCCACTCACCTGTCGGAAAGCAAGACAAAATGCTCATTATCAGGGTCTCGGAGAGCATTTGCGAGAAGTCGTCTTTCAGCATCAACCATAGAAATTTTTCCCCAAACCACCTGAACGAAACAGAAAGATTATTATATGAAGTTTTCATTTCGTCAATGGTACAGTTTGGCTTCAAACCAGCTCCACTCTCCCAAATAGCAGATACCACATTCATGCGACATTGCAGAATTTTATACCCGGCTAAAGCTTATAACAGGGACCCACTTTCGGACACCAAATGGTAGCCAATACATCTAGGGGTAGAAAGTCACAAGGATATGATTTCATATTTTGAGAAAATGCAATTCAAAAATATCCTTAGTTTAGGAGATGCACAGAGAGTGGCATAAAAATTAGGAAAAAAACATATCAAAAGCTAGACCATTGAGATGGCAAAATCATTAACTATCAAACCTATCTCATCAAAAAATAAGATGAGGACAACATCCACTCCAAATCATTACTTGTGTCATAACATACAAAACAAAACCAGCACAAGAACAAAAAACAAAGAGGAAATGACAAATGACAACAAAAGATGGCCAGCATATGATGCGACAAAATTCATGTAGAAAATACATCAGGACAAAGAAATATTAATTGAGAGGGTTTGGAAGTTGATATACCTTATCACTGCGGATATTGCTGCCAGAAAAATAACGACTCACATGGTTAGGTTTTTCCTTAGATGCATGTACATAAACAGAAAATCTTTCATCGTGACCCTGTCAAAATAAATGAAATGTACATTGTGAGATGCATTAAACTATAAATTGTACCAGCAATTCGTAATAGATAATAGATTAGCACTAAAACACATTTCTATTTACATTCAATCTGTTAACGAGTCTACTAGTAATGTAAGGATAAAATCCTCCCAACCTCTCACACTACACCACCACCCAAAACATACAAATGGTGTAACATTTATATATGACAATCTGGGGTTGAAAAATGTTTCTGTTTGATAGTCTGCTATGCATATATACATGCACAATGTTTTCCCTAGCTTCCACTTTTGATTAAACATTGAAATCAAAACAAAGAATTCTAGCTCCCTAAAGTTATTATGGATGTTAAGGCAACTTTGATAACCTTGCATCAAGTATCTAAATGCAGTCAAACGTGGCATGAATGACAAAAAGATTGCATGTATAACAACTCCCTAAAGTCATGTACTTTATCATGCAGTTAACAATTCATTGGAAGCTTCAACAAGAGAGAGCAAGGGGAATGCAAATAGAAGGGGAAGTGGGCTGTGCAATGGAACAGATGAAAGCACGGATCACTTGATGATTCACTGTAACATCCCCAAATGTATTTGGATACACTTCATCAATGAATTTGAAATAGCAAAAATGATAAATGAAGGCTTTCATCAATGAGTGAGTGATCGAAACACAGGGAACATGGGGATTTAGCATTGATATCATATACTGCACCCATTGCTTGGATCACATGGAAAGATAAAAACTCAAGAATTTTTAAAGGGAAGGCACATCCAATTGAACATCTCATCCTCCAAGTGAAATCAATTTTGTGGTATTGGGCTGCAATGGCTAATAATAGAAGATAATCTTCACTTGGAGGATTTCATGTTCGTGTCATCGTGTGGGATAGTTTTATTTTCTTGCAATGGTCTCTTTAGTTATATTCTGTGGTATGTGATCGTTTGTTCCCTTTAGTTAGCTTCTCTCTAACTTATTTATGTAGTGAACTTCACTCTTAACTTATTTATTGGCAAGACGAGTTTTTGAAGTCCACAAGTGTAAAGAGCTCATGTATGCCCACACTCAGGAGATTTCCATAACCTTGTTGAGTTTGAGTTCTTTCCTAGTAGAATAATTCAGTTCCCTAACATGTGTCCTACAATGCCTCAAAAAACCCTTCCCAATAGTTTAATAGTGAGACGATAACTCTTTCTCATTACACTATTTTTAGTGAAATTCAGCCTCAAACTAAAGCACTTATTTTTACTTGTATTTTTATCATAAAAACACTATAATATATTGCATAGATAAAGAGAAAAACAATAAATCACTTATTCACCTTTAATGAATAAAAAAAATTCCTCATCTCTGTATAAAGCCTCTTAGAACCAAGAGGTCCAAGACAACCCCAAAGACCTCAAAATGTTGAATTTTACATTTGAAAGTGTTAACTAAGAATTTTTCCTACACTCCTACTAGCTTACTACAGGTCCCAACTGAGTGAATTAGTGACTGCAAAGGGAGCTTTCAATTTCTTATTTTAATGTATATCAATAATCTACCTGAGGATATTATCCTGCATTGAATTATAAAGGTCAGAAGTAAAGAGCAGACACCAGATGTCTACAGTAAGGTCTGATGGTGTGTTCTTTAGAGCTTGACAACACAGTAAACATTATTCAATAAATCAATAATATCAAAAGGCCTAAATTTATGCTGAAGAGTGTGTGCATCTTGTAGAGTATATCTTCCAACACAAAAGATAAAGTGTAACTCTACAGAACTAGTATTAAGATAAGAGAAAAAAAATTATGAACAGAAAGTCCAAAGAAAAACTTACTAGAAAGAATTTGTCCCAGAGAGTCTCAAAAGGTAATGTACCGGGAGTTAAGAACATGAATGCAATTTTAGGATTCTTTGACTGAAGAGGAGGTGTCATCAAAATATCCCTAATGACGACACGAGCTGCAACCTCATCATCAGTCAGTTCCCTGACAGGTGCCGGTGGAATCCACTCAGATATAGACGGACATTTAGAACCTGAAGATAAGATATAACAGGCCGCATAGTTCCGAGGTGGGTAAACATAAGCACCAATAAGCAATATGCTAACGAAACACACTAGAACTATAATCCACATTGGCCTCTTTAACTGAGGGCGGTGGCGAGGCCCGGGCATGATCAAATCTCCAATGGCTATTTGCCACGTCTTATATGCCTTCATCGATATTAATCACATCACAGCAGTGCATAAACCAATATTAATTTGCTCAGATCTTGTACATTCAGATTATACCCAGATTATATACTTCAACAGCGAAATCTCCTGTCGGATTGAATCCAAGAATACGAATCTGCACACAACAGAAACCCATCATCAGTGCTCACATTTTACCTGCCATCCAATCCATCATAAATGCAATTCAAATAGATCATGAAAATCAACCTAGCAATCATTTCCTCAACAACAACCATACTGATCATAACGAAAACAACACATGAAACCCACATGACCCCAAAAAATGCAACCAAAGAAACATAACATAACTTTACCATGAATTCAGCACCAAAAATTCAAAATTCAACTGCGATTTCATTCAATTTACTTTCTTTCTCCTACAAATCTAGAAGGATATGTTGCAGTAATTCCCTAATAAAGAACTAATCCTCTAACCTCTTCACATAAAAACATCTTCATCACTCAAATTAACAGTTCTGAATATTTTACGTCAAGTTAACATCAAATCAAACAAACAAATCCTAACTACCAATCTCCTTTTCCACATCTTTACGTTACTTAACAATCACAGCTACAAACAGACATAATTGTACATTAAAATAACCTAAATCACTTCATCACACTCTCATTTCAACTCAAGAATCTAAACAACAATGCAAGAAAATAAAATTCCAGCTGAAATCAAATGAAACCTACGACACCGAATCTCTCATTAAATTACTAACAATTTTACCACACAGATTCCACGAGATCCGATGTTTGGTCACTTCAACTACACAACTAAACAATTCTATCGACTAACAAATCAAGATATAACTATTCATCAAAATTAGTTCAATCGAATCGATAAGCGATAAACAAACCACAATTACCTTCCGATCGAATCGATTGATCGATCGATTGATCAATCGATTGATCGATCGAATCGGAGAAGTAGAGAAAGCGAAGATAGATCTGTGTGTTCGAAGAGAAAGAGAGATGTGTGAGGTTCGAATTGCTCGTTTTCGAGATCTAGGGCACACAAAAAAAAAGACCAATAGAGAGAGTGAGTGAAAAAAAAAATGATTTATTTATTTTTTCGATTTGTTTTCTCTCTCTAGAAACTCTCTCTCTCTCTCTCTCTAGGACAGTCGAAGGAGGGAGTCGTCACGACGTCACGCTTTGTTCCAAACAAGTACATTTCAGCCGGCGAAACTAGTTTTCAATTATTTTCCACCTGGCAGATGTATTTATACGGTCAATATACGTATTTTATACGGTCATACCGTACATACGTGAAGCAAATGAAGGTCATAATAATGTTTTGTTCCACGTGTTGGATTCATCTCGGTAGCTCCGATGTTGTTCAATGTGCATCGAGATGTATAGAGGTAGAGTAATTCTACAGGGCCTGGGTCCCCCAGCCTGTTTGCTGCCTGGGTGGGGTAAAAAGACAATTTTGCCCCCCACTTTAAACATCTTCTCTAAAAATGTGGTTAAAAAGGGAGGGCAAAATTGTCTTTTTGCCCCACCAAGGCAGCAACCTCGCTGGTTGACCCAGGCCAGCTAGAATTTTGGATAGAGGTATGTACTATTGAGACTTAGAAGTCCACTTCACTCATTCCGTAGACCTCAACCTTGATATATGTTAGATACGTTCTCTCTATTGTTTTAAAGTCTCGTTCAATGTACATATCGTATCTATAAAAATTTTTAATATATAATACAAAGTTGATTGACCGAAATTGGCTTGATAAGTAGTTTTGTGTGAAAGATACATCGATTTCAAAGTTTTGTGTGAAAGATACATCGATTTTAAACTTAAATAATATTATTTTTGTAACTAAATGCGTGTCTTGATCGAGATTCAAAGTTACTTATTGTTATTCTATTCAATTTCAAAAAAAAAATGATATCATATTCTTGTAGCAATTTTTTTATTGACTTGGGAATGCGATAAATGTTGTTAACTCAAAAAACATCATTCGAATGATCTGAAGAAATATAATGCGTCATAATTATAATTAATTTTTGTAACTATTCTAGAGCGATATGTATGATTAATTAGATAATAAAGAAAAATATAGTGATTCAAAAAATAAAATGTGTGGGCCAATATAATGTTTTAATAAAGGATCCTAGCCAATAATAGTAGATAATACGATTACATAACTGATGTTCAACAGTAGTAACTAAAGTGTGAGCCTCAACATAGAGATTTCGGGAAATAAATTTACAAAATCATTGTATTGCTCTGTAAGTTTTTGAATATTCAAAATAATGCAGCACCACATCCAACACATGGTCGTGATTGTCTGGTAATTATCCTCTTCTAAAATAGCGTGTAGTATCCCGGAGTCCCCCAACATCATAAATGACAATCATAGAATCGGGTCTAATTGATCAGAGAGAGCTTGCATTTTAGAAGTACTAGAGTTGAGTCTTTGGTTTTGATCGAAAATGATTGAGCTTGTATAATGTCCATCTGTGTCTGCGTAACCGTGGTGGGGCTAGTCATGGTGCTCGATTCAACACGCAGTGAAATAAGAGTGGTGGTTGTTTTGGCATTAAGCATTTCACGTGTCATCCACAAAATATTAAAAAAAAAATCAGTAAAAATCAATCGTGTCTTGGCAATGATGGAAATTGTTTTGTCACTACAAAGTAAATAAATGAATATGATTGGATTGGGTGAAAGGTTTCTGATCGTTCCATTCTGATTGGTTGGTCACATTTAGTGATCTTGACAAAGGTGGTGCTTGTTGGTTAGTCTGAGTTTGTAAGGTGGAGTGAAAAGTACAAGAAAGCCCTTTGGCTCCAATAACATGGTCAGGCTGTTTGACAAATATTTCACTGGAGTTGCTACGTGTATTCAACTATTTGGTTCGATTACACCAACTTTAATTTATATATTTAATTTATAAAAGTTACTTAATGTACCCAAGCCTATTTATTAACTCTAAAATAACAATATTTAATTACAATGAGTACGAGAAATGACTCCTAACCTCCTCCTCATAGTCATCGACTTAGTAGTTATTCTTTTGAGCAACCAAACAATGGATTCACAACTCTAATTATTGAAAAAAAAATGTCATTGAAAAAAAAAAAGATGTATTTCGAACTTCTAAAAGCATTGCAATAGTTGTGAATATAAAATCTCCAAATCTAGCACATATTCAATGTATATGTATGAACCTAATTTCAAATATCATTTATTTTATTTTAATTTTTTTATTTTACACAAATAAATAAGGGCACTCAATAAAATTGTTTTCATAAAAAATGTAAGTTGGTGTTACGCATTTTAAGTTTGGTGCAACAAAGCGAAACATCTAAAAAAGCTGATATAACCGAGCTAAATAGTCGAGTACATGTAGCAACTCTCGCATTTAATTGAAGTGTGCTATCTAATTAAACTTCAATAATATTTATTCAATTTAATTTTTTTATTTCAATATTTATTCAATTGAATTTTTTTATTTCTTATTTATTTCATTATTCATTGAAGTGTGTTACGGGATATTCAAACTCTAGAATATAGGATTATCGGATGGCAAACACTCTTTTTAGCGCATGAGTGTGTCGAATCATTATCGAGTGTTTAAAAAAGCATTGTTCGTTTATCCTGAAATATATGAAATTTGTAAGTCATAAAATTGGTCAAGCGAGGCTCATAAAATTGGATTCAATATGTACGAGCTACTTGTGAAATTTGAAGGTTACAATGTCACAGAATTGGTCCAATCACTATTGATCCATACATGTTGGAGACGACAGAAAGTAGGGTTTTATCCATTGCCACTGAACTCTAGTGCTCAACGATCAGTCAAAAACATTTTTGGAAAAGTTGACGTGGAAGAAACATCTTTTAATCAATAAACACCGAAAATACCAGGAAACCAAGTTTTTTCAACCAGGATGACCTGACGTGATTTTGAAAGAATGATGAAATCTTCAAAGTGTTTATGCGTATCTCGAAGTTGTAAAAAACTCATCCGATAATGCCCACATCATCATAATTGCATAACCTGATTCTCTAGTCTCACTCATAAAACACAGGATTCTTTTTATTTTTTTTAAAAAAATTGGTTCGTTGACCTTTTTTATTTATTTATTGATCCATACCCGAAGGCTACATGACTGACCCTATAGGGTTAACCAAACCAGGCCCGAAGGCTGTAATATTGTTGCCACTTAATATCCTCGTCGCCTCCATCTCGCATAGAGACATGCTTTCGCTTCGGTCCATCACCTCCACCTTGCATGAAGACTTGCTTTCGTTTCACTCCGGTCTAGTCCATCTAAGCAGCTGCATTCAATACTCGAAGGTTGTGAGTCTCGAATTCGCAATCTCTCACAAGAAGAGTGGATGTCCAACCAACTGAGCTACAATTGATGGACATAAAACACGGGATTAACATATATTAGAAAGACAAATCTTCATCCATATATGTACAAAAACAAGCATATTTCCCCAGCCTTATTTTCCCCTTATGAAATCAAATCATGTTCACTGAACATAATTAACACCATGTGGCAGACAAATCTAAACAAATATAAATGTGAACCGATGGTTATCACCCCAAACAACAACATGTTCATCATATATAAGTACACAACACATGGTTAAGTCAAAAATATAAATCGTGCTATTTTTTTACTCTTTTAGGTGGCTAAATCAGGGTTATGTTTGCCACTCCAAAGCATGTGAGAGTGCTAACTTTTCTTAATTCATTGTTAATGAATCATTAATTAAGTTGTAGTTAAGGGTGTTAATGAAAATATATCCCAAGTTAAAGCGCCCCCTAAATCCCACCCAATATGTCTTACTTAAATGGTCCTCATCCATTTCTTGGAAATTCCTAAATGACACCACATTTTGAACTCCTTTTAAGTTCGAAATTTGAAAAGTTTTCCTTTCTAATCAAGGTCATTGACTAATTAATATTCAATCTTGTCATAAGCTTGGCTTTATCGAACCCATCTTTATGTTGACCATCTTAAAATTTAACAATAGAAAAGTATATGGTTAGCATAAAAAAGTTGTAAGAAAATTATTTATCTGGTCTAGGAATCCATCCTTGTAGGTAAGTATTGTTTCCTGAATACAACATTCATGGAGGTCGATAGATTACAACTGAGAACCTAGCATGCCGAAGAAGAAACCCAAGTTATGTCAGAGAACCGCGACTAGGTATAATGCTAGCTAGTTTCCATGTCCTTCGGTTTGGTTTAGTTCTATTGGATGAGAAAATCATATCACCGAAGGCCTCAAACACCAACGCATTTACATAACTTCTTCCCAGCAACCCTACAAACAAATTAAGACTGATAGCAACATGTTATCCCTATTAAGTCCATTTTTTCGGCCATTCAATTCTATCCAAGTGCATACAAATTTTTTCTAGGTCAAGTGTCATAATCAATAATCACCAACTCATTCCACCTATGTTTTGCTATAATGGACTATACGTAAATGTCGTGGATGCTAAAATGTGTATAATTAAGATGCTAAACTCGGTCACGTCTTTTCAAAGGGTGCACTTCATTGCTAAAGGTTTGGAGGCCCTAAGACCAGAATTTATCAGTGTTAGGTAAGACTGATGAAGTTATCAGCTATACCTAACCCTTACCTTTGAATACTGGTAACAATGAGACAACTAAAATCGAAGACTTAAATCAACTTTGATAAAGTTGAGCTCATTCATTTCAATTGCTCTAACACTATTTCACAATCTGTCCAACTTCTTGATGGGAGTTTGATGAGATCCCTGGCAAACTTTGCATTTGAGTGCATGAAATATGTGCAGGCAGGCATTTCGCTTAGTACCAGCACAACCTGTTCATCTTAACATGTTCCCTTATCCCTGCAACTCCCTAGCACCAGATCAAACATAAGATTAACACATTCAACAAGTAAATATGCACATCTTGATCATGCAGGGATCAGGAACAACACCATCATCATCCCTTCAATCAACCAACGAAGCGGCTTGCTTGAGTCGATCGGGCTGCCACAACAACCAGCTCCATAACCGTGGATGGGTGGCAATAATTTCAATTATGTTACTTAGACACTTGAGTAGGAACCATTCCCATGTTGGACAAAGATCCATCCCAAGATCATTTTTGATATACCATGTATTCATTTTGTACAGATAACTACATTCATTGTAATAAGACTTGCGCAAAGACATTTCCCCAAAGGAATTTTGACATTATTGTAACTTCATTCTAAATTAAGGGTGTGTTTTGTAATACCCACCTAATTCACTTACCGATAAATTTTTTAATTAACCTAGAAGTTAATAATATTTATTTATTGATAGTATTTATTAATTGGTAATATTTACAAATAATTGTATTTTATTATTTTAATTTATGACCTAGGTTTAGGCTGGGGATGGGTAAGAGATGAGCGATGATTGTGTTTAGCTAATGAAACCCTAATAAAAAATTCATTTAAAAGGAAACCCTAGCCCTTTTTTTTTTTTCTCTTTTGTCTTTTTCTCTTTTGCATACACACACACACAAAAAAAAAAAAAAAAAAAACTTACGTTGAAAAAGGTGGGAGGCGCTTTGAAGGAAGAACTTTTGGATCTTTGCAAAAAACAAAAAAATTGTGAGGTGTGTTCGGCACAGGAGGAGAGTGCGATTGTGGAAAATAAGCCAAGAATTAGGAAAAATAAATAAAACCATTAAATTGATCATAACATGAAATTGTGTACGAACTATTTTAGCATATTAGGTTAGCCTTGAGGGAGAAACTAACAGCTCATTCGAATCTCAAATGAGAGCTACCTATCTTCCTTAAGGTGAAATGCATTTTTTTTTAATATTTAATTGTCTCGATTTGTAAGTTTGCTCATACCAGTATTAATATATTGACCCAGATTTTGTATTGTTTTACAAATTTTTGTGCGTTCTTAATGAGCGTAGCCCCAGAGACCTATCAGGGTTAATTGGAGCGCAATAGTGGTATTAACTGCGTGGCGATAGCTGAGGAGTCGACACGATTTTTTTGTCAGATCTTTATTATTATTATTCCTAGGTAATCAGATGTAGGGTTTAGTTATAAATGCTCAGTTTTTGTCAGAGATTTATTTGGGAATTGATTGATGTAATTTTCATTTACTTATAATTGTGGACCTCATTTTGAGAGAAAGAATTTTGAGGAAGGTTATTATTTCATTTACCGCCTTATGACTGTACCATTTAATTTGTTCCTGGCGTGCCTTGGTTTTTAGACAATCTATTAATTTATGTTGTTCAAAAATCGGGGCGTGACATTTTGAAAGTAGTGTTGGAAACTTTAAGAGATCACAAACTGTGTGCTAAATTTAGTAAGTGTCACTTTTGGGAGAAATATGTGAGATTTCTTGGGCATGTGATTTCTAGCAAAGGGATAACGATCGATCCTAACAAAGTTGAAGCAATCAAGGAATGGAAACAACCCACTAATGCCAGTGAAATTTGGAGTTTCTTAGGGTTGGTTGGATATTACAGGAGGTTTATTGAAAAATTTCGTTGATTGCAACACCTTTGACGAGTCTAACTCGAAAGGATATCAAGTTTATATGGACTAAGGACTGTGAGACTGCATTTCAGGAGTTGAAGCAAAGGTTGACTACAGCTCCAATTTTAATCATTCCCACTCGTGGTGGGAAGTTAGTGGTGTTTACAAATGCTAGCGGAACAAGGTTGGGATGTGTTTTAATGCAAGATCAGAAAGTAGTTTCTTACGCTTCTAGGCAATTAAAGCCACATGAGAGGCGATATGCTACGCATGATTTGGAATTAGCAGCAGTGGTTTTTGTTTTATAAATATTGAGGCATTATTTGTATGGAGAGAAATTTGAGTTGTATGCTGATCACAAAAGCTTAAAGTAGATTTAAACATGAGGCAGCAGAGGTGGATGAAGTTCATTAGTAGTTATGATTTTGAAATCCTTTACCATCCAGGCAAAGGGAATGTGGTGGCGAATGCCCTTAGGAGGTAACATAGTGTGTTGACCGCTCTTATGGTGCAAGAGTAGAAGATTCTCGAGGTTATTGCAGCTCATGATGTTTTGACTGTTCCACATACTAGAAGAGCTTATGTTTGTAGTTTGATAGTAAAACCTACTCTGATTACTCAGGTCATTTCGGTGCAGCATACTGACCCATTTCTCATGAACAAAATGAATGATTTGATAGTTGATACATTTGATGACTGCCCTACTGATTGGTTAGTTGACATAGATGGAGGATTGCGATTTTATGGTAGACTTTGCGTACCAGATATTTCGGCATTAAAGAAGGAGATTAGGATGAGGCTCATCGTTCTAAATTTACTATTCATCCAAGGGGTGCGAAGATGTATCATGATTTGAGAAGAAGTTTTTTGTGGGAAGTCATGAAACGAGATGTTGGGGAATATGTCTCTCACTGTTTCACTTGTCAGCAAGTGAAAGCGGAACACCAGAGGTCGTCTGGTTTATTGCAGCCTCTAGAAATACCCATGTGGAAGTGGGAACACATTTCAATGGATTTTGTTGATGGTTTACGTAGATCTCGGAGGGGTAATGAGTCAATTTGGGTTATTGTCGACCATTTGACTAAGTGTGCACATTTTATCCCCATTGGTGCATCTCGTAATACTGACAAGTTAGCTGCTATGTATATCCAATAAGAGGTAAGGTTGCATGGTGTTCCTATTACCATTGTGTCAGATAGATATCCGTTGTTTACATCGGCATTTTGGGAAAGTTTCCAACGTGCTATGGGTACTACCTTGGCTATGAGCATTGTGTATCATCCACAGACTGACGGGCAAACTGAGCGGGTAAATCAGATTTTAGAGGATATGTTGCGAGCTTGCATCATGGATTTTGGTGGTAGTTGGGAGGATCATTTACCGTTGGTGAAATTCTTGTACAATAATAGTTACCAATCGAGCATTGGCATGACACCATTTGAGGCTTTGTATGGTAGGCTGTGTAGATCTCCTAGTTGTTGGGCAGATGTAGGTGATACAGTATTGTTGGGACCAGAGATTGTTAGGGAGACTGCAGGGAAGATTGAGATTATTCGGGGAAGGATAAAAACTGCTTAGAGTAGATAGAAAAACTATGCAGATCAAAAACGAAAAAGCGTAGTGTTTGCGGTTGGTGATTTAGTTTTTCTCAAGGTGTTTCCCATGCGAGGTGTGATGAGATTTGGCAAGTAAGGGAAGTTGAGCTCGCGGTATATTGAGCCATTCGAGATTGTCGGATGTGTTGGTCACTTAGCTTACAAGCTTGCATTGCCGCCCAGTTTGTCGATGATTCATGATGTCTTTCATGTTTCGATGCTGAGAAAATGTGTGAAAGATCCAACTCAGATTGTTCAACCTACCGCTATTGAACTGAATGAGGATTTGACATATACAGTTGGCTCGGTGAGGATAATTGATCTTAACGTAAAGCAACTACGACGTAAAAAAGTCAACTTAGTCAAAGTTCAGTGGAGTGAAAAGAGAATGATGTCACCTATGAGTTGGAGGACAAAGTAAAGCATATGCACCCAGAATTATTTGCCTAACCCTTATCCTATCGAATCTCGAGACAAGATTTTTTTAAGTTGTGTATATTGTAATACCCACCCAATTCACTTACCAATATATTTTTTTATTATCTTAGAAGTTAATAATATTTATTTATAGATAGTATTTATTAATTGGTAATAGTTACAAAAAATTATATTTTACGATTTTAATTTAGGACCTAGGTTTAGGCTGGGAGTGGGTAAGAGATGGGTGATGATTGTGTTTAACTAATGAAACTCTATAAAAAAATTCCATTTAAAAAGAAACCCTAGCCCTTTTTTTTCTCTTTGCATACAAAAAAAAAAACTTACATTGAAAAAGGTAGGACGCGTTTTGAAGGAAGAACTTTTGGATATTTGCAAAGAAAAAAAAAGTTGTGAGTAAAACTCTATCATTCTTCAATATTTTTTTCCCAATGTAAATAGGATCCCCTTGACATCTTGATTGGATTTAAATCTTTAATGGAGGAAAAATCAATTTGACTGTTTTGGTTTCATTTATATCTTTAGTAAAAAACCGATTTGACATCGTGAGTTGATTTACATCTTTAATGGAGGAAAAATTGATTTGACATTTTGATTTGATTTATATATGAAAAATCGATTTGACATCTTGACTTGTTTTACATATTTAATGGAGGTGATAGTATGAATGACTATGGAGGTGACAATGTCTAGTTGAATGGACATCCATGTAAGAAAAGGAAAAAAAAGAGTTTAGTCATTATAGAAAATTCTAGGGGTCGAGGGAAAGGGAGCGAGGGATGGGTGTAAGCCACCCATCTGCTTCGAGATGAGCGCTATCGTGCATCTCGAATCCGGTGCGCTCATCTCGAGGCGGATGGGTGGTTTACACCCATCCCTCGCCGCTTTACCTCGCTCCCTCCCTCGCTCTGTAGCAAAGCTCGTCATTATAACTGAAAATTGAAATGAAACGAAATAAGTATCCTAATTTTGTTGCTGTAAATTTTGTTTTTAAAAAAAAATTTGTGGGAAGGGAAATGAAAACCTCGTGTGATTTACAATGCACATTTTTTTATCTTGACAAGTGGCGATGTGACAACCTTAGATGATACTACAGAGTACAAACAGCAGATGTGATCTCTGTAGAAAACCTTGGGAAGGTTTTTTTTTTTTTCTTTATTGTATGTGATGTGAAAAAGATATGACATTCATGAGAAAGAAAAAGATGTGATGGCTATGTGGAGACTATGGCTATGTGATTTCTCTTAGAAAAATATAAAGACTTGGTAATGCTCATATGGTTGAACTCGGCTGGTGGCGTCTAGGTTAGGAGGGGTTAAAAAAAATAGTCAAAGGTGTGATGGTTGTTGAGCAGTGTCGGATGGTATCATTGGGTCACCGGGTCAAAACCAGCTAGCGGCATCTCATGTGGGAGGGGTTAAGGGATAAAAAATAAAAATAAAAAAGTTACTAATTTGATCAAGTTTCTATGTGCATTAATAACTTCTCTGGTTAATGAAGTGAAAATGAATGAAGCACAAATTGTGTATGAAAATGAAGCACTAATTGTTCCCGAAAAAGGAGAAAAAAAAACATAATAAAAGAAGATGTAGAAAAACAGATAAGATGATGATACTTTGTCGTAAGAATAAAAAAACAGAGGAGATAAAAAGTAATGGAGAGAAGAAGCATAGACCACCTCTATGCTTAAATCGCCATCTTTATTTTGCATCGCAATTGAAAGTCTTTCAATTTAGATGGATTAATAACCTTCAAATTAGGTGGTTATATTCATTCATCTAAAAGTAAAAAATAAAAATAAAAAATTTGTTGTCGAGTCTTGATTTTGTTCTAACCGAAATTTTGGGTGTGTTGGAAGCGTGTCCGATACGTTAACTACACTGACCATGTGTCCGATGCGCTTCCTTGCCGAAATATGACTATTCTAGGTGTTGATCTGGCTCTTATGGTGTGGTGGAAGTGAATTTGGTGGTAGCGGTCTAGGAGTTTAAAGGGCAGATCCATCACTAGGGTACTCAGGCCGCTGTGGCGGACGATATGGTAGAGGTTACAAAGTAGGAGCTGCTTATGGTGGAGTAGGTGAGGGTTGTGGAGGATATGGTGGTGGTTTTAGAACTGGCTACGACACGTAGTGCTGCTGGCTATGGAGGTAATGCTGGAGCCTATTCTATTGCAGAGGCGTATCTGGAATGATGGATGGTGTTGGCCGGCCTGACTCTTTAAAAAAGGTGACAAAAGAATGTTTAATGAATTTAAAAATATATATATATATTAAAAAAAAAATCCATTACATTGGATGCCAGATTTCATTTCATTGATCTAGTAATCAATCACTGTCTTCAACAACAAACATACTAAAACCCCAAATTCAAACTACAATGATTGCCCAATTAAACAGAGTGTAGAGGGTATTTCTTAAATCTACATAATATTGAATAGTTGAAAACAATCTCCTTAAAAAAAAGAATCAAATACTCTAGGAGTTTCGGGTTTGGGTTAATTAACATAGAAGTTTATGCAAGACTTCTGACAACCAAATAAATACATCAGAGACTAAGAAGTAAGAAGCTTATTCATACTCGATTCTAAAAATATAATCAAACCTCAGCTCAGGTCTCTTATTTAAAAAATAAATAACACGAATTTGGAACGCTGATAGTACAACAAAAAGATGAACAAACCTCTAACATGTTACGGTTCCCAACAGCTATCAACTAAAATACATCTCGAGCGAAGGAAGCTGCATCGATGATCTGTAGGGAGATACAACGAGATTCTTGATTACCGAGTCTCATCTTCAAGGTTACGGAAACCAGCAGTAAGGTCTTCATGAAGCTTGTTAAACTTGGCCACAAGAGCAGACTCTCCCTCTGCTGGGTCCTCGAACTTTTGAGAGCTGTGATCACGAAAACTTGTCAGATTTTGCAATGAAAGGTTTTCATCGAAGTATGCCAACAAAGTAAATATTAGACATTCACTTGGTCTGTTGGTTTTGCTTACACTAAACGGTAAAATAGGTCTCCCATGCGAAGCTTGATGAGATTGTAAGTTATTTTTTGACCATCCATACCAGCTCCCCGCTCCACTGCCTGCAAATCAAAACCCATTCAAATGCTAAGTATCTACATACAACATTTACGATAATGAGATTCATGGACTATGTAATTCAGCATTTGGAAACGATTCTTTACCAAAGTTTGATCCGGCTATTTGAATCAGCCCAGTTTAAGACAAGGGTCAGTATTTAAACAAGTAGTCACCAATGCAAAATAAGAATCAATCTAGGATAACATCACAAACTCTGAATCCCCAAATCATGAAAAGCTGGAGCATTTCTCTGTCTAATCTGTTTAAAATTAGGGCTGAACAGGGAGAGCAAAAGAGAGAGAACCAATGTGATCTCTTGAGTTTCTATGAAGAAGAAGAAGAGCAACTTCACTGGTTGAAGAACCTTTGACAACGACAGTGTTTGGACACAGCGTAGGAGGATTTTTGGCCAAAAAGCAGGTATTCCCGGTGGACTGCGAGTCAGAGGTGTCGTGGAGATCAAACTGGGCGAGGTTCAGGGGGAGTGAAGATATAGAAAGGTGCAACTACAAAGCAGGGAACAAGAGGAATGAAAGTGGTGTTTGGCAACTCTGACGGGAAGATGAAGGAGGAGGTCTGGTGGTGGTGGTTGTTGTTCGGTGGATTGGAGAAGACGGTGTAGTGGATGATGGTGGTAGTGGTGGTTTCTAGCGAGAGCTAGAGAAGATGAGTGAGGACAATGGTGGCGGGAGAGGGGAAGGGTTCCGATGGCCGACAATTAGGGAGAGGAGGGATCAGGATATGATAGAAATTATGATTACGGGAAAGAGAAAATTGTGATTACGGACACAGGCACTGTTTCATAAGCGAATTTTCGTTATCAAAGTTCAAATGCGGGTGTCGACGCACTCTATATGCGTGTATATTAAGTGATTTTTTGTTTTGAGATGCAAGATTAGCTATCCGTGCGCGTTATTTTATCATATTGTCCACAAGTACTTCAGTTTGATCTTAAAGCATAAAAAAATTTGTGATTTTTTATTTATATTTTTTAATTAAGGGGTTAATTTTCAAATTATTAATTAATAGTCTTAAAGTTTAGAAGGACTACGAACATTAAAAAAATTCCAGTTATAGATATTATAATCTAAGAAAAGTGAAAATTGATCAAAATAGTAATTTAGTAAGAAATTTTGGATCAAATTCATAAATACTTGGGTAGAATTATATTATTACTAAGAAAATAATGTATAACACTTTTTTTTGTATAGTTGGGAAAGTTAATAATGACGGCTCTGTGATTTTCCTATGTTACCCTGCACTATTCATAACAGTGACTTACTGAGACTTTACAAAATTATGCAATTTTTGTGAGGGCAAAATGATTTCCATATGTTTTCACTAGGCCAAGCCTAAAAATGATAGTGTTGTGCTCCACATAGTACTAATAGATAAGAGAAACAAATATACAAAAAATGCCCTTGAACAATTCTTTGTATTACATAACTTTGGGTTGGATAAAAAAAGGATTTCAATTGTTGAGCGAGGGCATTTTTGAATATCAAAATTTGCGCATTACAGAGGCCGAGCTGTTATTACAGAAGCGAATTTTCGTTATCAAGTTTAGATAATACCATTTGTATGTAATAGCCCTTGAAGGCAATTTGCACAGATGCAACAAATCTTTTGTTTAGGGATCTAGGTCTACTCTTGTGTAACTTTGTAACAACAATTGAGTGGATGAACATTAGCCGAGTCTGTAATCCAGTCAAATATGAGATTTTGGAAAATGTCCTTGCCCAAATTTTGAATTTCCCAGCAAATCCCCATCTTCTCAAACCCACCTACGCCCGTCCCCTTCCTCTCTCCCACCACCAGCCTCCCCTCCCTTTCCCTTCCTCTTCAACAACCATCGCCTACCCCAACCCGTCCCCCTCTCCATTCCTCTCTCACCATCTTTGAATTCACCTACAACCCCCAAATTTGGTTTTCCAAAATTGCCATTGCTCAACAATTGAAATCTTGTTTTAATTCAGCCCAAAGTCATGTAAGACAAAGAATTTGCTCAAGGGCATTTTTGTATACTTGTTTCTCTTATCCTTTAGTACCACGTGGAACACAACACTCTCCTTGGCCCACCGGAAAATGTGGAGACCATTTTGCCCTTGCAAAAATTGCAGATTTCCGTAAAGTCCCAGTTGACTTTCTAAAGTCACTGCTATGAATAGTGCATGGTAACATAAGAAAAATCATAAAGCCGCCACTATTTATCTACACCCAAGTAATTTATGAATTTGCAAATTGACACATAAATTCTTACTAAATTATTAATTTTTGTGCTTCGCTGCTTTAGACATTATTTTGATCAAAATTTCACCCTTTTTAAGTTAGAAATTATAAATTATAATATCTATAACTGAAAAAAAATAATTTAATTGAAAATTTTGTTCTTAACCCTTCTAAACTTTAAGACAATTAATAATTTGAAATCAACATTTTAATTAAAAAAAATTGTTAAATAAAAATCACAATTATTTTTTCATGCTTTATGACCGATCTCAAGTACGTGTGTACAATATGATATAATAGTGCACACGTATAGATAATCTTGCATCTTAAAACAAAAAATCACTGAATATACGCACACGTAAAGCGCGTCAACACCCTAGTACCACTTTAATGGTTTTATAGAAACCGAATTTACTTCATTTTCAAACGTTTCTCGAACACACGCGAAATACAAAACATCAGTTAAAACCACCTTAATAATAGTAATTAAATATTGGTGTTTCAGATAAAGACCATCAAAGGAATTCAAAAAAAAAACCCCTCATCAACTGGGACGTAAAAAAAACCTCATCAATTGGGACTTACAAATTCTCATAAAGACAAAACTCCACCCCTAGTCATGTGCTAGTAATTCTTGAACCTGTTGTAATCTAGATTCTTCAAGAATATATTCTCACGAGTCGATAGTATACTTATAAGTTAGATTAAGAGTTCTCTATTCCAAATAATTCAAGAAGGAAATAAAAAACAAATTCAAGAATTATCGTGTACGATTCTCCTTGGTTATAACTTTATCTTCATCCGATAGCATTTGAAGGCTATTTTACGAACTCTCCAAATTTTTCTTCAATAAGAACAAGAATTCTTTGGTTTAGACAACCAAACGCATGTGTCCATAGCCATGACATTTGTAGCATTGATTACAAACACATTTCAAATATTGTAGAGATTTGAATCGACCCTATGATTACGTATTGAGCTTGGTTTGAGTGTAGGTGGTTAGGCAACATCCTTGATTAAACACTTCTTTGAACGAAAGTACACTACAAGAAATTTGTTATTTACCAATGAAAATTTATCTACAAAATTTATGTTACTATTTCCAACAAACATAAAATTTCATTGGAAAATCCATAAAGTTGCACTTTTTATAACAAAATATATTTTGTTGGCAACTTTATTTTTTGTTAAAGATGTGGCAGGAAATATTCCCTTCAAAACCAATTTCCCACCGACATGATTTAGCAACAAAATATTTTTATCTCCACAAAATTTTAGTTTTTGGTAATGATGACATCATAATATTATTGACAAACATTTTTCTTGGTAATGCACTCTAACACTTGTTCGTCTATCTTCAAGAACAAAATTAAATTTTCTAGTTAATTATCACATTATTGACATTAGTTCGTTACTATATATTATTTTTTTTAATGAATTTTGGATAACTGAATAACCTAACCAAGAGAAGTATAGAAAATGGTGCGGCGGATAGAAGAATCTACCTGGTTGGCCAAATTGTAGAAGTGGATAATGTTGCGCATCATCCAAACAGACTTGTAGAATGGACAGAACTTATCATAACTGTTACAGCCATCAAACATAAACATGTGAGGCAAAGACCTTAAAGATCGAAGACACAAGTCAATATTAATTCATTATGAAGAAACTGAATCTTACGGCGTGAAGGCATTCTGAGCAAGGTAGTCTTCTCTTAGAAGCTTTGCAGTTTCCAAGGTTATCTTATCTGTTTCAGCTAAAGCGTCTTTACCGACAAGCTGTGATATTAAAGGTAAAGTAATCAGACGAAATGGATGAAAAACTCGTGCACATCAATTTACTAGATACTAACTAATAATTGATTGATTAATGATTATTCAATTAATCAATTAAAAAAAGTTCAGGGGCAGTCAGAAGAACAAAATTTTACAAGAATCTTACCTGTACGATTTCATTGAGATCATCTTCTCTCTGCAACACTTCACGAGCTTTCGTCCTAATGTTGATGAAGTCTGGATCAAATTGCTCGTAGAATGACTCCAAAGCCTGGAAATGCAAAAAAATGTCATGAGATGGAAAAAAAATTAAATTAAAAACACTTAATCAACGAAATCAACTAAGGACAAACTTATTAACTTTGAAACCTTAAAACTGTCAAAGCAAGGAAATTAGAATCTGCATTAAACAAGAAAGGTCCTAAACATCGTACCGTTGAGTACTTTGAGTAAGAAATCAGCCAGTTCACAGATGGAAAATGTTTCCTCTGAGCAAGTTTCTTGTCAAGACCCCAGAAGACCTGCAAAAAATGTTAAATAAAATACAATGAGCTACAAGTTTCATATCAGACTAACGAATTAATGCTATATGAGCTACAAGTTTCATATCAGTTGGATCATCCCATCATAATGCACTAGTTGAAACTCTCCTGACCCACATTGCACAATGAAGCATACAGAGAGTAAATGAAAAATGACACAGCCTAACCATAAAGCCTTCTATTCTAAGGCTGACTTGCAACGGCCTAGGACGTGATCATATATTCAACAAATATGTGAATGTTATATCTTCTGCATTAGGAATTGATATATTTAGATTTCGATGTAAAATGAAAAGATGAAGTCATTATTACCTGAACGATACTGAGGGTAGCTGATGTCACCGGATCAGAGAAATCTCCTCCTGGAGGAGAAACAGCACCGACAATTGTAACACTACCATTACGCTCTGGGCCACCAAGGCATTTCACTTTACCAGCACGCTCATAGAAAGAGGCTAAACGTGCTGCCAGGTACGCAGGATAACCACTATCTGCAGGCATTTCAGCCTGGAAAAGAAATCATGTACAGTTATTATGTGGGTACTGATATAATTTCAATTTTAGAATATTAGAACTGATAGGAGTTATCAGTCTTAGCACAGATTCAAAACAGACAAAACAAAAGGTATCAAAGACAAAGATATAACCAATCATTAGCAAAATTAAGTGATATAATTACCAGACGCCCTGATATCTCACGCAATGCTTCTGCCCAACGAGATGTCGAATCAGCCATCATACTGACATTGTAACCCATATCTCGGAAATATTCAGCAATTGTAATGCCTGGAAATATCAAATTCAAAGTAAGATCTCAATGGTTCCTTTTCTTTTAATGGCTCTAGTGAAGTAACTAAATATCAGGAGCATGGGAAGATTAAAGACACGCTGCAGAGCTGAAAATGTAAATCATTTTTTTGAAAATTCCTTTCATACCACAGAGTAAGAGCATTTTCTGCTACTCATATAGCAATTCCAATGTGTAGTACGAGCTCAGAGAAACCAGTCTCTAACCCGTATTTGGGGTTTATGGAAGGATATAATGACGAAACAACAATATCGTGTATACTTGCGTTACAGAAAAATAAAATAAAATGTCACATACTTGCTAAAGAATTTAAAATTAAATTGACGTATAGTGGAGAAAATATGTCTACATACATGTTGACCCAAGAGTGTGAGGCTTTTCAATATCTAGGATCTATAATTAAAAATAATAGGGTTATTGGAGAAGATGCATACCATAGGATTAAAGCTAGTTTGCTAAAATGGAAAATGGCGTCGGGAGTATTATGCGATAGAAGGAAGCTTGCAAGGCTAAAAGGGAAATGCTATAAACAATTGTTCGACCAACCATGCTATATGGTTCAGAATGTTGGGCTACTACGGGACAACATAAACATAGGATGACAGTAGCAAAAATGCGTATGTTAAGGTGGATGTGTTGTAAAATCCATAAGGATAAAATTAGGAATGAAAGAATTAGGAGATACTTAGGTGTAGCGCCCATAGAGGACAAAATTAAAGAAAGGCTTTTAACTTGGTTTGGTCACGTGCGGATGAGACCAAGCACGTCTTCAATTAGAAAATGTCTAGATTGGCAAGTTAATGAAGGGTGTAGACGGAAAGGACGACCGTTGAAAACTTGGATAAAGACAGTGAATGAAGACATCCTTGAGCTTAGATTGAGCGAGGATATGTAGGAAGGCCGCATTGCACGGAGAACCAAAATCCATGTAGCCGACTTTGAAAATATCGAGAATGAGCTTTGATGATGACGACATGTTGACCCAAGCTTACCGGATAAACAAACTTTTTTCCAATAAGTCATTATTATTGTCAAAGCCAAATTAACCTTGAGACACACTTGGACATTTGGCTGTACAACCATATAAATTCACCTTCATACTACACTCCGACACTGGATTAATAACCTTTCTAGAAATTAAATAGTACATGTGCCATGGAAAGCATTTTTTAACCCAATGAGAACAATTAACTAAAACGTAAGTTTAACCAACTAAATTATTTGAAAACATGATGCGCAAAAACAAGATATTACCTGTATAAATGGAGGCCTCTCGGGCAGCCACAGGCATGTTAGAAGTATTAGCTACAAGTGTGGTACGCTTCATGACAGATTCTTCACGGCCATCAGGCAATGTCATAGTCAGTTGCGGGAAGTCCATAAGAACCTGGATAGAAGTAATCAAAATTCAATATCTCTAGAAAACCATAAATGTATCTTAAACCATCAACTAAAAGATATTAACACATACCTCAGCCATTTCATTTCCTCTTTCTCCACATCCAACATAAACCACAGTGTCAGAGTTAGAGTACTGCATATAAGCACAAAAACAGGAATGAGAACATGATGAACCACAAAACGTTTCAAACTCTGAGAATATTTTAAGTCAATAACCAATAAAATTACCTTAGAAAGAGCTTGACTAATGACAGTTTTTCCACACCCAAAAGCTCCAGGTATGGCGCAAGTACCTCCAAGAACTGAGGGGAAGAGTGCATCAAGAACTCTCTGAAAAGATGCACAAAACCAATAGTAAGCAAAAAAACAAATTATAGGATGAATGATGTAGTTCGAAATAAAAGCAAACATGAAAAAAGTACTCAACCTATATACCTGCCCAGTTAGGAGTGGTGTATCTGCAGCAAGCTTTGATGCAACGGGCCTAGGCGTACGCACAGGCCAAGTCTGTAGCAGGTTCAAATAAAATCCAGAGTGTAAGAAATTTAAGTCTTCAGGAAATATGGATTTCATGCTTGCAAAATTTAGAGGTAACAGAAATAGAAACCTGAAGCATAGTAATTTGCCTTTTAACACCCTGGAACTCGAGTTCTAGGACTGTGTCCTGCAGAAGAATTGTAGATTGTTTAAATCTTCATACATGTATCATTTGAATAACTCTTGTGACATTAAAACTTGCAAACTCGGAAACTGATAATATTGCAGAAAACAGTGGGAAGCTGCTAAAATCAGACAATCTGACATCAAGTGAATCAGAGATCAACAGCCTAATTAACATTAAAATTAAAAATAATAATAATAATAATTAAAATTAAAAAAAAAAAACATAAAAAGGCAGTGTAGTCTAAATCTTAAGATTCAAATAAAATCTTATTGCGATTGATTCAAATTGGATGAAAAACTCGGAAACAAACAAATCATGCAAATCGTATTCCAATTCACGATTCACGCTTTGACTTGAATCGTGCAATTTGACTAGCAAACCCTGGATGACTTTTCAAAGCCTTTTTAGGTTTTTATTAATTGTTGCACATCTCTAATTAAAGATTTGACTAACACATTTAGTCGTATATCATTATACCAAGAGATGTTTAACAATTCTTCACCTCACAAACCAACTAAGAGTGATTTCTTTCACTCTAGTCATTTTATATTTCTTGGCCCAAAGGACCACTCTAAGCATCGTGAAGAAACCTCTTCTTAGAGTTAGGTATTTTGTCCTTTTTGTGGAGAATTTATAGTGTTTGACATGTTTTGACAATGAAATTTGAGGTTATTATTGTTGAGAATCAACCATGTGTAATTTATTTTTGAATAAATTATTTTATTATTTACAAAACAATACATAAATGCATTTATATTGCTTCTTTTTTTCTACAATACACTAGGTTTTAAAAAATCTTGCGATTTACGTATCATTCACGATACAATTCTAAATACCCCCTTCCAATTTGTATACTTACAATTCAACTACCTTGTAAAAAAAGCACTATGAAGGCCTTGCATGCATCAGTGTGAGCAATGGCTTAGTGGGGCGACTCCCTGAAGTTCGGCTAGAGTTTTAGTGGGATGTCTCTTTAAGGAATCGGTTTGGATTGGTGAGGTCTATGGGCTTTGGCTCATTGGGTAACTACGAAAAGCCTGTTTGGGACAAATAAATCCAACTCATTTGACATCTAAATCTCCAGCCTGGCTCTGCAGGTAAAACTTGGAGCTGATCAGTGGCTTGCTAAGGCCATATAGAGGGCTACTGGGGGTGTTGACAATTGGATTTTTTATCGAAGGCCTTGCAGGTGTCAGTGTGACAGCCTTCTAAATTTTAGAGATGGATATTGTGGATGCTCTAAGAAGGTACAGTCCACAAGAAGATAGTTGCATAGGATGATATTGCTTCAGAAAAAGAAGCATCCACAATACTGTAGCAGTAGCTGTTCAGCTCAGTATTAACAAGCCCCAAGGCACAAAGATTGATAACAACATTCAGACACATTACAAACTACACATGATCAAATAAATAATGACAGCATACCTTCAAGGCATATTGACCAGCAGGAGCAATATATGTGATCTTTCCCATAGCATCTGGAGGAAGTGCAACATGATGCTGCATCAAAGTGTTTTCATGGACAATCTGCACAACCAAGTAAACCAGTGTGTGGACATCAATAAAAATCAGTGTTCTAAAAATCGGTCTAGGCGGCCGCCTAGGCATCGCCTAGGTGCTAGAAGGTGGAAAACTGCCCAGATTAATGCCTGGGCGGGCAGTCTGGGCGGTCTGGGCAGTCTAGGCGGGGTCTGGGCGGTCTGGGAGATTTTTTTTTATTTTTTTATTTTTTAATAAGGTTGATTGTATTCTTATTTAATTTTTCTTTCCTATTTTTTAGAAATAAACTATTTAATTGTTTTTTTTAGAAAATCTCGGGAATGAGCTTTGATGATGATGATGATGATATGTCTAAATGTAGCGAAAAATGATTACTTAATGGAATTCTCAATTCTCAAAGGATCTGCCGGTACCAATTTTACTAATGTAGATTTTATCAAACATAACTGAGGTTATTCATGCAATTTGAAGAAAAATAAAAGATTACACAAATTCAAATTTATATAAAGTACCCATCATGACCAACTTCAGTCATTTGAGTTTTAATAAATTTTGTTCACGATTGTTAATTTTTCATGTTTTTAAATTTTGCATATGTATATTGACATTAAATTGGATGTAACTGATAAGGTATTATGCTTAACTTTTGTAAATTATTAAAGTTATAATACAAAACCTAAGACCGCCTAATCACCGCCTAGGCCCCTGGGCGCTAGGCACCTGCTCGCCGCCCGCCCAGCGCCTAGCGATTTTTAGAACACTGATAAAAATCAGTGCACACACTTAGGGAAATTGTCATGCCCACAACTTTTTATTTGAATAATTCAAATTCACACAAATCTAACACTATCAAACTTACAGCATATAAATCTCCACCTGTTAGAAGATCTCCTTCGCCTGCAACCAGAAGAAAGTTCAAAGAAATTATCAAGAAGTGAAATCCAGTGTTTCCAATCAAAACTACCATCTTTCAAGCACCAGGAAATCAACAATAAGTGAAAAGCTACCTAATTTTTTGGGTTGAAACTCCCACAATATATCTTTGTCCAGAGCAGGGACGGAGACACCACGAGGGATATAGACATCACCAGATCTCTTTGCAATTGTTTTTAGAGGCCTCTGCATTAAAAAAAAAAAAGAATAAAAAAATCATCAGGCGTCGCTGCTTATGTATTTTACAATATTTAATTGATCATTTGGTAAAAACCTTTGTTGAAGCCAAAATCTATGCAGTCACACATTTTATGATTACGGATAACAATGTTACAAGAATACCTGGATACCATCAAAAATATTTCCCAAGATTCCTGGTCCCAATTCCACTGAAAGGGGCTGCAGTGATGGTGCAAAGATGAGAAAGATAAGAACAATACATGTCCAATCGCCAGCAAACGACAGAGAGAAGTATGCAAAGTACCTTGTGTGTTCGTAGAACAGGGTCATTAACCATCAACCCAGCTGTTTCTTCATAAACTGAAATGCAAAAGGAAGAGAACATCTTTTATAAGTTCGAGATTC
Organism: Berberis thunbergii; assembly: GCA_003290165.1. NCBI lineage: Eukaryota > Viridiplantae > Streptophyta > Magnoliopsida > Ranunculales > Berberidaceae > Berberis > Berberis thunbergii. The sequence goes on from QNQO01001539.1 coordinate 74,497, forward strand.
CCTCATGCCAATAGCACAGTTTACCACTACTGTGAAACCACCAAAGAATACATGCAGTAACAACAAGGGGATATAGACTAAGGATACATGAGAACATTACACTAGATTTAGCATACATACATGGAAAAATATCACAGGGTACACACACACATGGAAAAAGAACATCAAAATGAAATACCTTGAATGGTGGCAGAATCTCCTTCTAATCGAATGATTTCCCCAATAAGGTTGTCATGACCAACACGTACAAGCTCGTACATAGCAGCCCCACCCATTCCATCCGCAACGACGACTGGTCCTGAAACCTGTCGAATTTTGAAGACAATCAGAATTTTTACATGACGCTCTACATATATTTCTGCAGTCTCAGTTTTATAGTAAACTTCTCAAAATCAAATGAATCATTTTATCATATTGAAACTCAGATGCAAGTTTCTAATGACTGATGAGATGTTAATGTTTTCAAATAAAGAATAAGACTTTTGTCATACTAAGTTGCACTGCTTAAGAATGGACCTCCAACCTAACATGCATTTCAAGTTTTTAACTGAATGATGATTGATTAGAGCGTACTTTTCACACAAATACTACAAACAGGAAACCTACTATCTAAAAAAAAATGAATATCTTAACACAGATCAAACTTACTCATCCAATGAGTTCGGAGATTCGCAACTTCAGTCTATTCAAAAATCAAGTTATTTCAAACCAATAAACGAATCTAATCATACATAAATCAAGTTAAATTGAAGAAAACATAAATGAAATCAACAAACTCAATTTCACCACTAAATCGATAAAGTCAAGCATATACACACACTACGAACACATTCACTAGTTCACTTATACACAAATCAAATTTCTGATTCATCTAAACCTACATAATACGATAAACAAACTCTATTTCATCACTAAACTGACAATTCAGGAATCAAAACCACACTACAAATCCATCTAAAACCTAGATTACACTGAAATCAAACTATCGCGATTCATCTACAGATCCAAAGGAAAAGTACATCGATCAATACACTGTCTTCACCACTAAACTATCGAAATCACACATCAATATAAACTCTGATCACATCTAAAGCGTCAGATAGGTATCAACTGAACTTGCGATTGATCAATTCAAAAACGAAAACCTAAAAGAGAGATCGATCGATTGATTGATTGATTACCTTGCGAACGTATCCATACTCACTCTCCTTCTCTTCGTCCTCGAATGTGGTCAACCGAGCTCCATATACGGACGGCATTCTTGCAAGCAGATCCGATCGAACCGCGAGATTGCAGACACACGAAGATCTCTTGATCAAGAAGAGTTTGAGAAGAAAGAAGTTTTTAGTGCTTCGAGTAGAGCGAAGAACCAAGATACGAAAGCGAGAGAGAGAGAGAAGTGAAGTGAAATTAGCCAAGAGTTTCCAAGGTTGATAAATATAAATAAACAAAAATCTCCAGACTAATTTGGCAATTTGTACGGACACGGGTAAGAGATAGAGAGAGCACTCAAGGACAACTTTTGTTCATTATGTTCACTAGCGTCGAGGTTATACTACTCACAGCCCTTATAGGCGTCAAGGAAAGGGTTGAGGGGGTGGGTTTTACCGCTCATTTCCTTCGAGATTTGCAAAGCTGCGCATTTTAAATACGTAAATATGCATCTCGAAGGAGATAAGCGGTCTCACCCACCGCCTCGCCATTTAGAATTTTCCTTTTTTGGGTTGCAAATTGGGGGTTATATTTGGGTTGAATCAAGGTTTTGGGTTGAACTAGATTATAGGTAATTTCAAAATTTTATAAGTTGTGCGATGGCTTTTTTAGAATTTTTAATGACACGATGCACATACAAAATTCACTTTATGAATTCTCGTTATAAATAGAGAGTCTCATTTCTTCCCAAAATAGATATATTAGTGCGGGAATTATTAAGTGCACCGGGATTGTGCCCGGTTTTCGTGCCTGGTGTTACCTGGCACCGTTGATATTCCTCGCGATATGAACGTATGCCTATCTCGAGAAATATCAATGGTGCCTGGTAGCACCAGGCACGAAAACCAGGCACAATCCCGGTGCAGTGTAGTATCACTCATATTAGTGTGTTGATGCCCTTTACTTGGTAATTTTTAAGAATTTAATGAGCTCAATAAGTGTGATTTAAAATTTTGAGAATTATGTAAAATATAAAAATGATTTATGAATTTATTTTTCAAAAAAATCTTTTTTTTGTAAATAAGTTGTGTTCACGATGCAATGAAAATTTTATTTTGGTATGTGTGACACAATTTTGTCAAAATTGAAAAAGAAACAGAAAGATTAAAAAAGAAAAAAAAATGAAACTAATTATACAGTCCATCTAGAGAGTCAGGCTTGCACCAGGGAGGTTAATACCCTTCATCATCCTAGAGATCCTCATAATTCACCAATCAAACAAAAACACACACACAGCCCCTTGGCGCTTAGGAGCCTAGAGGCCTGAAAACCATTAATTTGTTTTCTTCAATTTAATTGTCTAGACTGAATTAGAAAACGTACGTACAAAACAAAGCTTATTCTCATATACTCTTATTCACATAAACCGTTAGTTTTGGGGGCAAATCCTTTTCAACCTTAGATTTTTACCAAATTTAAATTCTAATTCAAATGCTTTGTTTTGATCGATATCTTGGGAATCATATGTTGATGTATATTACTAAATGTTTTATAAAATGATCTATACGATAAATAAGAAAAAGATTAATCTAAATTGTTGAAATATAAAATGAATATCTCGAGAAATAGATCTCACACTGTCAGTGTATCAACCAGATCTGTGTTTGAGCTTGTCTTCACGTTCTTGATCAGTATTCAATTATGTCTCTTGAGCACGTGAAGAGGTAATGATGAAGACACTCCAAAACACAATGACAGGAAAGAATCACGTTTATTCTCTTTCTGGGCCGGGCTGATCTGGGCTTGATTAATTGGGCTAATGAAATGGTTGTGCTTTGTTACTGATGTGTATACAAAGCCGAAACACCTTGGGCTGTTTTTTTTTGTTCGTCTGGCCCATGGTATCACAGACCCACAAGTTAATGGTGACATGTGCTGCAAGTCAACAATGAATGACCCAACATTGAAGTTATTGACAGTGTTGGCAAACTCAAATATCCTTTGCTATATATCATTATATTGTTAGAATATACAAGGCTTACACTCAACATAGTCAAGCTCAAGTCCAAGATTGATTCATATCTAATAGAAAAATACAAGAATATGAAAGTACAATAATAGAATAGTCAGAATAGAAAGTACAAAATATGACACAATTAAAATATCTTGTATAAAAAGTTTTATGTTTCATATTTCTACAAGGTTATATCAAAGTTAACTCTATATGAACTTGTATTCAATCAAGGAATGATAACAATAATACAATTCTCAAATATTTTCTTTACATGGTATCAAAACAACTTTCTTTTGTGACTTAAAACTCCGGGGACTCAAACTCTTCTATGCCTCTGAACGCTAGACGCAAGAGGTGAGGAAAGGAGAACAACAACAAAAGTCTACCTCAATCATCCATGCATCAACAGAACAAACAACACCGCAATCATTAGACAACCAATCATCCTAAATAGACTTCTCTTCATTTCTTTATGTCAGCAACAACAACCGCAATCGCACAACATAGAAGAAACGAAGAAGAAACAACAAGGAAGAAAAAAAAAAAAAAAAGGAGGGAAGATAAAGAAATTTGAATCTCTTTCTCTCTGTTATTCACACCCACCATTTTTTGTCAATACCACGACACAAGCTAAAAAAAAACACTACCAGCACAAATGTTGATCAAATTTTTATTCAGAATTTTTATCTAGAATTTCATCCAGAATGATCCAGAATTGGAGAGTCATGCTGACCACTAGAATCGAACCATTAGTCGTTCACTCAACATTTATGATTTATCCATAACAAAATTATCCATAATTATCCAGAAGCATCTAGAATTATCCAAGTAAAAGTTTCCTCCAAACTGCACATTTATTTTGCGTCTACATATCCAACTTGCGAGGCGTGTTAGAATATGTAGGACTTACACTCAACATAGTCAAGCCCAAGTCCAAGATTAATTCACATCTACAAAAATATGAAAGTACAAGAATATGACAGTACAATAATAGAAAATTACAAGAATGAGAAAACATTAAAATAGGAAAGTACAACAATAGAAAAATACAATAATATAATAGGAAAGTCAAAATAGGACACAATTATAATATATTGTATAAAAAGTTTTAAGTTTTTTGTTTATACAAAGTTATGTCAAAGTTAGCTCTATATAAGTTTGCATTCAGTCAATGAATAACAACAATAATACAATTCCCAAATATTTTCTTTACATATATTGTTCTCGCGAGTCTTTGGGACAACAATCACATTAAGTCAGACACTTCGAGGGATTTTTTTTTTTTGGAAGTCTTAATAACAAGTGGGACATTCTACCGAGGGTGTTAGTTTTTACTTTTAATTAGAAGTTGAACTTCTTATTCGAGGACTACCCCAAAAGAAGCATCTTAGTGTTGGAGAATGATATTGGAGTGCAGAGATAAAACATCACAGATAGCTCTTCATTCCAATGGGAACGGAGAAAACATACTTTTCTAGAAGGAACAATGGCACCCAACAAGAGCATGACAGCTCAACGGTTAGAGCTTGGCGGATGGTACCACTATGTCATGGGTTCAAACCCAGCTTGCGATATCTTTAGTGGCTCTGGGATCCTATAAAAACTCTGCTTGCCTTTCAAAAAAAAAAGGCACCCAACAAGCATTCTAATGGATAAATTCCCACAGGAGCTATTATATGACTCAACACTTCACAAATGAGCAAAGGTCTCGATCATTATAAGAGACAACACTTGGAGTATACCTCAGAGTGCTGGCAATCTCATCAGTGACATTATAAGCTACATGGATGAGGTTGAACTAGATGACAGTAAACAAGATGAGATCATGTGGAGTTCAAGCAATGATGGACTGTTTCAGCTGAAATCAACTTATGAAGCCATCAGAAAACGCAACAAAGCAGTGGATTGGGCTCACATGGTCTGGTTTAAGGGCTGCATTCCAAGGCACAACTTTATAACTTGGATCTTATGCCACGAAGCTTTGAAAGCACTAAGCAAACTCAAGCAATGGGGGAAAGCTCAACGGGATCTATGCCCATTATGCAACCAGGAAAGTGAGATTGAAAAATCATTTTTTCTTTACATGCTCATATTTTCGCTTTGTATGGGGTAAAATGTTGTATTACCTGAGCTACTCTAGGCAGATTGCAAGATGGGAAGAGGAAATCAGATGGTGTACACAGAATTTCAGAGGCAGTAGCAGCAGTGCACGGATAAAGAAGGTCACATTGAATGCTACAATATATATACTACATATGGACTGAAAGAAACACCAGGCTATACGAACAACAATACTGCATAGGTATTGAACTAGTCAAACGAATATACAAAGATATCAGGCTCAAATTCAGTGTTGAAGAGCCAATTATTGAAGACAATGTAGCAAATAGACAAATGTTTGGGAGATGACAACTAGATGCACTGTACGAGATCTAGACCCCTATCAAATGTTTTGGAAGAAGCCTCCTGCTGGGTGGCATAAGCTTAATTCTGATGGCTCGTTGCGAGGTCTCACGGGAGGATATGGTGCTGTCATAAGGGACGATCAAGGTGATGTTGTTGCTGCATGTGTTGGAACAATTACAGAACAAATAGTGATCAAGCATGAATTACAAGGAGTCAAGGCTGGGTTAAAACTAGATAGTTCAAGACATATTATGAAGCTAGAAATCAGCACTGACTCAATCATAGTATGTGAATACTTAACTAAGACAAGGCAGACAACGTGGGATTTGCGTCACACTATAAATAAGATCAGGAGGATGCTGGGGGCTTTGGAAGAATATACTATAAAAGATGAGTACAGAGAAACAAACAGATTTGCAAGCTTAAACCCAAACTCTATTTTTTTGTGGAAGTTACTCCGAGTTCATTTGCTCAAGACTTGAAAGATATTGTTCATGAAGATAGAATAGGCAAGACTTATCTACGGATGTAACTTCAATTTAATTGTCAGGTTTGGGGATCCTAAATAACCCCTGCTCGTTTTCCAAAAAAAAAGGACCATGTGAGTGTTGATCACTTGGCTCGAGTGTTTAATAAAAATTCATTCAAATAATAACTTCACAATAAATTCTTAATGACTAATGATATATCTCTTCTCCTCAGCCATCCCCTCTTATCCATTTCCTCTCTATCACGTAGGAAATGTTGCTACCGCCGCCATCACTCTCCCCTTCCTTCTTCCTCATCCTCCCTCCTCTTTATATCCGTTTAGGGAGATTTATAAATAACATAGTGATATAAGGTGTTTCTGGTGGTGGTGGTGGAAGGGGGTGTCAATGGTGTTTCTAGTAAAGAAAACAAGTGAAGAAGGAGATTAATGTTGGAAGTTTGTGGCGAGCGATATGGGAGTTGTGATGTTGGGAAAAACTGTCAAACTAATTTATTTATTTTTGGTTCAAACACGAAGATTTTTATTGGAGATAAGAAGAGAAACAAGATACAACCATTTAGAAGTAAAACAAACAACTCATTCATAACTTCCAACTCCAATTAGAAGGTAGCTTCCACTTTAAAAAAAACGCACTACAAAAAAAATGCTTAATAGCTACAAATATTAGAGATGGTAGTCTGATTCCGTCTCTAATTAAAAGATTTGTGACGGCAAAATATCGTCACTAAAACTTTTGGTAACTGACCAAGACCACAATCATAAAAACTGTGCTTGTGACAGGAAAACCGTGGCTAAATTTAAAACAAACCGTAAGTAATTAAAGCATTTGCGACGACATATTAGTTGTCGCTAAGTTTTACAAATAAAAACTGGTTGCTACGGGATAAGCCGTCTCTACTACATAAAATTGTGCTTTTGACGGAAAAATCGTAGCTAAATTCAGAAAAAATCTTAGCTAATTCAAACATTTAGGACGATATATTAGCTGTAAGTTTTAAAAATAAAAATTGTTTACTACGGTATAAGCCGTCCCTAATGGATTTTTTTGAAATATATATATATATATATATATATATATATACAAAAAAACATTTGGGACGGTGTCACGCCCCGATTTTTGAGAAAAACGAAATCCTAATATCCACGTAGGATTATCCGTTTCCCCAAAACTCGGGACGTGAAATTCAATAACAACAGAAACATTTAGCAGCAAAGACAAAATGTATAATTTAAAAAATAGGAACAAACTAAAATTTATACAAATGTCTAACCAGGAAAAACTGACGTCGCTAGCCCCACTAGCGGAACTCCCGTAACGCTGCTCAAAAGTCTCTAAACCTGAAAAGCTAATCGGCTACATTCCCAAAGGAATGTACCCAAGAAGCAAAAGCTCACTTGGGTCAGCAATAAAGCTGGTGTGAGAAATCTTCATCCCAAAAATCAATTAAGATCGCACGTGATAAACATCAAGCAAAACACAAACAACAAACCATCACACCAATAGGTAGTTCCTCAACGAGGCAAAGGTGTGATGCAAGAAAACTCAGTTCCTCAACGAGACAATCATATCATTATCGTAATATGTAAATATGCATTTACCTGTACTTACCCTATAGGAGTTGACTATGGCAAGTTGGTCCTGCAGAAATATTAGTGGACTTGCCATCCTGCATAAAAAGAATTAGAAACAATGCAACGTCATTTATTCTTTTTATTTGAATTAGGTTCATCTTTTTAACGGATTGATCACTTAGACGATACCACATTCGCACCACCTCCGTGCCGAACATACATGCCCGTATGCCTCTCTCATATAAAGGAGGACTACTCCGTCATCCATGCCTAAATGGGGACATCACATACAGGCATGCATCGCGGATACCCCTAACTATATGAGTACCAAAAGCCACCCTTGGGCTATCAATGCGCATAAACTCTCGTCACATTTTTGACGGATAAATATCAAAGCCTATTTTAGGCATACAAACTCACCACATTTCCGCAAGACTAACCCGAAGGTTATTTTAGTTTCTCTAGTAAGAAATGGGTGCCCCAACTCCGCAAGACGACCCGCAGGTCATTTAGTTTCTCTAGTAAGAGAGGGGAAATAATAAACCAAAGAGATGTGGTAGTTCTAAGTGATACAAGTCCAAGTGGTTTATATTTTCAGAAATCAAGGATTACCAATATCATTTATCTTTGATAATTCAATATTCCTCCACAATGACATTTTGTCATTCGAAAATTGATTCACAATCTATCCACCCACATTTTTGGGGAAAACATAGCATATACATCAATCATGATTTATAACAACATGACAATCAAGTCATTCATTAATTCAAATAACCAAATTCTTCATAATGCATAAACAAGTCAACATGCATGATAATACCAAACTCCAAATTTATCACAATGCATTAATATTCATCAACCCTTCACATCTCAAACATCACTATTAACTTAGAGTATGAAAAACATAGTCATGAGCTTCTAACTGTAGTTTAACCAAGCCAAACAAATCTATATCTAATAGCCTTTCTTAAACACTGATTTCAGTGTGAGCTAACTTAGCTTACAGTGCCTTAATCAGAAATACAACATTCAATATACCCAAATGCTCGACAAAATGTGGGAGATTGTCTCACATCATAATCAAGTCCTACTAAGAAGTAATTGTACAATGAAAAACCAGCCACACTTTAGTAGTAGCCATTAGAAGATCTAACCACTTACCATGACCTTGCGACATGATGACAATGACCTACACTATAATATTGATCATAAATTAATAACGAGAGTAAAATAGAATTTTAACTTCAAAAAACAAGGTGTAATCCTCCTCTCTGTCCCACTCCTATTCTTGTACTAAATTACTTGTTCACAAACAAAACTTACAAAAGATTGACAGGTCCTTGATTACGCAAGAACACTGCATTGTGACTATTTGTCAAAGTTTATCCAATGACTTACAACAAATTTATGACCATCGATAGATTCATCAAGTATTGACTCATATCAAGGGCAACCCTTCGTAACCCATCTCTAATACAAGCACTCTAGTCGATGTTGCACATTCCAAAACCATAAATACTCGTCACAGAATTCAAACACAAACATGGCAAAGAAACACGAACAAAATGCACAAAGAAAGCAAACCCATTCTCACAGGTAAAACCCATTCTATTTTTGTAAATTGGGGATATTCTATTTTCAAGAACAACATGAACCAGCCACCCAATCAACAAATCAAACAATCCAACAAATTATCTAGAAAGGGTACTATTTAATATATACTCTACTCATCAAAAGACAACAAGTGGAACAAGAAACAAGTAACACAGCATAGGCAAACTGATAGAAAAGGAAGGACTCAAAGTAGAAGAGAAAGAAATGAAGAAACTCACAGTAAAAGAGAAAGAATGAAGAAAACTCACCAAAATTGCAAATCGCAAAGGATTGCGCAACCAACGCAATCGTCTCATCATCCTGCCGCCTGTGATTTCTCCCAATCATAATTCCATCCCACCTATCACAACCAGCCATTAATTCAGCTCCTGATGCTACCAAGTCCACTACCATCACCTCACATTCACTTCCATTAAAGCACCAGACAACAAGCAACAACAGGAGCAGTTGCATGATACAATCCAACATGCAAATCAGACATGCTTGCCACATGGAGGTAAAGCTTGTCCTGCATTGTGTCTAACTCAGATGTTGACAGTGAGAACCAAATCAAGTGGGATGCAAAACTTCAGCTTCACAAGTTTCAATGTCACTGGAAAAAGAGCCAATTTCAACACCCTAAGATTGTGGCCAGACCACACTACACAACCTGGATCCAAATCTTCCAAACTTGACAACTAACAGGCACTATCACATGTCCTACCTCCAACATTATCAACAAACGAATGAAAGGAATTAGACATAGCAATGGCTCTACATTCAGACCACTACAATCGCTGGCCTCCATGGCGAAACCGCCTCCTAACATAAACAAATCGAAAATCTCTCACCTTGGTATGCATAGACTTCTCAGCAATTCCCCCATTTCCACACAAGCACAGATAACACGGTACAACTTCTGTGACATTTCAGCATCACCACGTTGCACGACATTAAAATCCATACTTTAGAAAAATCAAATACGCTAATGGAGAAGAAAATGAACTTGGAAACCATAGCTGCAAATGCACCTGCCCAGAGATGCTTCAACAAGCCAATACATAACCCAGATCAACCAAAGAACCCCATTTGTCTCCATCAAGCTCGTTATCGACCTCGGGGGAAAGTCACTTTGGGTTGATTGTGACCAAGGTTATGTCTCATCCTCCTACAAAGCACCACGTTGTGGTTCACCACAGTGCTCACTTGCAGTTGCTACTTCATGTGGAGGAACCTGCCCTGATCCTAAACCAGGGTGCAACTCAAGAACATGTGGTACTTTCCTATATAACCATTACATCCTCACCTCTACATATGGTGAAATTGCTCAAGACATTGTCTCCCTTCAATCAACTGATTCCACTTCCACATTCTTCTTCTCCTACTGCTTCTATGCTCTGTGCATTCTCTGCTGAAAAAGACACCTTCTTAATTGGTTTTGCACCTTCTCATAACTCATGAACAACAACTGATCTAGTTCGATCCAGAATTGGCAAGGTCTTTGAGAACATCCAGTAGAGCCCCCTAAAAATGACTTAATGGTGTAAACAGAAGGAAAAGTAAGGGAGAGTAAGCACATTGTTACCAAGTCACATGCATGTAGGTCTAACGTCTCAAAGCCAGTCCTCAATTCTATTGATCTTTCAACATCTTCAACTTATCCTACGGTAACATATCTCGGCAAGAGCTAAAAACTGTGTGGCATTCAATAGCCCACTTGAAATGGATCTGTGCTGCGACTTGTATGTTTACACGGTCAGGAGTCACTAGTGTAAACTAGATTGGGAAATTAAACAGAGATTTTGCATATATTAACCAAGCATCTTTATACAATAGTCTCTCGACACCACAGCCACAAGACTGACGTGGGACTGTAGTCTTGCAGAACCATGAACAATAGATGATATGGGGTCTCTAAGGCCCACTACTTCATTTACAAAATCGGCACCCATAATCTCTGCCACTTTAGCAGCTACATCAGTGCTGCCTCGCTCAAAGACTAGCTGTGTTAAAAGCTGATTTTGGAGAGATCACTCACCCACAGCCGCAGCAAGCCTCACTCACGAAGCCAGCCAATCTCTCTCTCATTGATCCCCCGTCACCAACGCTCGCCTGATCACAACCATACTCCTCGCAATCCAGCCAACGCCACAGACTATCACCATTAGCCCTTCGCAATCACACACAGTCCCATCGCCACCATTGAGAAGAAAAAAAAACACAAGGAGGAAAGGAGAAGGAGAAAAAGAGGAGAAAGAAAAGAAAATAGGTTTTCTTCTCCTTTATAGGGTGGGTGGTTATTCGCCCCCACTAACATTCTGAGAGCATCCGCCCTTTAACTCACCAAATAAACCCTAAATTTTGAAATTCACATTCAAATAAATGTAACCCTATTTTATTTAATTTAAAATAAAATAAATTAGTTTTATGAAATTGAGGGGTGTTACATTATACACACGTTAAATGGAATCTCGTCCCGAGATTCGGAAGGTAAGAAAGTTAACTGAATTTCGAAAAATACTAGTTGTCAAACAAAAGAAGATTTTAAAACACAAATTTCAATTGAATTTTTGAAACATAAATTATTTATTGTTATTGAAAAAGTAGGGGTGTTACAGACGGTATATTAGTTGTCGCTAAGTTTTACAAATAAAATTTGGTTGCTACGGTATAAGTCGTCCCTAATGAATTTTTTTGAAAAAAAAAGTTATATGCACAAAAAACATTTGGGACGGTATATTAGCTGTCGCTAAGTTTTACAAATAAAATTGATTGCTGCGGTATAAGCTGTCCCTGATGAATTTTTTTGAAAAAAAAAATATATACACAAAAACAATGTTCTCTCCTCAACCCCACTTTCCCCAATTTCAATAAAAAACCTCCTTCCCGCCTCACCCCATCTCATTTCTTCCTCTTCGACTCCACCATTTCTGCTTATGTGGAAGAAGAACTGAGGACAGCCAGGTTACATCAAAGAGGTATAGATGAATACACAATTTGCTTATTTTTAGAATTCTAAAATTCTTCTCCATTTTCGGTAATGATCTCTTCTGTAACTGTATTATATTTTGCTCGACTAATTATTCTTTTTGAGAAATTCACCACCATTATTTTGTGTCTCATTTTTATTTTTTTTATCTTCCATGTATGAATATGAACATGAAACTTAACATGTTTTGTTCTTGATTGTTTTGGGTTATACTTGCAGTGCTTATGCAACTTAAGCAACACAAATAACTTATTAGTTAATTGGTGGACTTTGAGGACATGCACTGTAAGGGTGTGTTTGGTTGCATGGAATCCCATGCCATGGGAATCCATGAGGGGACCCCTACATTTTAGGCTAAACTCCACATTCACCATTTGATTTTGTGATCAATGGGGGGAATGAAAGTCTCATGGCCATGAGAATCTCACTCCTTGGTCCCCTAAGGCACGTGATTCTCATGTTAATGGAACTTCCATTCTCACCATTGATCACAAAATCAAATGGTGGATGTAGAGTGATATATCAATTTAGCTTGGACCCCTCATGGATTCTCATGTCATAGGATTCCATGCAACCAAACACACCCTAAGTCTCATGTTTTATCTAGGAATTAAGGTTGTTCTTAATTGTTGGTATCATTTAAGATTCAGGTTGAGTGGGGTGCGTAGATTCTCTATCAGATGGGAATAATAAATAAGATTTTGATAATAGAAATCTTTTTCATCTGTGACTTGATGAAAATAGGAATAAAGTTTGAGGACATCATCTATCAAAAAAATATTTGGCAGTGCAATGGTTGTGACTAGATATGTGTATGTGCATCAGCCAAACCCTTTAGTGCCATGTGATTTTCTGATGCTATACTTGGTTGGTTCCTGCGAAACTTTACAAGATGGTATGTGACCCAAATGAAACAGATCTTGATATACATATTCCAGCAGTCATGCTCCCTCAAGATGCTAGCTCAATCTTGGATAGTTTTCTTGAAAACAACTATTCAAGTTGGCTTTATGGTTATTACATATTTTACCCATTTGTTAATTTGAATTATAATAGAAATTAATGTAGTTCCACTTCAGTTTAATTTTTTGATGTCTGATCATTGCTTAGTATCACAATGGGTTTTGGTGGTTGCTTTCCTTTTGTGTTGCTTTTTTATGTCTGCAATACATACTGCAATACATAATACTATCCTCAATTTGGTTGACAAGGTAAGGTTAAATGTCTGACATCCTTTTATTACATTATCATTATGCTAAGGTCATTCCTGAAACAGTTCTTCGAGATGCAGCAGGATGATGTTGTTAGAGCACTTGAAATTTATAAGCAAGCAGCAAATCAGGTAGATGTTATCACAAAACATGTTTTATGATCATTATATATTTGCAAACAACTATTCCCAGTCATTTTTTACTCTTTCCAACTAGTTTCAATGTTCTTTTAACTGATGAAGTGCCTTCGTTTTTTTCCAGGCTGAAAGATTGTTTGATTTCTATGAAACTTGTAGACGCTTTGAATTTGGACGGGGATAAAAGTTTATTAAGATTGAAAAGACATGGACACACCAGATTTGTCTTTCCAAAATCCTCTTTGTTGTTTTTTGTTAAACATTGATTCAAAATTGGTCAGCTTTAGTTTGTTCTTGATTGTTAATCCATGTAAGTTTTCTGCTTATGTAGCCCCCTGAATCATATATATATAAATTCAATTTGAGGTTGATAAAGTATAAAGTTATTTGGGATTGTATTTTTTGTGATGAACAAGTTATTGATTATACGAACAAAGTTAGCTAATGAAATAATTTGCGAAAGCATATTAGTTGTCGCTAAGTTTTACAAATAAAAATTGGTTGCTATGGTATAAGCCATCCCCACTACATAAAAAACTGTGCTTGTGACAGAAAAATCGTGGCTAAATTCAGAATAAACCGTAGCTAATAAAAACATTTGCGACGGCATATTAGCTGTCGCTAACTTTTACAAATAAAAACTTATTGCTACGGTATAAGCCGTCCCTACTACATAAAAACTGAGTTTGTGATGAGAAAATTGTGGCTAAATTCAGAAAAAAAAACTGTAGTTAATGCAAACATTTGAGACGATATATTAATTGTCGCTAATGAATTTAAAAAATATATATATATATATATCACAAAAAAAAGCTTTGGAGGCGCGTCCAAAGCTCTTTGTTTTTTGTGTGGCCAAACCGTGCTATACAATAGAGTAAGAGGGTGGAAGTAGGAACATCTCCTAAGCGGAGAGGCAAGACCATCGCTTAGAGGGAAGAGCATCACCCGCTGAGAGAGAAGAAATCGCCGAGACGGTGAGGAGCATTTCCTTCTTTTATCTTCTTCAACTTCAAGGTTGAAGGTGGGATTTTTGTTTCTAACAGTGGAAGTGGGGTTTTTGTGCTATATTCAGGGTTTAAGGCGAGTAAAAATCAAATCTCTCACTTACCCATCTATTGTTGCGCAGATTTTGTTCAAATCTTGAATACTCGGCTTTGAATACCCATCGAAATGGGTAAAGCAGAGCTCTTTGCTTGCTGTAATTTTTGTTGATTTTTGGCTTTGTCATAGGGTTTCTGCATTGTTATTAACCTCTGTGACTCTGTCCTGATTCTGTGTGGAATATCAACTTCAGCCAGCGAGTAGTAACTACTGCATTATGGGCCAAGTTTCTAGTATTCTCCCTCAAATTTGGGGTCTGGTTGGCAACTTCCAGCCATGTTATGTTGGCTGAAATGATATACATTCAATTACAGATTTTGAGAATCAGGTATATGTTCATTGTTCTCCTCTTTGTTTTTTTAGATTGTTTATCTTGCACTGATGAAGATTCTTTGTTGTTTTTATTTCTATTTTAAATCCATAACTTAGTGACATTCACCCCCTTTCCTATTTGTTTATTTTTAAATGGTAATGCTACAAAGAGCTAACCTGGTTGAAAGTTGAAAACGCCAGCAGACAGCAGTTCTAGGCGGAAATATTTGGGTGTTTAACTTACTATGACTAATGAAAGGTATTGTAGCTAGGTTTCCTACTCCTCGTTTGTATGAAAGGTATTGTAGCTATGACCCGCCCATGTATTTATGCATTTACTAAATGAACCGATAAAACACTGTTGTGGTATTGCTCTTTTCTTGATCTCGACCGGGTGTAGATGATCTAAATTAAAAACTAAAACAAAAATGCATGGGAGCACTTCTGCTGACTAACTTGTATGTTTAGCTAGCCAAGAATGAGATTGTGGGAATTAATATTCTAGATGAGAAAATGTATGAGGATATTCATGAAAGTAATGTTCTAGATTTCTAGCTTGTGCTTTTGGTTTTTGGTGACCAATATCTGAAGTTTGGTGGTACATAGTATCTATTGGGTCATTTGCTTGTTTTGTCTTTATCAGACATTGTTCTTGACTACTTTTGAACTTTGTGCATTTGGGATTTTGAGTTTTTTAATTCCTCTAAAATTTAGACGAGAAAATATTAAAAAGGTGATACTTTAGAATGAATGTATTGTTTATGATCGGGAAAAGAAAAAGAAACCTTACTGAGCTACTATGATTTTACAGATAGTTTAGCTTAGGACAGCAAAACTTCATATTGTCCAACGACTTACCGACTTGCTTCAACTTTGATCAGTATACAAACTTTTTAACCATTTATAGGTTCCTATGTAACAACCTTCAGTTTTGTTGATTGAAGATTGTTACATTCTTGGATGCCTCATTGAGTTCCTTATACTTGTATCATTCTTGGGGTGTTTTTGATATGATTTTGCGAATAAAATTGATTCCAGTTACCATCTTTTATAAGTGTAAAATTTCATGAGGCACATGTCTCATACATGGTTTTCTACAGTTACAGGTATTCCAAGGAAAGATTTGTTTGGTCCTTGATAGCTGCAGTTGGAAATTTTGCCTTGGTTCCGGTGCAACGATTGTCCATGGGTTTCAAAATTTATGGACTTCACAGGTACTTGCCAGACTTATTTATTTACTGTCCTTGTTGTTTTACACACTCTGATTCATAAATTAAAGATGTTTATGGTTGTTAAGTTCATGGAATGGTTTAAGTTTTAGTTCATAGGACGTGTTGTTGACTTATGTTGATTATGCAGCTTTGGTAATTGGTGGTTCATTCATTATCGAAGGTATAAGTCTCTGTGTTTTTGGCTTGTGGACTACTCCAAGCACGTCTTTGACTTTGGATGGTTTATGTAGGTGCTTCACTTGTTGTGGCTATCCATGCTGTGAGGAAAGGTGCAGCTGCAGAGGGAATGAGACTTATGGACTATGTTTGGCGTGGTCATGACTGAGGTATTGGTTCTACCACATCCACATTAACATGATGAATAAATCCCTCTGCTGCGTGCCTTCATTTTTATTTTGTAGTTTCTTTCACCAACCAATAATGGTATAGTTGCATTTATTTGTGAAAGGTTCAGTTTTAAAATGTACAATCATTGATTTACAAAAACGACACCCACTAAGGTATTCAAAATTTGGGTCACAGATCCATCAAATTTGCAAAGAAGATAAATCCCCTCCTTTTGAGCACCTTCTTTGTAGTTTTCTCTTGGAAAGTGCTGGTAGAGAGTCTCTACTTCTTTTACGGAGAAGTGTGGTTAGATACTTTATTGAAAGGCAGAGAGCTAGCTTTTGAAGTTTGGCTAACAAATTTTTGTTATGCCACAAATACGTTGTTGTGATCTTTCAGGCTTCTTAAAAGGCACAATTTTGGGTTTCTTTTGTAAAGTTTTGGTTGTATTCACTCTCTTATCCTTAATGACGTTTTCTATTAAATTCAGGATGGCGCTGCAGTAACTGATCTTCTTATTGCAGCAGCGTCATTGGTGGCTGTGGAAATGCAATTTATGATCCCATTGGTTCAATTATTGTTGGAAATCTTCTTGGAATGGTACGCAGATTCTTATTCGTATTGCATTGATTACGTATTGATTTGAACCATGATTGTCAAGCTAAACTGTAATGCTCTCGCATCCGTGAAAGCTACTTTCACACTTGAGATACTGAAATGCTTTTATAAACTGTCAAAAACCTGGACAAGTTGTTAGAGAATTAAGATCCGTAAGAATTAAGATTCATACTTCGCTTACGTCTTTCCTTGATGACTATCATTGGGATGAGTTTAAAGTAAAATGAATTTGATTTTTACTTTGTTTATTTATTTTGAATGTCAAAGGAGGGATTATGGATTAAGCAACTCTGATGATTTAAATTTTTATACGAAAATTTCTACCAAAAAACAATTTGCTCAGACTCAGAATTTACTGATTTGTAGCTAGGATGGTCCCCTCAGAATTTACTATAACATAAGAGCTATTGATTAAGTAGTGCATCTTTGCAAGTATGCTCTACACATTTGTAAACGATGTTTAGATTGGTTCATAATTTCATTTATTATTTATTTGTAACTTAGAGTCTCCATTTGAAAGTGCAATTTTATGAGATTTGTATTACATAGCTTGAGCATTCAAATCTGTGTGCTATTGAACAATACGTTTCTCATGCACTGCTCTTTCAAATTTTACAGGTTTAGGTGTTGCTGAATTGATATTTGTTTTGAAGTGGAAGATATGAAATTTTGAAGTAGAAGACATTGTGTGGATGATCGATATGGTGTGCAAGATCACATGAATTGTTGTATGTCTCGTTTTTGTTGTATGCCCCATAGACGATCACTATGATTTATGTAGTTATTTAAGTTTAAGTGAGTTATCATCTCAAATTGAAATTGTATTTATATATATAATTTCAATTTGAGGTTGATAGAGTATAAAGTTGTTTGAGATTGTATTTTTTGTGATGGACAAATTATTGATTATACGAACAAGGTTAGTATATTAGTAATCATTTATGGTGAAAATTAATATAATTGTGTTCAGGTTTGAAATGTTTATTCAGAATGACATTAATTTTCATTATAAAAAGAACTAATTTCATTATTAAAAATTATTCATTAGTAATTTTTTTTAACTACAACAAGTTAGTGTTAGCAATGGCAAATGCCGTTTCTATTTTGGCCAACTTAGCGACAGTCAGAAGCCGTCGCCAAATAGTCACGGCAAATGTCGTCTCTGTTTTGTCAATTTGATATAGCTGAAGCCGTTTCAGAAGTTGCAATTTAGCAAACGGTTTGAAATCGTTGCCAAATAGCCACGACAAATGTTGTCTCTGTTTTGTCGAATTGATTACAACTTAGCAATGATTTGAAGCCGTTGCTAAATAGCCACGACAAATGTCGTCTTTGTTTGTCAATTTGATTTGCAACTTAGCAACGGTTTGAAGCCGTTGCTAAATAGCCACGGCAAAAATTGTCTCTAATTTGTCAATTTGCGACAGTCTTAGCCGTCTCAAACATTTTAAAAGCCGTCGACATTGCTGTTGTCTCAAATAAAACCTTGAAATTCAAATTTGTTTAACAATGAGATTTTTGCAACTTAGTGACGATTTTTAGCCGTGGCCAATTAGCTACGGAATAGTATACCGTTGCTGTTATATTGGAGCGACAATTCAAATAGCTACGGTATTGCGATGGTCGTTGAGCTGTTGCTGATTCATTTTAACTACATTTTTTTGTTACTTAGTGATTACGCCCAAACAGTACACGCGGTCAATTGCAGTAAAGAATAGGGTGTCAATCCCACGAGGAAAAACGATCTACAAAACAATGTTAAGGAAGACAAACTATGCGAAACTAAAGTTAAAAAATTCTAACAAATTTAAAATACAAAATTGAATTTAACTTAATGAAAATTAAATTTGGAAAAATCACAAGGTTCCAAGAATCCCTCCTAGACTTCACGCGCTAACTAGTATTGATTCGTTATGATGACTCAACTACGTGTTTCACATCCCAAACGACGTAATCGAAAAAATAATCTTTTAATCATTAATATACCCTAATGTAAATGAATTTTAGATTTCACTTCTTCTAAGAAAACACAAAGGTCTGTCATATGTGATATCCTAAACTTACGATATATTCGGAGACAATATCGTAATAAATGACGATCATATATAACTAACCTACCAGAATCAATTAATTCTTAAACATTCCACACATAAGAAAAGCGTGACTAAGCTTATATGGAGAAGAAAAGATAATCACCGGAATAATAAAAATCTACGAAGAAATCTATGATATCTTTGTCACTGAAATAACATAAATTTCTATATTAAATAAAAGTGAAAATCATTAAATATCATTATTCGTCGTGAAAACTTAAAGCGAATCAATTACTAATTTAGTGCGTTACATCTAGGAGTTCACCTTTTCACCTTGCGTGGGGTTTAGTGATTCATGGTGGTGGTGGTCACAACATCAGTGGAGGAGGAATCCATCACTTCCTGTATGCGCACAAATCCCGAGAAATTCACAAATCCCGAGAAATCTCAGCAGCTGCACTGTGGTGGTACTCAGCAATGGGCTGAGGTGCGAATAGCGAACTGATTCAAAAATCAGTTTTTTTCCCGCCTCACAGTCGCGCGGCTCAGCCCTCTTCTCCAGCGCGACACCTCCTGCTCCGCTGCCGCTGGTTCGCTCCTCGCGAGCGTTCTCTCCTCCCAATCAGCTCCGGTACCTGCAAGAAGACAAAGAGATGGTGAGGGAACATGGATAACAACAAAAAAGCGAAGGAGGACGAGGAACAGGGAACGAAACAGAGAGGTGCCCTGTCGTGGTGGTGGCGAGTCTGTAGCGGTGGTGGTGGCTCTAAAAGAGAGAGGCATGGAGGAGGGAGAGACCGTGGAAAAGAGAGAAAGAGGAAGGAGGGCGGCTGCGAGGGAGAAAAACAGGGAGGCGCTCTCTGTTTCGCGACAATGTTGTGCGCGCGGTGGTGGTGGTGGTGCTCGGGTGATGGTGGCTGTGAGAGAGAGGGAGGGAGATGGTGGTGGGAAAAGAGAGAAGGAGCAGAAAACGTGGAAGAGACACCTTAAAGAGGAGGGAAGAGAGAAACCTAAATAGGGTTTCCCTGTTTCCTTGTTAGGCTGGGTTTAGGTTTCTAGCTTTCTGGGCTTGAGCTTGATTAAATTAAGTGGACCTAAGCTTATTTGGGTTAGGTTTAGATATGTGAACCACTATTTTATACAACCGCTAGAATCAACAAATTAATTATTTCCTCAAATTGTCGCCTTAATGCGATTTTGTCGTTCACGCGCAAATTCCTACAAAAACATGAAAATGAAATAATTAGAATAAAATATATTAATTGAAGCAGTAACATATATAAATTAAGGAATATATTTTGTAATAATTACGTGTATATCACTTAGCAATGATAAACCTCTGTTGCTGAATTTTTTTGTAGTGAGGCCACCTTATTGTGATAGATCATAATATTGCCAATGTTTACCATGAATTTCTATTTGGTTATGGAGCAACTCTGACCAAACCAAGCTCAATACATAGGATTTCTGATCTAGCTTTACCTCTTTAGCATAAGATCATAAATTGGATTTTGCTACTCAATGTTTACAATTTCTAGATCCCATTCATTGCCAACCCTATCCCTACATGTTAAATCATGTTTTCGACTCAATCATCAAGGATTCGAGTTTATGTACAGACATGGTGACAGGTTCTCAAGCTCCCAAACAGTGATTTCAGTCCATCTCACTCAAGTGCTTAGCATTAGAAATTTAGAATGGGTAGCTAGTTAGAAGAAAATAACTGTAGAACATGAACAATCTCTTATCTTAACAACAATAGCCTACGTAGAGCACAAGTAATAACAAGGACTAGAGAGTAGAGAGTACAAGTTCTCCATACAAGAAAACCTGAACAACAAACCTCATCTATACAACCACTCTTTTGACAATGTGTTCACTACAAAACCCTAGTTTTTTTCACACAAAACCCTAACAATCAAACTTGTGTGAAAATTTTATAAGCAACAACTTGTACTTTATTTAATTCTAATACTAATATAAATACATCGTTGATAACACATGCAACATCATGATGGAAACATCGATGAAATTATTTACATTGATGAAGTGTTCTACAAGTAGCCTAACACTAAAAAACTTGGGTGCATTATTGATGGTAACTTTTCACTAGTTTTAGACAACCAGCCTGTTATACTCTTCTTCTTCTTTACAACTACTTCATTGTCAATCCTGCTCAAACTCATACAAACAAAAATGAATTAAAATATATGCAAAAATGTCCTCTAGGACAAAAAATGTGATTGAAATCTCAGAGGATCTCTCTTGTTTTCTTGTTCTGAATCTTCACAAGTACTTCCAATGTTTCTAGACTAGTCGTTATAATGGAAACCCTAATGCATTCACAATGAATTCCGACAAAAATGATAGTAGGAGAATAAGTTGGACACGCTTATTAGGTGTATCAGTTACACCTTGAGACACTATGAATTAGTCTAAGCTTTTAGAAGTTGAGTAATCCGATATTCCTGTCCTGTTACAATAACAAAATAATTCTGAGGCATGTTTCCATTAGTTTCTTGATTGTCATTCATTCCTATTAGAAAATTAAATGCATTACATATTCTCATCAGATCATGTCGCGTATAATTATATGTAAATTAGTATCTGGTTAGTCGTCTAAAGGGTGTAATGATTGCGTTAGCAAGATCAAAGCAGAACTTATAGGGTGGTTAGAAAATTCGATAAAATTTGATTATAATTTGAAGTGTTTAACAAGTAGCCTAACAAATATCTCTGCAAAACTGGTCTAGTCTTTCATAATTTTTTCCAAGAGTATTCTTCTTGACACATCTATCACATCTGCTAGCTTTCGTAAATAATTGATGAATCGCCTATAAAATTAATTATCAGACGACTCATGGGAGGAAGATAATGCATCATATTTTCGAGTCAATTACGCAACTGTAAACTAGTATATCTTTGCTCGAAAACATGGACTAACACGCAAACTTAATTTAATGGGTATTTCGAACGGTCCTTGTGTTGTGATAACAAGATGAAAATAGCTTCTTGGTTATCCCTAACTTATTTTTATTTGAAAACATGTACATGTTACATGTAGAAGGTTGTTTAGGAAAAACTAGCAAAATTTTCTAGGTAAGTGTCTATTTAGAAGATGAACTTGGTCCTGGTTAACAGCATTATAAGACTATTAAAATGTTTGCAATGTTAATGATCGTTTGTTTGATAATGTAGGGATATGTGGACACCAGAGAACAGGTAAGAATTGATCGAGACGCGTAGGAAATTTCATGTTTTGAATTGTTGAACAAGTAAGATCTAGTTCATTTACTTTCCAAAAAAAAAAGATCTAGTTCATTTAAGCTGATATTATTGGCAAAATCTAACTGCAAAAAAACTTTGAAAGGGATCAACTAGGGACAAGTGTTTAGGTAATATCTTTACTAGCCCAACAAGTTAAACAGATATGCAAGTAAATTCAATCATCTAGACACTTAAGAATCTATTATGCTTAATTTTAACCGTGTACGAGTCTCACATAATCGTTTGTATAATACCGACACACGGCATTTTAAACTAATCAACTATAGGAAACCAATGGCGATTATAATCAAGAACACTTGAACCAAGCTTCTCATTTTTCAGCAGGAGTGCAGGACAGACTTAAGAATGAGATAGCTAGAAATATCACATTTGTTTTGAAGAAAATAAAATTGAAAGGAATTGTAATGAACTAAGAAAAGAGATTTGGGCATCATGTTAGAAGATTTACAGTTTCTGAAAAAATTAAGACTGCTAAGGATCAAATAAAATGAATGCAATACTGCAAACCCAAACAGCCATTGCTGTAAAAACCAAAACTCAACAGATGAACCCTAATGAGCCTTGCTAGTAAAAATTATAGTGTAACTAAAATGAGTGCGATATTTTTATTTTAGCTGCTTCCTGTTGGTGATCTTGATATTAGATTTGGTAAACGTTTACCTGTAAATGATCAGATAAAAGGTATGGTACATGTTCAATCCAATGCCAAATATATACTGAATGCAATACCGGCCTGATGAACCTTAGTGTTTTTTTAGGCTTTCGGTACCAAATCTTCAAGCAAAGCATCTGGTTGAACCTTTTAGAGAAGTCCTAAAAGTACTCTTATTAGTTGTTCAAGTTAGAATGGTTGTAAAAGCTGAAGAAATTCTTCAAAGACAAATATTCCTTGATAAACATTTTTATAGATTCTCTCATAGATCTATATTTTTCAGGAGAAATTTAAAAAAAAAAAAAATTGTTGTTGGGAATTAATGATTAGAGCTTAATTATAAACAGTCTTGAGTGGATAAGTGATCATAATCAGGGACGGAGCCACTAGGGGGCAAGGACTTTTTTTTTAATGTTATGGTTGCCCATGCAATGCCGACTAGTCCGTCCCACCCCACCTCTTCCTCTATTTGTTCTCCCTCCTCGCTCTGCCTGTTTCCCCTTTTTGCTCCCTCACTCTGATTACTGCGACACTAGCAACCGCCACGCCTCCTACTATCTTCCTCTCCCTTCCTTTTTGCTTGATTTAGTTCTTTTTCCACCATCACCATGAACAACTCCAACCTTTCTTTCCTGCTTTGAGAAAGAATAATGTTTTGAAAAATGTATTTTTTTCGAGGTCTAGTTTTGTCTTTTATTCATAGGATTTTTCTGGAGATACATGAAAATTTTGATCAGTGTTCTAAAAATCGCCCTGGGCGGCCGCCTAGGCACTAGAAGGTGGAAAACCGCCCAGATTAATGGTTGGGCGGGCAATCTGGGCGGTTCTGGGCTGTCTGGGAGGGATCTAGGCGGCCTAGGCGGTCTGGGCGATTTTTTTTTATTTTTATTTTTTTATTTTTTAATAAGGCTGATTATGTTCTTATTTTATTTTTCTTATTTTTTAGAAATAAACTATTTAATTATTTTTTTATTCAGTATATGTCTAAATATAGCAAATGATGATTACTTAATGGAATTCTCAAAGGATCTGCCGGTACCAATTTTACTAATGTAAATTTTATAAAAAATAACTGAGTTTATTCATGCAATTTGAAGAAAAATAAAAGATTACACAAATTCAAATTTATATAAAGCACCCATCATGACCAACTTTAGTCATTTGAGTTTTAATAAATTTTGTTCACAATTGTTAATTTTTCATGTTTTTAAATTTTGCATATGTATATTGACATTAAATTGGATGTAATTGGTAAGGTATTATGCTTAACTTTTATAAATTATTAAAGTTATAATACAAAACCTACGCCTAGGTCCCTGGGCGCTAGGCACCTGCTCGCCGCCCGCCCAGCGCCTAGCGATTTTTAGAACACTGATTTTGATCCATTAATTTTTCCTCAAGATACATATTTGTATCTCAAGGTTCTTTCTATGGGTTATTGTTTGAAATGCATGAACCTTTTGAAAATCAATGCACGTTGACTGCTAGTCCTGGGAGAGATTATAATAGTGATTAATGATAGGGTAACCTCTAATATCTATTTATGATAGGTGAAAAATCGCAAATAATCTTTTTTTTTGTCCACATCTAATTTTACATTTGAAATTATTTTTTGCTATTTAACTTTGAGTAAGTCTAGGAAACCATGTTTGGTGGCCATTTTAGGTTAATTTTGATTTTTTTTTTTTTTTTACACTTTTTATCATTCTCTTTAAAACGCAACCACAAACATCATTCATAAAATGAGTAAAAATATTTTTAAAAAAAACCCCAAAATGACCCAAAAGTGGCCAACAAATATGGCTCCCTAGAATTGTTGTTTAACTTTATATACTAATTTAATTTTCTTTCATATATGTATCTTTTGTGCTTCTACAAAGTAGCTTGTTGGACTCACTGTCTTCCCTATATGTTAGACTGAGTTTTGTTTAGCAATTGGTATTTTGAATAGTTATTTATATATTGTTCGAATAAATTTTTTTTGTTAAGGTAATTAATTATTATATTATCATTAATTAACTATACTCATCACTTCGCCCCTCTTCAACAAAAACCCTGACTCCGTCATTGATCATAATAGATATTTGAACTAATTAACTGCAATTTGATTTTTCCTTACAGTATGAATTAAGCCATGTATCACCTACTAGCTAATGAAACGCAACCTCTTCGATTGCCAATATTTAAACACAAATGCTTCAAACATTCTAACATTTTCATACTAGAAGAAAAGAATTTAGAAAACAATGTTTATGTTAATCATGACTTGGTCATATCCTTGGAATTAAAGTCCTACTTATTCATTTTGTTCTATTAATCCAAGTCAAAAAGATATTACTGTTCTATGTTAACCTTAATTCAACGTAGCATTGGAAAAAGTATATATAATAGTCTAGTATTTAAAGTGCCTTACAGGATATAGAAATCAAATTTCCTATACATCTCAAGTGCATACACGTTAAAACCAATAAGTTACCTGTTGAAACCTTACGAATAGATAAAGAAATCATATATATATCCAATAAATCTATTTCAGTGCTTTCTCTATAAATGAATTCTCAAAGCAATAAAAAAAAAAAATTCTTCATATCCCATTCCAGGCAATCAAGCAGAACCCAAGAAGACCTATATTGTCCAACCCCCAGGTGGTAATTCCAATCCAGACATGAAATCGTCAAAACAGGCTCACTTTATTGAGAGTAGAAGTCCACTCAACCCGTTTCGTAGACCACGACTTTGATATATGTTAGATACGCTCTCTATATCAGCTTAAACTTTTAGATAAGTTGGTAATTTAGCATGGTATCAGAGCTTTGATTCGAAAATGTTGGAAATTTGATTCTCACCCAACAAAGTATTGAGTGTAGAAATCTACTCCACCCATCCGTTCTGTAGACCCCGACCTTGATATATTCTCTCTATAGAACTTGGCAATTTAACACACTCACATGCCGAAAACATTCTGATTTTTCCGGATTTTCGCATAAAACCAATTGAGAACCCGATGATGATATGTTCCACATGCAACATATTTTCCAAGATAGAACCCTAATTTATGGGAGCCATTCCAAAACAAAGAACAAAATAGTGACCCAAAAAATTCAAACAAAGAAGAAAAAATCAGTGAAGTGGTCAGGGTGGAAGGAAACTAAATTCCATGAAAAACTCATCAAATATTCTAATGGTTTCACTTATCAGGGGAACCCGCCCTTTTTTCATGCCTTTCAACGGTCAAAACAATGTGGGACCCTTTGTTTTTTGGTGGGGTCAGGGTTACGTGGATGGATTCGATTGGTTCGGCGAAGAGGCTATGTGGGGCCTACAGTCACGTGGCGTGTTGGCTGGACTTGGGTGGTTTGGTCTGAATCTAAGCGGAGGATTACTTGAGTGAGGACATGCGGTATGTTCATTGGGTTATCTTATTTGACTTGAAAAAATGACCGAAATGACCCTAGGTTTCGTTCGTATTATCTCTCCTACCTCGCGTTCTCTCCATCAAGGATTGTGATTTTGCGAAATTTTAGTAAAATATTTTGTTTTTTGAGATGTTGAAATTTAAAGTACGGATCGAAAAGTACTTCATTTCGACGAGTTATATTTAAATACTTCATTTTATTTTATTTTATTTGTAAATTTTATCATTTTCATGTAAAATCCACAATTATCCTGCAAAGTACTTTTTTTATAGATATTTTTGAGTAAAACCTAAGAAACTATGAAGAAAATTACATCCATACAGATGTTTGTGTACTTAGGTTTCATTTAATGTGTTTATTTGAGTAAATATATTTTGGATGAAGACGATGAATGAAGATATCATTGAGTTTGGATTAGATGAGAAAATGTGGGAAGATCGCATTGCTTGGAAAACCAAAATTCATGTAGCCGACCCCGAAAATCTCGGGAATGGGCTTTGATGATGATGATGATGATTTGGGTAAATATATTTGTATCTTACTTTTCTGCATATTCATATATGTTTGACATTTTCAAAAATTTTACATATTTCTACATACAACAAAATATTTCTTAAAATTAGAAGACCAAAATTAATCCTTGCTCTCCTTTTTGTCATTTTTGTCTCAATTTTCATTCAGACTTGTAAATTCAAAATGCAGTTATAATCCAAAGTTAGAAGTCATGACTAAGTAATCCTACACGTTTTAAACAAATACTAAATAAGTATCACTTCTTTGTTACGAACTTTAGTTCTAATAAATTTAGTAACGTTGATACCCGTAAATATTGACCTTAATTAGTTGATTGTATTTAGCATTGTTCTCTTTTTCGCATTATCATCATTTCCTTTGTATATAGAATGGTTCATTATATAGTGAATGAATGTATGGTTAAAACACTACCGTAATGTTGATACACAAGGCATGTAATATTTTTAGAAACGTGTTTTTTTGACATGTTCATGGTCTTGTGACAGCCTTGTGTAATTTTCTTTCCTTCGTTCTTTCAAAAATAATCTTCTTGTTTTATCCAAAAATAAAAAAAATAAAAAATGAATGCAAGTATTTGCATCCAATGTAATGGATGATGTTGTAAATCCACCAAATGCAAAGGGCCATTAATTTCATAGAACTTCATTTAATATTTGCTAAACCTTCTAGGAGAAGGCCCTTAGTCAGTAAAAGCTTCACCAACACACACACACACACACACACTCTCCATTTCCAGGCTCTTAATATATATCTTGTTTATCCAAGTATGAAAGAAAGCTTCATCAACTCAAACCCAAATCCTCATCCAAATCACTCCATTTTCTTCAGGTGTTTCATCCCAAAACACTTCATTGACATCAGTTTCGAAAACTCAATCTTCTTCAAACCTGCCAACGCGCCCGCCTTTTTAGAACATATTGGTACAATTCTTGTACCAAATTTTCTGTCTCTTGTAAGGAAGAAGTTAGTGATTTCGGGTTAAGTTTTCCATTTCAAATCATATATATATATATATATATATATAGATATATATAGTTCTCTTACATTTTGCAACTTCTTTGTTTTCGTAGGAAGTGAAGACTTGAAGGTGTTTAGTTTTTTTTCTTACATAGAGAAAAAAAGTGATCGGAAGAACTGTATAACGTCTTAGTTTTTGGCTATTTAAGTAGTTTAGGTGATTGGATATCGAACTAGCTAGCTATTTGAAGTTCATGTTTGAAGAGAAAAGAAAAGGAGAGATGGACGGAGTTGTTGCTAAGGATGAAACTTTACCACCAGGGTTTAGATTTCATCCTACTGATGAAGAACTTGTTACTTACTACCTCACAAACAAAATAACAGATGCTAGTTTCACAGGAAGAGCGATTGCTGACGTTGATCTCAACAAAAGCGAACCATGGGATCTCCCAGGTAGTACTATTGATCATCTAAACCTTTGTGTGTTTATCAAAATTGGCCTATTATGTAAACTATACTTATCTATATCAAAAACTTTGTTCAATATGAGTTTACATATTAGGCCTAGAAACGTTATCTGAAATTCTACAGCATGACCATTTCAGCAAAACTTGTGTGCATATACCACTTTGAGTTAGAATTGCAAAGATCTGTAATTATACAACATAACCATTTCAACTAAACTTGTGTGGATAACAAGAAACCAATGATCTGATAATAGATGGAACTGATGGTATTTACTGATCCAGTGATTTGTGTATCTGTATATATACGCATGTTTGTCTAAGTTTGAGTGGTATTGTATCTATGTAGTTTCGCCCCGTTTATGGTTCTTTATGAAGACTGGTGTGTCTTAATTAATGGTGCATATACACATTATTAACTGTTTGTTCTTCTAATTAGACAAGATATATACACATTATCAAACCTAACCTTGTTAATTTCTACAAGAAGTTCTCTCGAGTTCAAGTATTTATACTTACCTACAAGTTTGGTATTTCTTCAGTACTAGTTTTCTCAACAAATTTAGACTACTTGAAGCTCTAAATTTCATGTAGTGTACTAACTTGAAACTTTCAACTATCATGCAGGCAAGGCAAAAATGGGGGAGAAAGAGTGGTATTTCTTCAGTTTAAGGGATCGAAAGTACCCTACTGGTGTAAGAACTAATCGTGCGACAAACGCAGGTTATTGGAAAACGACTGGGAAGGACAAGGAGATCTTTAACAGTAACACATCTGAGTTAGTAGGAATGAAGAAGACATTGGTTTTCTATAAAGGGAGAGCTCCAAGAGGAGAGAAGACTAACTGGGTAATGCATGAGTATAGAATCTATTCTAAGAACAATTTCAGAACTACAAAGGTGAAAATTTTTAGTTCCAGTATACATAGAAATTCATCGTGTATTTGTTTACTTCGTACCGGAAAATTATGTGAAAAACCTTTCTCCTTTAATGTTAATTGAAACCGGGCGATCAGTTGGACAAAAGTAGTAACCAAACTACAAACAGGACAATGCAATTGCAAATCTCATTGCCCTATATGTATAAGTGAAATATGTTTATATACCAACATGTTAGTGACTAATATTTCATGTCAAATTACAGGATGAATGGGTGGTTTGCCGAGTCTTTCAGAAAAGTGCCGGAGGAAAGAAGTACCCAACCAACCAACCTAGAGCCAACCCATACAATCTCGACCCGTTCCTGGTGCATCCGATGATGCAAAATGATGGGACTCATTTTCCAATGGGCAGAAACTATGTTAGTAATTCTGACCTAGCAGAGCTATCAAGAGTTCTAAGAGGATCCCCTATCATGAATACAACCCTACCAATGCAACAACATCAACAACAACAACAACAACAAAACTACCCTGGATGCTTCACCTTATCAGGGATGAACTTGAACAAAGGTAACTCAATGCAGCCTGTTTTGAGACCAATAATGCAACAACAACCCAACATCATGAACCACCAACAACTGCTTGCCGATCATGCGTCTTCCTCGATGATGACAAATCATGTTCTTGCAGACACTGGATGTACTAGTGCAGACATGAATATCGGTGCAAACAACAGGTTTCAAACTATGGATCCTTGTGGGGATATCGAGACTTATTGGACTCCCTATTGAGCTACAGAGGATATTATTTGCCAGGAAATTGAGACAAGCTTGTTTTGTATAATATAGTTATATATTGTACAAGTATATATTAAACTTCCTATCTTCTAGTAATTTTTGTCTGTGGTACCAATTAAGTATATGTAATAGGAAACCATAGGCCGAAGAACTACCTTGATATTATTAATCTAGAATAAAACCTTATTCTGCGGACGTATGGTGATTGAGACTTTTATTTTCAATAGTTTTTATTTGGTCATTAACAAAAATTTATTGTGAACGTTCTTTTGTTTTCTACACACAGGGCCTCTTGATCAATTTAAGAGTTGAGTGAAAAATGTGGTAAAAAAAACAGAAATTCTAAATGTTGAGGTAGTGGGCGAGGAAACCAGCGAAGAAAGGGAGGTGGTGGGGGGTGAACCGTTCACTCCCCTTGGGATGTGTGCCCACCTCCCTTTCCTAGCTGGTTTCCTCGTCACGTAGAATCACTCAAAAACAAATTAAGATCCACTGGTCAGATGATCAAGGAACCCATCTAGGCAATCGAATTTGAGTCAATTAAAAACGAAAATCTTCTTCATTGAGTCCATTGATATAAACTGATCTTCCATACTATGCGGCGACCTCAACTAAGTGAGCATGAGTCTAAATCAGATCACATTTATAGTGTCATTATACTTCTTCAAAAATTAAAACATTGAATATGACACTAATGGTGTGTTTGGTTGTTTAGAATCATGTCATGAAAATTCATGAAGTGAACACTATATTTTAAGCTAATTTGATTTTCTGTTACCGGTGGAAATGAAAACCTCATGAACATGAAAATCACATGCGGGTGTGTTTGATTGCATGAAATCTTATGTCATAAAGAGACTCCTACATTTTAGGCTAAATTGATTAATCACTCATCATCCACCATTTGATTTTTTTTTTTAAAGTGAGCCGAATTTTTACAGAATCCCATAACCTATCAACATGATGCAACCTACACGTCATATTAACCTATCAACATGATGTGACCTACACGTCATATTTTATAATTAATTGTGAAAACAAAAGTCTCATGAACATGAAAATCAAATACATTAAAGGACCAATGAGTGAAATTCATATGTTCATAGGATTTTCATGATCACACAATCAAATAATTATCAAATGATAGAAATGGAATTG
The DNA here is from genome assembly GCA_003290165.1 of Berberis thunbergii. Lineage (NCBI taxonomy): Eukaryota > Viridiplantae > Streptophyta > Magnoliopsida > Ranunculales > Berberidaceae > Berberis > Berberis thunbergii. Next base: position 105,833 of record QNQO01001539.1, read on the forward strand.
TATATCAATTTAGCCTAAAATGTATGAGTTCCCCCATGGATTCTCATGACATAGAATTCCATGCAACCAAACACACCCTAAAAATCACAATCCTAAGGCTTCGGAAGCCATTAAATACTTGGAACCTAAATTCGAACCCATACCATATGCAAAAGGTTGTGTATTAATATTGGTTATTTTGCAATTGATCCATTTCTTCCAGTTGGATTTAAGCTCAAGAATGCAAATGATGAACAATGAAGTTTGATGATTAGAAGCAACCAGACAGTAAAGAAATCAGACAAGCTATTGATTTCAGATTCCGGATTCAACAGGCTAAAATGTTAAAATAGTAAGAGAATTGCCGCTAAATTGTTAACATGAAAGCTTGTTCAGTATCTGAAGAAGAAAATTGTCACGGGTTTGGTTTTGCTCCCTAGTAGTGTTTATTCATAGATTTATAGCAGGAATCTCAGTCTGAACAAAATCATTTCACAACTCTTATTTCCGTATTGTACATAAGATAATAACATGAAATGATAATTGAGCAAGTTATTGAACATGACAGGGCTGGGAATGCTAAATTCTACGAAGGCATCAAACCTCAAGAACCACCATACCAAGTTCTAGTGAACAACCCTAAACCAACCATGTTCCTCCTGAGTCCCGATTGTATCGCCGAAACAATACCTGACATTTCTAACTTCCTGGGGTATTAATTTTAGTATCTAGGCATTTTTCACAAAAATGGTGGGCCTTCAACTTTCAGTTGGATATGTCGTAAAGGAGAACAGTGCATTAGCCCCAAAGGACAAAGTGTATCTTGTGTGTACTGTCTCCCCTGAAAAGAATGCCATAAAATCAATCAACTGAGGTAATGCATTCGCCAAAACTGAACTAAACATGAGATAATGCATTTGCCAAAAACTGAACTAAACGACTAATACAGGTAAGGTTGCTACCACCTACGATGGTCTAAATATGCCCATTCAACAAATTTTAAGTAATACAGCAAATATAATTTAAAGAGTTTCTCTCAAAAAATGACATTCCAGTGAAATGGTTATCTCAAGAAAGTGAATTAACTCCTAGCATACTCGGGTATGTCCTCCAGCAATTCTTTCTAACACGGCAAAATGAGCACAATGCCAACTATAAACAGCCAGAGAAAAGAGATATCAAAGATATATGAATGGTCTTGAAAATATGTCGTCGGTACATGTAACATATAGCATCAATTTGGGTGAACAATACAGCAATGGCATAGTGTAGCAAAGAGTAAATATATGCACATTCCTCGCCCTTCCCAACTCATATAGACATCAGCCACAAAAATCTTGAGGCAAATAGAAAGAACAAAATATTTTTCTGCCTCGAGTAAGCTATCCACAAACACATATTGAAGAGGCTATGTTTCCAAACACGATGGAATAAATGCAAGAACCCAAAAAACAAGGAAAGTCTGTGTAGAAAAACTGCAATCTGGAAACACCTTAAAAAGGAACTACGAATCATACCATCACTAAGATGGCGAGAAACTGATTTGAACACCTTAGGCATTATGTTTGTCTGGATGGCCTCGCTTAGCCCTACGGCGTGTGTTGTGGTGGGTATTCCGAACAGGTTTCCTGGTTTTTTTACTGCAATGATAAGAAGGCGTAAAGTGTTAAACATCGTGTTCTTAAAATATGACATGTATTTCAGAGAAAAAAATTAAGAGAACACAAGATTGTAACAATAAGAGGTCTTGTAACTTGAAATTTTTAACAGCATAGAGAAAAAGAATAAGAAATAAACACTAACCAGAAAATAGCTGACAACAGTCTATATATGAAGAGTAGGGGCAGAGCCAATGCAGCAGAAGCCTGGAACAGTTTATTTACAGCAAAACCAAGTCATAAATGTTAACCTAAGGAACAAATGGCTTAAATGAACCAACAGATAGGACAAGTGTGAAAGGGTTGAGAATACATACCACAAACCAAACCAGCTCTTTGGTTGCAAGAGGTTTTGTAAGCTCATGTTTGTGTAAGGTTTCTCGAACAGTAGTTTGGACCTTAACAAAATCAAGCACCGCATTAGTCATATTGGTCGCATTAAGGTTTTCCTTAGGTGCTTAAAAGTGATTTGTAACAGAATGTGATACCTATATTACAAATCAGCTAGGTATTTCCTTGTTACTAATGCATTGGAGATGAAAGATGGCTAAGGTTGTAGAAAAATATGTTGAGGGTTGAGATTCATTTCCTATAATGACATGTTTATAAATATAAAACATGTAGAATGACAGAGAAAATGAAAAAATTGTGAAAAAGTTGATGGAATGTACACGTAATTGGGTGAGAAATTTGTGTGTTTTGTTTTCTTCTCAAAATTAATTTTTTTTAAATTATTTACTCGTTTATCGAATTTTAGTAAACTTGGTATCGTCGGAATGCATTTTGAAGATCTTTCCAATAAAACCAATGATAAATACAAACACAAAAATTTTAAAATATAAATTTTATTCTTAAAAAAATGTCTAATGCATTTCACATCTTTGGTAATTTTCAAAGAAATGAGAAGGGCATATTAGCGCACATTTAAACAAAAAACTTGAATTTCACGTTTTGGCGAATACCAAGTTTGGAGAAACTCACTCTCGTTGTTTGAAGTTTTTTTCCTCAATTGTTACAAATTTGACTAAGGGCGTGGCAGGGTGTTCACTATATGATATTTAGCAAAAAAAAAAAGTGGAGTACCACAATACAGGGAATACCCTCGTTTAATAATATGTAATCAAATTATAATCAACAGTCTAAACCATGTGAATTGCATTGTAATTCTATAAAACACTTGAACCTTCGCCAGACAGCCAAAGCATTCATTCACATGATACAAATTTTACGCAAAACTACCATCTACATGAATGAAGCAAATGAAGACCATTTCTCAATATAAAAATACGAACATCACCATATCCAAGGTTTTCTTTTAGTGCATTTCTTATGTACCCTGCCACGTTCATGATAATAACATTATTAATCCGGTTGAGCTACTTCCACAGGTAATGCAACATCATCACCATTACAGTTCATAGTTTATCATTACTTGGCTAGCCAAATGAATTCTCAAAAAATCAATGTTCTATACTGAACAATTTGCATGAAAAGCTAGCAGTAATACCTGGTTATGGTATGTGGTTGCAGATTTCAAAAACTTTCCATAAGCACGGATTGCTCTTTTAGTATAAGGCTTCAGTGCAACTCGTGCTTTCTTGAAGTGTGGTTTTGTTGCAACTGCAACTTGATCAATATATGGCTTCGTGAACTTCTTAGCATCCTGACATCGCATATAAAAGATTGTATATAAAAAAGCATGTCAGATACATGTCTAGGAGCCCAGCAAGTAATAACATTAAGAATTACAAATACCTGATAGTATGGATCTGCCAATTCTTGTACTTTAATGAGGTGCGGTTTTACAGCACTTTTGGACGTCTTGTAAATCTCAACAGTTTTAATGGTAACTGTGTGCACGTGTGGTTCCATGTATGTTACAAATGACACCCAATGTTCGTTTGCAGCAGGGATCCATCTCTTCACACAATATAATAAAACATCAGAGTGACAATCATCAATTTAAATATGAATCTTCTAAATCAAGAGAGAGGGAGAGAAATAAAAGAAGCCGAAACATCAAATGTGAGATGTAGTTAACAATCCTATCACATATGAGACAATGAGTCAGAGAGTTTGAAAAGTAATAGTTCAGTCCAATGCCGTATTGCATATAGAATATTTGATGACTGCGCAGTTCAAACTGCAATAAAAGAAAAGAGTAGAATCTGCACAAAAACTTACAGATTTAACTGTTTCCATGTGAGGTGCAGCCCATTTCTGAGCTTGGGATTTTTTCTCTATTGCCTAACAAATTATAGAATGTAACGAACTGCTTAGCAGAAAGAATATACAATGATTAAAACTATAATCATAGATTTCAGAAATATATTTAGACCAAACTATAAAGTAAATAAATAGAAGAAAAAAGTCTTAAATTTTTCAAAAGATTTAGACCTTCGCAATCGCGACATCCAACGCAGGTTTCCCATGCTGATTCCAGTGTTTTGAAATGAAGGACTGAAATCACATAACACAGTTAGAGAAAGAAGACTTTGTAAACTGTAATTTGTTCACCATTAAACATATCAATTACCTGGCATAGATCCAAATGTGTAGCAAACCAAGGTGGAAGCCATGCGCCATGAACCTGATGACATGTAATTAGAATCAAGATAAGCTTATCAGCCACCAAAACTGCTACAGTGACTCAGTGAGCCGCAGATAGATTTTGAAAAACCTTTTGCTCCTTTTAATTGGGATTTCCTTTTTATGTTTCATGCATGTTGCTTCTTGGTAAATATTTCCAAAATGACATCATTTTGAGTAAACGCATAGGGATTGTCAGATTGAAAGAATCTTGACTACAAACTCTGTCCGCCACAAAACCAATGCTTTAAAGAGTAGTGAGTACATGTTTTTAAATAATAATTAAGATTAATAAATAAAAAGGTTACACTAGAGAAGATATTGATTGTGCTCGCAGATAAAGTCGTTATCACAGATAAAATACCACGAGGTTATGGTTATTCTGTGATTTTTTTTTTTTTTGGAAAGCGAGCTGGGTTTTTATAGGATCCCAAAACCTATCAACAAGGTGCGACCTACAGGTCAACACCATAAGAAAGTAACCATGCTACCGGTGGGTCTCGAACCTAGGACGTGAGGGATAAACCCACACAGCCCTAACCACTCGACCATAACAAAAAGCCTCAATGTAAGAGGATAAAAACTATTCAACTGCTAATTGCCCCACAAGGGTTCGCAAAATCAGTTGAACATCATATCTCACCTCTACTAACTGCTTCGCCTTAGTGGTTGCTTCCAACTTGGCATTCACCATCTCTTTCTAACATAACCAAAGAAAGACCAAGAAACACATCAGTGCTACAAATACAATTAGACATAATGAAATCAAATGCACTAGCAGACATCAAGAACTACCCCACCTCTGCCACTTGTAGAGCTCGCTCTGTTTTGCGGATTCTGCTCTTTTGCTCTTCGTTAACTTTTTGGAGCTGCAAAAGCAAATAAAGAAATCAGTATTAAGCTCTATGATGATTAAAGTATATCTACATCATATCAACAACCTGTAAGAAAAGAGATATGTATCAAAATATGTCATTACTACAATAAACCAAAACATATGCAAAATGAGAACTCGTGGTTGAACATAAGTGAAAGGACCAACTATAGAGAAAGAAGTTATAATAAGAAATTTCAAAAAATGAAAAAAAAATTAAGGGCCTCATAAATATTTGTCAAGTATAGCACGACTTAGCTTTACTAAGCAGAAAACTGTGGGTGTCATAACATTAAGAAAGTTGATTGTAACATCTTGGGAATTTATCCCCTGGAAGTTGGGAACTGGCATCAGTCCAGACTACACAATCGAGTCTCTTGTACTATGTGCCTGGCACTGTACCAGATCGCACACAAATTCTTTGGAACAGCGTGATCATGGCAAAACCAAGAAGATACCAAAAGGTCTACATCACAAAGAGAAGCAGGGATTGATCATACCCAATTAAAGACCATTAACTTGACCATCGTGCAGAAAAACATGGAATTCAGGTTTGAGAATTGACAAATGACAACCTACATGAAAAATCCATTCTGACCAGTATTTTTGTAGTGAATCTTTACAAAGTTGATGTCAGAGTCCCAAAGAAGGGAGGATTGCTAAAGTGTGAGTTTGTACTACAAAAACACTGGAGCTCCGCCACCATAGAATATCTCAAAACCGAGCTTAATAATGAAAAACACAACCACTCAAAGACAAATGGCCAAAAGCTTGTTTCAGAAATCTACACTCAGACAAGAGTGTCCTGTGTAAGCAAGTGTAATCAACCCATGCAAAAGCTCGTAGAACAATTTATGGTCACGAAGAAAGAAAAAAGTCTCCTCTCTTTTTCTTGGTTTGGAGGTTGATTGGGAGATATTAATAGCAGTCATATTCATTAAAATTAGAAGTTTTAGTGTGTAGTCCTCACTCTGAGAATGGTCAACACCCCTGTGCTTCTCCTCTAGAAATCTAAACTTTACCATTTACCATTATATAAGAAATTTAGTTCATGTGCCCAGCTGGAAATGTGAACCGCGAAAATGTGGCCATTTCCTTGTGCAAAACTGAATCTTATGCGATGCACACAAATGAGAAAACAGAGCACTCACTTTTTCGAGTTTTGAATTCAGTTCTTGTATTTTCTTCTCAGATAAACTTGCACGGGCTTCCAGGGCATTTTCTTCATAGTTTGTGCTTCTACATCCTTTCTAAGCTTCTCAACCTGCAAGAATACTAGTCAAGAAAATGCAATACTGCCCTCGAACTAATCGAATTGCATCAATTTCATACAGAAATTTTAAATTGTCTTTCCAAGACTAACCTGCTTCTCAAGTTCACTAGCCCGCGCATGCGCCTTACCAACAAGCTCCTGAGCATCAACAGATCCCTTTTTCTGATATAAAAGACCAACAGAGTTTGTTAACCATAGAATTTCACTCAACAGTTGGTGGAAAAGGATAGAACGTGCATATTAGACTATTGACAGTTTCTTTATTACAAGGTTGCTGAGTGATACTTGTCCTTTGTGTTAACTACCCACACGTATGAATAATACCAGGTAGTACACGCTGGTATATTTCGAGGGGTTGCAAAGAACATCACATTTTCCATGTGACAGAACAACATGCTCACGCTGTGGTTAAAAACCAACAAAAAGTCTAAAAATGGTTTTGATCAATAGTTTTCTACTAGTTGGATTGCAGTAAATAACCCAAATTGAGTCTCAAAAATTTTATGGCAATGTGCTTAAAAATTCAAGTGACCAACACTGTAAAAAATTTACTTCATAATCACCAACACCCATTATTACTATTCATCTCAAGTATTATCAGATTCTTCAAGAATGTAGCATTGCAAGTGTTTATCAAAGTGTAATAAACTCAGGTAAGAGAAATTACCTCCAGCAAATTGACTTCGCTTTGCAGTGATGCAATGCTAGCTGACTTATCCTTAATGACATCCTCCAATGTCGCAATGCTCTCATCTTTGCTTTTCAACTCCTGCGCCTTGTCCTCAATACTCGTTTCTTCAACAAAACAACACATCATTCAATAACAACAAACCATTTCAGTTCATAAACTAAAATCTCAAGTTCTCAACTCTAAAACACTTCAAAAACGATAACATTAAAAAAAAAATACCCTCACGTCATCACAAAACAACCAAATTTGCTCAAATTTTTTCACCAAATTACTGATCAAACAACTCTACCTTCTTCCTCCATCAAAATTCAACTAACAAATCTACAAAATTTTATCAATTACAATACACATTGATAATACCCTAACTGCCTCATAAAACAGATCTACATCTGCTTCACAAAACCTCTTAAAAAAAAACCAAACACAATCTCTAACAACTAAACATTCATTCAAAATCCACTTCAATCTCTCTCCATTACCGAAACCCCTAGTTTCGAACTCAAAACCACGAAATTCGAACTCAAAACCACAAAAACATACAAGAAACAAGTAACAACGACAAACCTAGTGATGAGATCTTCGACTTGAGTTGCTCCAGTTCGATCTTCAACGTAGAATCATCGATTCCTCCTTCATTTCCTCCACCAACAACACCTGAATCCGCCCTAACTTGGCTACAAATCAAAGCGAGAGAGATCGAAAACACGACGAAGAAGAGCTTCAACAAACTCGCCATGATGAGAGATCGATCGAGAAGAAGAAGAAGAAGAAGACCTACAAATCTTGTGCCCTAAATTTCTCCTCTCTCTCTCTCTCTCTCTCTCGTTTTCGGTGTTTTTTAAGAGCTGCTCTTCTTCAAGATCAAGACCTCTCTCTCTATCTATCGATGCAGAAAAACTTTTGAGAGATTTTGTTTAATAAGTAAATAACGGAGGGCATCCCGAGGAAAAAGGACGGTGATTTCGGACCAGTGGTGGGTTTGTGAGTGACACGTTGAGTGGTACGGAGGAATCAGAGATGGGTGTGGTTCGACATGGACACGTGGATACCGTGGGAGAGACTTGAATGCTTGGGCATGACACGTGCTGTACGGTGCGCATAACTAGACAAGTGGGTGGGTGCCATAACTGTTGTTAATCAAACATAGAATGGGACCGGTTGAATTAATGAGGGCCACCCACATGCTTTATGTTTTGAAGTGTGAGAAAAAGATCCGGGTACTATCTTTTTTTTTTTTTTTTTTGTTAAATGGGTATTATCTATTTATTGACTTTTTTTTAATGAAGCATAATGCATATAATAGATATTAAACATGGTTACTTAGTTGTCTACCGGAACTAGAAGCCAAGGCGTGTGCTTCCTGGTTAAGTGCTCTAGAGATAAAATTACAGTACCAACTAGAAATACTTGAGAGCAATGACTGAATACTACACACAATGGGTCGCCTCATCCACCTAGAGTTTGACTGTAGGTTTCTCGTCGCAGAATGCAAAAGTGAGTGGAGAGTTCCAAAGTCTCCCAGAAGCAACCCGGTCGGCCAAGGCGTGTCTGAATAAGCAAAAGGGCGACTTTAACAGCAAAACATTCGATCATAGCACGATTTGGTTTTTTTTATTTATTATTTTTTACATTTGGATGTGATTGTGTACGTCTTGTAAGCTAATTAGTACAACATTAAAGTCAAATTCAAATTAAAGAAGGGGTGGTGATGATGAGAAAGTTGATTGAAGATAGGGAAAAATAAGGAACATAGGAGGTGTTTAGGAACATTCATCCAAATGTCAAGGAAACCCTGCTTCATTTGGATTGTTTACAGAACTCACCATCGTCCAAAGATAATGCTAATGTTATTTCGGTTTTGGATGATAGACTTGGAAAACTATTCCATAGAGAGGAATTGTTTTGGCAAAACAAGTCGATAGAGTTTGGCTCCAAGATGGTAACAAAATACTAAATTCTTTCATTTCTCCTGTTTGCTCCGTAAAAAAAAGTAACAACATCGGTCGCCTCCTAGATCTCAATAATGCCTGGCATACCACCCAAACCTCTATGGGTAACATCCTTAACGAATACTTCTGGGACATTTTCCAAACTTTGAACCTGGCCACCGATCAAGAAATTTTATCACTTTTTGCTCCCACCATCTCAAACGCAGATAATGAAGCCCTTTTTATACCCCCTACTGAGGAGGAAATCAAAACCACTGTCTTCGTAATCGAGAGCCACAAAACCTCGGGCTCATATGGTTTTTATGCTTTCTTCTTTCAACATTATAGGGACGTCATTAAAAATGACGTGATAGAGGTGGTGGGTGACAAACGTCTTCATTACTGGTATTATGGACCCCAATATTAATGAAACTTTATTGGCTTTAATTCCTAAGGTCTCCAATCCAACCACTCCTGACAAATTCAGACTTATCGGTTTATATAATGTAATTTACAAAGTCATTTCTAAAATTCTTGCTAACCGATTAAAACCTTTGTTGGATAATATCATCTCACCGAACCAAGGTGCATTTCTCAAGGGGCAATCCATTACGGACAATGTTAATCTAGCACACGAGACTTTCTTCCAGATGAACATAGTCGTCATAAAAAGCAATGATGGATGACCATTAAAATAGATATGGCTAAGGCCTACGATTAAGTAGAATGGTCTTTCCTACTCCGATTGCTTAAACAATTTGGGTTTGATGATAAGTGAATTACACTCATTTACTTGTGTGATTCTACTACTTCACTAAGAGTGTTTCTCAATGGATCACCACTACCCCTATTAAACCAACGAGAGGCATTTGCCAAGGAGATCCTTTATCCCATTACCTTTTTTATCTTGGTGGCGAAAGCCCTCTCTCGCCTCCTGGCACATGCTGAGTCGCACCATACCCTAAAAGGTATCCATCTTTGACATAACTCGCCCTCCATCAACCATCTTCTTCACGCTGATGATCTCATGCTTTTCTGTCAAGTTTCACTTGTTGAAACACACTCACTCAAATATATCCTTGCGACCTATTGTGAGGCCTCGGGTCAAGCTGTAAATTATGATAAGACTTTGGTTTACTACAGCTCCAATGTGCACCCTAGACACTCCATAATGATTACTCGCATATTATGGTGCAAACTATATAACCCTAAACCCAAGTACCTTGGGTCCCCCTTGTTACTCTCTAAGAAAAAGAGTATGACTTTCAGTTCCTGGTGGATAAAATCAATAGCAAGTTGTCTTCATGGAAAACCAAAGTGTTATCTCAGGCTTGCAAAAATGTAATGATCAAAGTTGTTATCCACTCTATCCAGGTTTACACTACGCCAACTTTCCTTCTCCTTGCCTCTATTACCACCCAGATAGATAACCTGGCCAGGAATTTATGGTGGAACGGTACGAATGGCAACAAGTCCAAACATCCTTGCACCTGGGATAAAATTATCATTCCACGACATCTGGGGGGACTCAATATCCCACCCACCAAAGTTTAAAATCTGGCTCTCAAAACCAAATCTATTTGGAACTCAATTATAAACCCCCAGAATACTTGTATGGCACAACTGAAAGAAATCTATTTCAAAATGAAAAGTCTATTTCAGTTATCTAAGTCCCCATCCACGACATCCTTTGCTCTGAGAGGAAACATGTCAACTTAAAAAAAAATACGCCATCACCTTATATGGAAAGTTAGATCTAACACTGACATTAATCTGTGGCATGACTGCTGGGTAAAACCAGGATTACTGTTGGCGGACTGTGTCTCGGCGCCAGCACCTTTCAACTCACTTAGCAAAGTGAGTGACCTCTGGACACATGACGGTCGAAACTCGATTTGGAAATTAGATTTGATTGTGTCCTTATTCCCAACCCCAGTGGCCCGTGATATTTTGAATATTACCATCTGTCCCACTACTGATTCAGACACTCTTATATGGAAACCGGAGAAAAGAGGGGTGTTCTTGGTCAAAAGCACTACAAAAACTCTCATTCTTTCAAGTCTTGAATCAACAAACTCGGACAATTGTCGGAGTCATCTTGATCACAAAATAGCCAAAAAACTCTGGCGCATTAGGCCCCAGCTACTGCGATCCTCCTGTTTTGGAAACTATCCCAAAACCTTCTACCTACAATGGCTAAGCTAAGAAAGATCCATATGCCAATCGATGATTGTTGTGTCCTCTGCCATAGTCATCCGGAGGATGTGGTTCATATTTTCTTTCTTTGCCACGTGGTTCAAAGATTTTGGCTACTGTCCCCGTTGACTATTAACTGAACTTAGCCAATATTACAACTCCAACCTCTCAAGCTTTTCTCAAGTTTATCTAGGATTTGACTACCAATGTCGTGCTCCTAAAGGATGAGATTCTTACCCAATTTACTGTAGTCATCCATCACATTTAGCAGATTCGCAATGATTGTATTTCCAAAAATGGGAAATTTTCTATCCCGGGGTTCATCATTTCCACTAAGCACACTTGGTTAACTTGGAAAAACCAATGGTTCAATCTTCCTAGAAACGAACGGAATCATGAGGATCCAACTTCCCTTCACCATGTTCTAGAAAGTGCCATTGTAACCAAAACTCCCAATCTTGTGCACCACCACCAGAACATACCTTCATCAGAAGCTTATCCACTCGAATCACAACACACCAAAGTCTTTCATATTCACCAACAACTGCTGGCAGGCAATACACACAATATTAACTCCATTGCTGACGACTCCAGACCTGGTTCTACCTTTCTATCCCCAATATGATTGTGGTTTCTTATGATGCATGTTTATTTCCTTCATCTCAACAGGGACCTTTTGGAGTTATAGTTGTGGATGCTTTTGGTGAGGTGTGTACCACCCTGATGGACACGATTCATGGCAACACTATGGTAAAATGTTTTGCTGCAAAAGCCGTGCTATTACTAATATAGGCGAAGCAGTAGACAACATGGATGATCTTAGGAGGTTCTGGTGTTCTACTATCTATTTTGCATGTCAACTTGGAAGATCAGAGGACGGACGTACGCTGGATGTGGCACCCAATAGTTTCTAGTGTCCAAAATCTTCTTTCAAATTTGTCTAATTGGATTTGTAAATATATCCCCGGGAGTTAAACGGTGAAGCACATGTTTTGGCTTCCACAGCTGGACAACAATTATGTAGCGCCTATTGATTTTTACATCATTGCATATGTTTTACTACAAAAAAAATAAAATAAAATGAAAAGGACGTGAGAAAATAATAAAGAACATAAAAGGTGAAAAAAATGAGTATAATAGATCAAATGTACGTGTACAATGCAACATAGATGGTTTTGTTGAAGGATTAACTTTTTTGAAAGTGGATGATAGTAAAAAAAAACCTACCAAGTTGCTTTGATGGTTCATTGTTCTTACTTGAAGATATGATGGAATTAGCATTAAATGAATTTCTAGGTCACATACACTAGTTTAGTTACAATCTCTATTAGTATAACCATAAAGTGTTACAATTTTTTTAGGGCAAGTTGTACTTACCTACAAGAATTAGGACCACCTTGAAATCGAATTCACATAAATGGTTTCAATTTTCATTCTATCTTTTTTGCAACTAAACAGACATTTATTGATTAACCTTTTTTTCACGTAAGTATAGGAATACCATAACTGCACTGATTTATTAGTTTAGGGTTGGGCATAAGTTTCCAAAAAATAGTCAAATGTGTAATAGTTGAGTTGGTAGAGGTGCGACGGATGGTATCACACGTCACGGGTTTGAACCTGGCCGGCGGTATGGGGTAGGGAGGGTTAAGGGTTAAAAAAAGAATATAAATTTCCAAAAAAATCGAAACTGAATCGAAACCATGCCATACCGTCCCAGTTCCAAATCGGATTGAAAAGTTTCCTAGTTTGGTCTGTCTCATTCAAACTCCCTTGGCAAATCCCTAGGACTAAGAGTTGGACAATCCATTGATGAAGACGACCTTCGCTATCCGTTTCTACTTCAGAGCCTCCGATATTGACTAAAATCTAAAACTAACAAAGAAACATGTGTATATTGATGAGTTTCTATATTCTATAAACATGTATATATTGTTGGTATTTGGAAATCGGGTTTCAATTTGAAAAGAATAAAAAACTAGTGTGCAAGTAAAATATTATATTAAAAGCTTATAAAATGAAAATAATAATTGGATAAAGTGATAATTGTTTCCAACTTTTCTAGAGTGCCAAGCCCGGCAAGAGACCCCAATTCTTTACTTTCATAAAGACACCACCATCTTTCTTAATGATACCACCACTTGTTGAAGGACACAATAAAAAAGAGAGAGTAAAAAACCCTAACTCTTAATATCCTCTCTCCCTCTCTTCTCCATCAACCCCACTACTGTCACTTATCATTCTCATCCCGTTCACCGCCACCGCCACCACCACCACCACGCAATAGAGAGAAATGGAAAATAAAAAATAGGCCACCGCCATCAGTGATCGTCTTCTAATATGTAAATCGGATGTTGTTAATTTGCTAGTCACATTTATGAATTTCATGTTTGAAAAAAATTTGCATAAATAGTTGGGTACGTTGCACGTGCATTGTCGCTCAATTTGGATGGGCTAACAATTTCTGGCCCATGGTCTTACAATTTTAGTTGGGCCATTACATTGCAGGCTTGAACAATGTTTTGGCCCATGGGTTGATTCAACTGTTCAGGTTGGGCTTCCTTGGCACCTTTTATTTTTATCCGAAAAACTGAAAATTCATTTCTTAAAAAAAAACTATTTAGGTTCCGAGTACATCTCAAAATCATTGCTACTATTATCCTTCGCATAAATTGAAGTTCATACTCCTAATATGAATCTATCTAAAACGAGCAGTTCTACATGGCGAGGAAACGATCGTGGGGAGGGAGGTGGCGGAGTGGGGACCGTTCACCTCCCTTGAGATGCGCACTAAAAAATCGATGATACGCATCCCGAGGGAGGTGAACGGTCTCCATCCTGCCACCTCCCTCCCCTCGCTCGTTTCCTCGCCCACTTCCTCGACATTTAGAATTTCTGATCTAAAACATTAAAAAAACCTAGTTTATGTTCCGGTTGATGTTGTCAGGTAACTTTCTGCTGCTATGATAAGTACAATCTGCTACCATGAATCACTTCCTCCGTACCTATGGTCTTATGGTTTCAACAAACGAAACAAAATTTAACACAAAATTTGCCCGAGAATGAAATTTTTTTTTTTAAAAGCATATGGTCCATTATTTGAAATGTTGGTCACATCCTCAATTCTCAAATGTGAGGTTTAGTGCGCACATTTGAGATGCTATAAGCATTCATATCTATTTGGTACATGCCATCATGAACATGTTTCATTTCCCATTCAACTAACACGCTTGGTACTAGGTTAGGACAATTCTTTTTGTCAAGAAAATTTTCATCATTAGAAATATATATTTTCATCATAACAAGAGATTTACGTCACCAACAAAGTCGCATTTTGCTTGACTGTTCACAAACATCGTTGAGATAAAAAGAAACTAATTATTTTGCATTTACATTTAGATCAAACTAACGGTACTCGTCTTTAGAGATTGGCGTGATCAACCCATCATCTATGAACAAACTCGACGACAAGTTAAGAGTGTACCTATTAACACAAAGAAAACACATCAAAGCTATAAAAAGAATGAACTAGCACTCATAGATTGCATGAAATTCAAACCTTTGTAACAATTCCTCCTTCCGTAGTCATATGAGCCTTACATGAAAAGAAGAAAGCCTGATGAAGCCAAGAATGGCCTGCCGGCCAACATCCATAATGTGTATATTATGGCCAAATGCCGGCAAGTCATCCTTGGCTGCATTATGCTCTCTCCATATTCATGCAAGACCTTAGACATCCTCCATCAACAATTCCTCCAACTCGTGTTTTCTCACTTCATCATCAAGACCTTAAATGAGGAGAAGAAAAACCCAATGTTGTCAAGAACAACAAGCCAATGATGACATTTTCTCATCATGATCTTCCATCGATCACAACGTCAAGTAGTCATTCTTGGCTGCATTGCACTCTCTACTTCTTCATGCAAGACTCTGATGATATCTCTCTCACACCATTGTTCATGGCTTAACTGTGGAATGGAGACTACGTATTTATAGCTAGTGAGGCACTTGGTGCTGATATTCTCCAAATCACCATTGTTTTACCAAATTAAGAAAGTAACCAGTGATGACACCCAAAGGTCATATATATGACCATGTAACATCCCAAACACAATCCATTATCACACAAAGGGGGTCCCTTATTTGGGCAGAGAAGGCAAATGGTGGGTTCAAGTCAATATATTTGGGTCCCACTTATGGGTGTGGGAATAGATTCTTTCATCTTTGGGGAGGGGATTTGGGACATGATGGGATATGTAGGGCAGCAATAAAAAGGAAGGAAAGGGGAGGGACGACCTTAAAATTAGGTTTGACTATAGGAAAGGCATCAATGATGGGGAAGGGTTGATGTTGGTGTTCACTTTTTAAACTTCATTTTACTTGTATGGGTGCATTGTCAAGACAAATAGAATTCCATTAGGGTTGATGATATTTTAGTTTAGATAATATAAAGTTGTTATCGACAATCTTAAATCCTCAACCCTAAATCAGTAACTTTCAGTTTAAACAATGTAAATCAGTTATTGAAAACCCTAAACCCTAAATCCTAAATCAGTAACGAAAAACCCTTGATCACTGCATTTGTAACGAAAAGAATACTTCACATGCATTTGTGTACTCTTGGTGCTATATATTACAAACTTTTGTCTAAGAAACATAATACTATTTATTTAACTTTATGTTTGGTGTGTCTTAACATACTTACCATGCTAAAAAAAAGCACTTTAGAGCATGTACAAGTACAACTCACAAGTGACAATAACTTAATAGAAAGTATTCATAACAAAGGGTTCATTGCATATGACTCACATTTTCACAACCATTTCAATTCACTCATAGCAAAGATAACCCAAAGTCAAACCAAACAAAAATTTAAAGAAAAAGTTGATTGGATGAGAACCCATTGATGCTATCATGCTAATATTGGATGAGAACCCATTGATGCTATCATGCTAATATGCCAAGTGATCATGAGAACCAATAATATGGCATAAACTTTGCTTATTGGAGGATGGTGGTGTCAACTCAACTTGCAAACCAAAGCTTTGACTTAATTAGCTTAATTTATGTGTCCATTGAGACCATTATTATTATTATAGTGAAAAACACAGGAGAGACAATGAGATCCAAGGATGGAACAAAAGTTGTGAAAAATGACTTTTCTTTTCAAGGATGGGTGGATGCAATTGTCTGAAGAATTTTCAAGTCATTTTGGTGAGGGTGGAATGTGAATAAAAACTAAAGCAATTTGCAAAAACCCTTCCATTTGGAAATTTTAGGGGTGTTCGAAATGGGGTTTTAGGGTTATGGTTATGATTATCTCTTCTTTAACCATACATCGAATTGATGCTTTAGGGTTTATTATTCTTTGACCACATCAATTCCATCTTTACCATTAAAACGACAGTTCCTCCAAATGAATAGTGATTTTGTATATTTTCAACCTGATATTCGAAATATTCATGTGGAGTAAGCACTCAATCTTTAATGCTTTTAGTGTATTTGTTTGACCAAATCATGTTCCATTCCTTGCATGCTCTTTCATGTTATTTGATGAAGCTTCTTCTCTTTTCTAGATGATTTTTACTTAAAATATCAAGCAATAAAGAGAGGAAAACTTAAAAAGAAAAAAAATTAAAAAAAGGGGGAAATTAATCCAAGGAGGTACTTTTCCAAATTTATTTCTATTTTTCAATCACATCTTATGATGAAAAATAATTTCAATTAGCTTAATTAAAATTAAATACATCATCGCCAAAGAAGTGACATTATGTTTACTTGGTAAAACAAATTAGAGAGCGTAATGCAGCCAAGGATGACTTGCCGGCATTTGGCCATAATATACACATTATGGATGTTGGCTGGCAGGCCATTCTTGGCTCCATCAGGCTTTCTTCTTTTCATGTAAGGCTCATATGACTACGGAATGAGGAATTGTTACAAAGGTTTGAATTTCATGCAATTTATGAGTGCTAGTTCATTCTTTTTATCGCTTTGACGTGTTTTCTTTGTGTTTATAAGTACATTCTTAACTTGTCGTCGAGTTTGTTCATAGATGATGGGTTGATCATGCCAATCTCTGAAGACAAGTACCGTTCATTTAATCTGAATGTAAATGCAAAATAATTAGTTTCTTTTTATCTCAACGATGTTTGTGAACAGTCAAGCAAAAAACGACTTTGTTGGTGACGTAAATCTTTTGTTATTATGATGAAAAATAATTTCAATTAGCTTAATTAAAATTAAATACATCATTGCCAAAGAAGTGACATTATGTTTACTTGGTAAAACAAAGTTTTTTAAGTGCGTGATTGTTGACGTTCTTCCCCTCCATTAAGTCCTCGATTAATTTTAAGTTGTTGGTAAAGGCAAAACTCTATCATGTATTTAGTGGAAAAAGAGAATGGTAAATTTCACTTGTAAACAATTTCATCACTTGTGTTAACAATACTTATTATAGACCACAAACATGGGCGGACCTACTAAGGAGTCAAGGTAAGCAGTCTTAACTTTCAAAATATTTTTACTATGTATTAGTCTTACAAAAAATATTGTATAATATATAATATACAATATCACAATTGTTCACTCAACTATTTGAGCATGTTTTTGTTGGTGCAGTAGTTAGAAGTTTATTAGTTTTAGTAAAAGACCCGAGTTCGATACTATCGAGCGCAATATTTTTTTAATAGTTTCAATGCAACTTTATTAGTAATTGCAAACATTAAAAATTGTTTAATTTAATACAAACTTATTTTTGGTTATCTTGGTGCATATGATTTCTTTATAGCTATTCACAATTAATACTTTTGTCATTGTGACATGCTCCTACTTTTTGTTTTCAACGCAATTTTATGTAATTGCAAATAGTAAATAAATGAAATGCTTGTTCAGAAGTGGTATAAAACCTTCAACATAAAAAATATTTGAAATTAATATCTAAAATAATAATTATAGAATTCAACGTAAATATATATCATTAGCAAACTCGTACAATATTTGAGCTTTATATAAACCATTTTTTCTATGAATTTATATTAAGATCATATTATGCTCGTTAATTTAATATTTTTTTAGCTTCAACTAAATACTTATCCTAATTATTTTGTGATTTTAGTTTTATATTCTAGTTATTATGTTCGTTTGCCCATTGCTAAGGTTATTGATATTGCAACCTTATTTTGGCTTTAAAATTGGATTACACTAGATTTAATTTGGTATATGCAATGTATCTTTTATAGTTGTATTTTTATTATTTACTAGCTCATATAAGAAAAAAAAATTTGGTTCCACCCTTGATAACTACTATTTTGCCTCTCCTTACTAAATTAGTGGGTCTGCCACTGACCACAAACAATGGTTTTTTTTTTCTTTTAATTAAAGACCACAAATAATGCAACAACATAATCAACAAGCCATTGAAAACACGATATTCAAATACATATACGTCAAATGTTTGTATCTAGCGTTCAAAGACCTAAACTATCCTCCTTACATCATTCTCCTCCTTTCCTCATTCCCATCTTTCTCGCTTCTTAACAACTAAATTGCATTAGGAGCAACAACAACAACAACAACAACAACAATAACAATAACAATAACAATAACAAGTAACCCTTACTTGCTCCTATCCTTCTCCACATGCTACCTTCTTCATCTTTTGTTATTACAGTGAAACTTCTCTATAATAATAATGTTGGGTCCCAACCAATTTTATTACTTTAAGAAAGCTATAACTTAATGAGGTATAGTTATAACAACTATTTCAAACACAGCAAAATTAGGACCTCGAATGTCGATGAATTACAAACTAGAAACAAAGTAGATCAAGAGAATGGAAAAACCATTGAAGAATATTCGACAACTTCACTACACTAATCTGCTAATTCGATAAGTCGTGAACTATATAAAATTTGACAACTTTACTGCGCTAATCCAATGGTTGAGCAACAAGATATGTACACTTTCAGTGAAAAAGAAATTCTTGCTGCAATTAAGCAAGAAAGAAAAGGAGATAATTCGGAGGATGACAACATGGCAATACTAAAAGTTTCATTGCCAATAAGCTATAAACATGACTTCAACAACAAATTATACATATCATGGATGGAACAAAATATTATTGTTGGACATTTTATAGGCAATGTAATATAGCTCTTTGCTCCTACTAATGAATCATGTCAAGTAGAATGCTAGTGGTGTGGTACATTGAAGGAAATGTGTCGCTGAATGAAATAACCACTGACTTACATTAGTAAAATGTTTGATAATGGCACTGTGACGACCAACAATGTTGACAATGGATTAGATATTTTTTTTTTCCCTAACTGTTGCATATCAGTTGTTTTATAGTACAACCCAAGATAAGTCAAATTTTTTTTTGAAAGGCAAGCTGTATTTTTAAAAATCCCATAACCTATCAATTGGGCGACCTATAGGTCAACACCCATTAAAAAGTAACCATTCCGCAAGTGAAATTCGAAGTTAGGACGTGGAGGACAAATCCACACAGTCCTAACCACTAGATCATAACATCGTTGGCAACTGGAATTGAGTCGATTTTATGAAGAAACCATGTGGCTAAGTGAGAGAATGTAAGAATTTCATTACATGGCCCACATGTATTTGGTATTTCAATATTTTGAAATAAATGGGTTGATAGTTTATGTAATGAATTTAATTGATCATATTAGAAATTCTATTGGCAACTGGAATTGCATGTTTCCTATAAATATTATCCGACTTTGATGGGAAGTAAAAAATTTCATCTAATTAGAAAATTGTTTTTTTCTAATCGCCATCCCCATCACCATCGTCCTTAATCACCATTATCATTGATGATGATTCATTATCCTCTACCCATCTGACAGTTTTTCGTCACCATCATCATCTAAAGACGACGTTGAATGGAGGGGGGGGGAGTCTTCATACCAATCAGAGTTGTCTTCGAGATCTTCAATTTCATCTCATTCTTCGTCGGAGGATTCTTCTTACAACATTGGCATTTTCTCTTCATGTTTTCTTTTTTTCTTGAATTGGCTATGAATTTGTCTTCCCAACCAATTCTTTTTGCCTTATCAAGCAATTCTATTTGTCTTCCCAATGAATTCTATTTGTCTTCTCAAGCAAATATATTTATCTTCTCAAATAATTTTCTTTTGATTATGCAACCATGGTGGTTTTTCCAAATATGCTTGAATGTCATAGACAAGAGAAAATGTGATTTTTTTTTTGAGATACTCAAAATGCAGTGGCAAAATTGAGCCCAGTAATAACAATCGCAGCAAACGGACGCGAATGTGACCATACAAATTGCAAAAATTCAACAATTGTATGAAACAGAGTCAGGTTTTTGCCTAAAACACAGCAACTCATGCGAGGATAAGACAAAAACTCGCCGAAGCAACAACGTTTGGACAGAAAACAAATTCTTTTTTTTGCCCTAAACACAACGTATCTATGAAGATATGATCCTCGTAGATACTGCTGCGTTTGGACAAAAAACATATTTTGTCCAAAATTTCAATTTTTTGTGCTTAAACTTTTTTTTTCAATTTATATGAGTTTGATACAATATTGACATATTTGAGTTTTTGTTAAACCCCACTTTTGTACACCCTAACTTAAGATGGTCAAAAGTAATGTTTAACAATAAATCAAATATATAAATACTGTAGCAGACCTATAGGTGGGGAGGTGGTGGTGGTGATGAAAGGGAGGAGGAGGAGAGGTGGCAGTGGGGTGAAGGGGATGAGAGGTAGAGAGGTGGTGGTGGTGATGTGGAGGAAAATGAGAGGTGGTGAAGTGAAGGGGTGGAGGAGGATAGGTGATGGGGTGAAAGGGAGGAGGAACAAGAGAGGTAGCGAGGTTGTGGTGATGAATGGGAGGAGAAGCAAAAATGATGAGGTGGTAGTAGTGATGGGGAGGAGGAGAGGAAAAGTGGTGAGGTGAAGGAGTGGAGAAGCATAGGTAGTGAGGTGAAGAGGAAGAGGACAACGACGAGAGGTGGCAAGGTGAAGGTGAGGAAAGGTGGCAGTGGAGTGAAGGGGAGAAGGAGGAGAGGTGGTGGGGTGAATGGGAGGATGAGAAAAGCTAGCGGTGGGTGGCGAAGTAATGGGGTGAAAGGGAGGAGGAGGAGGGGTGGCGAGGTGGTGGGGTGAAGGGGATGAGAGGAGGAGAAAGAGGCAGCAGTTGGAGAAAAAAATGGAGAAGGATAAGATGAGAGTTAGAGTTAGGTTTTTTTTAATGGTGGTGTCCTTTAGTAAATAAAAAAATAAAAAATTGGTGAGTGGTGGTGTCCATCGTGATGGTATTATTTAGCCGCAGTCGTATTTGTACTCAAAACCTCGAAATGTCTAAAGTTGCATTACAATTCTTTCTTGTTCTTGATGCCTTAGAAATTTGTTTTGAATCATGGGGTTCCTTTTTTTTGGTACTAATATAGATTGATTGTTTACTTGTTTTTTGTTGATTGTTGTTTTGCCCATTGCATTTCTATTGAATATTTAATGACTAATGGAAGTATTTGGGATGAGCAATGAAGTAAAACATAGTAGTTGGTTTTAATTTGTGTGTGCTATGGATGAATTTGATTGATTTGGTTAGTGACAATGTTCAATATATAATCAGATTGTATGAGATGGTTTGGCAATGTCTGAATTAGGCTAAAACACCCATAGTGAAGGAAGAATGTACTTGTTGAGGGTTTTAGATGGGCTCATGGAGAATCACATAGGACATTGTTTGTGATGTGACACGGAAATTGACTTGTCTTAGTAGTAAACAAATGTTGGAGTTGAACATAGGAAATTCTCCTCTTCGTGTATTAGTAATCAACGATTTATGGAAACATGGGGAAGATAGGAACAAAGGTTGGGTGGAGGAAGATTGGTCTTGATAGCAATGTTTGGGACAATGCTTTGTAACCATTGTTGTTGGCGAACATGTTGTCGTTTCATCCTTACGAAGTTGTCGGTGTGATGATGAGTAACCCAACTCTTTACATTGTTGAAAAACAACGTTCACCACCTCCTCAATTTATGATGAGCTTGACATTTGAAGAAGATGATGAAGGATGGAGAAGCTTGTGGAGTAAAGAAGAAAGGGAGAGGGAAAAGAAGGTGGTAGA
The DNA here is from genome assembly GCA_003290165.1 of Berberis thunbergii. Classification (NCBI taxonomy): domain Eukaryota; kingdom Viridiplantae; phylum Streptophyta; class Magnoliopsida; order Ranunculales; family Berberidaceae; genus Berberis; species Berberis thunbergii. Next base: position 128,149 of record QNQO01001539.1, read on the forward strand.
AGAGTGGAAGGGAGAAGAAGGTGGTGGAAACTTTTTCAACGCCACCAATGGTCCTTGTTTGAATAATGTATCCTCAGTTTCTTCTTTTGTGGGTGTGTGTGAGAGAAGTGAGAGTGATATACGCACTCTTGTGTATGTGTTTAACGTTATTGATGTTGTGTAGGAGAATCTCTCCATTTGTAATTTTTGATCTCAATAGTAAAACTATTCTCTTCGTCTCATGGACGTAGGTAAACTTGTTGAACTACGTTGAATCGCTTGTGTGTGATACGTGAATTGCTTTATTTTTCATTTACTTTACATTGAATTGATTATACTTTAGATTTATTACTTTCTATTCCAACTATCAATCGTGTTTCGCATGGGTTACACTTCTGCGAATCACAACATACTTGTTGATGGATTCATTCCGAATAACCGGAACTTGGAGTAGCACTTTGTTGTCATCATTGTTGTATAATCTAGTTATTAATGTTAGTGATATATTCAGTGGAAGAAAAACATAAACAAAACTAAGGTACCTATGGAAAGATTATAATCTCAGCTGTGAACCATGTCGAGGGCTGGGTGGTGGTGGGGGCACATAAATACAACCACATATATAATTAACAATTACCTAAACAAAAAAAAATCACATCTTGCATTGCTGTGGAAACCTTCTCATCCATTAATTTCTTGCTTATCATTGCAAGAGATGCGCAAATTCCATCTTGATGGGATTAGCTTTTCTTGTCACTAGGTTCACCTTCTTATGCCATTCTTGATTGATCTATAAGCTACTTTTAGATGACAACACAATGAACCTTCTTGTTGTCAGTTTGACTTGGTAAGTTCATTCTCCTTGGTGAACAAAATTTTCTAACCTGTGAAAAAAGGCACTGTCAAAATTGAAAGTCGGGTATCTACTCAGCAATTATCTCCGATAAGCCTCCTATACCACTTCCATGGCACCCATGCATTCCTGCACATTCCTTCCTAAAGCTCCTACAACACCCACCAATCTCCCTAGTATCCAAGCTTGTACAAGCATGCATCACCATCAGTTCACATGTGCTCATTGTGCAATTGCCCGAGTCTTGAAGTGTTGTACTTAGCGGCTGACACTTGATGTGGCTTCTCCCATTGTGCAAGCAATCACTATTTACAGCTGAAGTCGTCTTCACCTCATCATTCAGACTATGGTCTTGATGGTGGTGATGGTGGTGGTGGTTGTTGTGATGGTGGTGGTGATGATTCTTGCTCAGCCCTTCATGTGAGTGATTAACATGCATGTCCTGTATTTTTGTTGAACATGATTCTTCACCAAGATGGTCTGTCTCACTTGTTTGTGAAATTAAATGATCACGACTAGCTATCTGTATTACATGTGATGCATTAGAAACTGTAGAACAACCTCCATGACCATGGTGCTTTGCATGGGAAGACCCTTCAGCCCCTGAGCAACCTTCATATGTGCTACTGGATTTCGTGCAATTTTCTTCCCTACATAAACCCTGTGGAAGATCTTGACACGGGTTCCTTCTCACACATGCTTGATCTTCTGTACTCTCACACATGTTTGGTGCCTCATCATGAGAACAACATTTTTCTTGAATACCATTTGAATGGCTACACTGGTCAAGATTGTTCGATCCACATCCTTTATGGCTGTGTTGGATATGTCCACCACATCCATTGTGCGAGTGTCCATTCTCTTTTGATGCACACTTGGACTTGTGACATTTTGTACCAGTTCCTCGTAATAGTAACATGCTGTTACATATCACTACTAAGCATGTTCCTACATCTGCCAAGACTGCCGCCCACAAAATAGGGTGACCTGAAAAAGCCAATGCAAGAATAGCAGCTTTGGTAACAATCGACACACCCACATTCTGCACTATCTTCCAGTGCGTCTTCCTTCCTAGGCGGATAGCTTGAGGTATTTTTCTAATGTCATTTGACATGAGTGTTATGTGTCCTGTCTCAGTGGCCAGTGCTGAACCTGAAACTCCCATTGAGATACCAATGTCTGCAGTTGCTAGTGCAGGGGCATCATTAACACCATCCCCAACCATTGCTGTTGGTCCCCTCTTCTTCATGTCATTGATGAATCTTACCTTTTCTTCTGGTAGGAGTTCTGCATGGACTTCATCTATAGCATTGGCCAACTGTAGATATAACAAAAGTTATAAGCTCCATGGTCTGATTTTCGACAATAACAAAGAGAACCACTATTCTCTTTCCTATTGATGGAGATCATTCTTTTTATTGTGTTTTTTGTCCATACCTGATCTTGTACCCCCATCGCAGCTGTATGGCTGTCTCCTGTGAGCATTGCCGTCTTGATACCCATTGACTTCAGTTCTTTAATTGCTTCTATCACTCCTGATCGACAAACATCTGCCATGCTGAATGTTCCAACTAGAGTCGCTCCCATGAATACATATCCAATTGATGCTCCCTTGTTGTCAATTTCTACATGTGGAACTGAAACTTCCAAGTACTTTAATTAACATTTTAAGAAAATAACATAGTAGTGAGAATAGAGATAAATCATTAGTTCTCGGTGAAGAACAAAAGAAGTCAAAAGATTTACCTGATTCACACCCAGCTCTGATTGCAATTTTCTTGTTTCCAATATAAATATCCCTCCCATCTATTTCTCCATATATCCCTTCTCCTGGAAAGTTTTGGAACTCCTTAACTTCCTCAGGTTTTGGTTCAATCGAATGTAACTGTCCGTAGTCCACAAGCGCACTAGCCATTGGGTGACTCGACTTACTCTCAATGCTTGAAACCCTTCAAAAATGTCAAAACTAATCTTAGTTCCAATGTATTGCAAAGATGATTTCTGTCAGTGACAAATACTGAAATGTCGAAAGGCCAACATGTGATTAGATTCGTTCAAGTTTTCTTTTCACTTAACTCATGTTACTACTTCTAGCCTCATCAGATAGTAAAGAAGAAGAAAAACAATAGATAAGAAAACCTTAATTTACCAGTGGAGCAATGTGTTCAAAGGAACATCCGGGCAGCTTGACTGAAAATCTGTAATGGAGAACTCTCCTCTTGTTATTGTTCCCGTCTTATCGAAAGCTACAACCTTAATCTTAGCTAGAGTCTCCAGATAATCACCCCCCTTGATTAGAAGTCCTGTGGTTGCAGCCTTGCTGAATGCACAGAATGTAGCAACAGGTGTGGACAGTATAAGTGCACATGGACATGCACTTACTAGTACAACTAAAGCCAAGTGTAACCAATGCTTCAAGTTATGGGTTCTCAATGCTGCAGGAACCACTACAAGACCAAGCGATAGCAACACCACCCCTGCATATTGGACACTAAGGTGAACATTATTGGGAGCGATGTGTGTTTGACATAATAATGTCGTTTGTGTAGTAAGCTAATTTAGCTGAGCGGCGTTTTATGGTAAGTTATGAATAGTAGAAAACAACACATACCTGGTGTGTAATACATTGCGCACTCATCTATGATCCGTTGTGTTTTGGACTTGCTGTTTTGAGCCTCCTCTACAAGCTTTGCCATTTTAGCTACCACACAATCTTCGGCTAGAGCAGTGGTTTTCACACTAATATAACCATTTAGGTTTATAGTGCCAGCCCATACAATAGATTGATTTTGTTTAGAAGCTGGCATGGACTCTCCAGTCAATGTCTTCTCATCGACGTCACATGTCCCTTCAACAACAATGCCATCGATTGGAATTACTTCTCCTGCCTTAACTGCAAGGATTGTGTTTATGTTAACATCTTTGGCATCAATAGTTTCCCCTGTTTCAGCTAAGACAGCCTGCTGAGGAGCCATGCTCATCAATGATGACATAACCGTGTTTGCCTACAAAATGATTATAACTTATTTAGCTACCATTTACACAATACCAATGCTATATACTGGTGATCTTATAGAGTGACATATGATATAACTCGATAGAAACAGCAGCTTATATATCAGTCAGTTCAAGATTAGTAATCTTCCACATCCATTTGAAACTTTACGACATTTATGAGAGGAGACGAAGAGAGAAGAAAAAGAGACCTTGTGACTTGCTCTTGATTCAAGCCACTCTGCAATGGTGAAAAGAAATACAATTGTCCCAGCCTCTACATAATCTTGTAATGCCAGTGTACCTCCAACTGCAAAAAGATATCGATTATTAGGACACTTTAAGCAGATAATTAGTTTGGTGAAATATTATGGATGTAAAACAGTTAGCGTAGTTCTACAATAGGGAAAGTCCCATAAGTTCTTACTCGTCGATGTCTACAACCCAATCCAGTAAACGAAAAGGATCGTAAACCGATTATAAGAATACTAATTACAGTACCTACAACCAAAGACGAATCCAACATGGTTGCTGACTGATTATGTTTTGACTAACAACAGTAGATCTCTTTCTACCAAAGCTTATCATGTGGTGGTACACCACCACTAAGCCTAATTTGCGTATTAGAATTAACAACTCTTACAATTATTAGGCACTAAGTTTAAGCCTTAAACAACTCTGACAACTAAGAATTAGGTGTTAATTTCCTGTGTAACAATTTGCTTTCGAGGATCAGTTGCCAGCTTGGCCTACATTTAATAAAGTTTGGAAAATTTCATTTTCAAAATCGAACTAAAGCGTCTCTCTTTGTCTCACCCATAATCTTCATGTCATAATGCACCACTTTAACTTTTTTTATAGCAAACACGTCGCCCGCCCAGATAGTAAGGCTCATCATTTGGCATCATTTACCGACAAACTTGATTGTAATAGATCTTAGTTATTAATATATTGCCCAAGGCTTTTAATAAAAAAATATTAAAAAAACTTTTTTCTAGAAAACATAATTGTTTCTCCTTTTTACATATATATATATATATATATATATATAAAAGTAAAAGAGAAATGCTAAGAAACCATGTTTTGTAACCATGATGACGTGTCATGATCCGGAAAGAATGATGAAATCCCTGAAGATTTTATGTGTATCTCAAAATTGTAAAAAACTTCTCTAACGATGCCACATCATCATGGTTACGAAACATGTTTACAAAACATGGTTTCCTAGCCTCACTCAAAGTAAAAATAGGAGATATAGTTACCTGCAATGAGTACGAGAATGTTGACGTCAAGTGTCAAGTTTCGCACTGCAGCAAGACTTCTCAGCAAAATAGGCCATATACCGATTACAACTGCACCTACGGCTAGCCATTTCAATGGGTCGAAAAGAGGCTTAAACAATGACACAAGAACTAATAACCCACAAATTATTGTATATGGCTTTGGCCATCTGTTCCCGTGTTTTTGTTGCCCGTATACTTGGATATTCGCTTCTAACCGCGCTTGGTTTAGCGCCTTCACTGAAATACATATCACAGAAAGAAATCATAAATATCAATTCAGAAAGAAAAAAAAAAGCTCAAAATTAAATGTTGATACATATTTTATAATGCTCATAAGGTAGTTTTATAGTGAAAACTAAACTCTTTTGAGTAATTTTTAGTAGTGTTTTAAGTTCAATGATGAATCATTGAGCAATAAAGGCGCTGTTCCATACTCTGAACTTTGTTGTACCCAACCTTTTCTAATTATTGAGGCCATTAAAATCCCTTTGGTCCACTAATTGATTGATCAAGTACAGTGACAACTACTAATGTTTTCGAAACTCCTATTGAAAGTTTATATGGATGGCAGTGATGAAGAACTGGTGTATCAATTTGATGATTCTGATAGACTCCACATGATGCATGAAACATGTAACTAATATTTGATATGATGAAGTGAGTCTTACCAATTTGAATCTGAGAGATGAGGAGATTGTCGTGAATCACGATTACTGTTCTTGATGGCACTATCACATTAACATCATGAATACCTTCAAGTTGCTTAAGTATCTTCTCAATCAATGGGACCTCCGATGAACAACAAAGGCCCAACACATCAAAGTAGCTCTTTTGAAACTTCTTGGATTCCATTTCTATCTATCTGCACACGAAATAAACAAGTTTTGTAACTTTTGTTTATATCCCTGGGATAGGAATACTGATTAAAAGCAAAACAAAGAGATTACTAACTGATAAGTTGATAGAAAAAGAAGATAAAGGAGCTAAGATCTTCTGCAAGATTAAATGATAAATGAAAAGTATGCAAAAACAATGAACAGAATAGAAAAAAGAGTAAAGCGATATCAAATAGAACTACTTGACTAATTTTACATTATTTGAACAAAAACCTACCAAGCAAAACAAAGCTGAAAACTTCAAATCTTTAATGAAGAAAACCAGAATTCTGACAAGCTAGGAGAAAGATTTGTGCATGATTTAAATTTTGAACAAAAACCCATTGAAGAATAAGCCTCACAAGTATGAATTCTTGTTGTCCTAGGAGAAGTAGAACATGTATAGAGTAAGAATAGCATATAGAACTTGAATTTGAACTATACTAACTGCGAAAAAAATAGCTTGAAATCTTGAAAAAAAATAATCAAGTGTGATGAAAACTAGAAACAATGACCTGATGATCTCCTGAGTAAAGTATACGAAAAGAGTTGAGATTGCTATCAAAGAACCAAATAAGGATATGCTCCAAAAAACTTCAGTTGTATCTAAGAAAAAAGGCGCTTATCTTCGGACTTGATCTCTTCTGTGTAGAAAGCTTAAGAAGAAAGGGAAGTAGGATGGATTTCAGAAGGCAATGCAAGGTTGAGTGATAGGAAATATAAGTACAAGAACATAGCAAATAAGAGATTTACTTTGAGGAAGTTTCTTTTGTAGGAATAAGAAAATGCTCACATTTGGGGGGGTCTTTTGGATTAAATATTTAGGAGATTTTTTAGTGAAAAAAGTTGGGAAAAATGGAATCCACACAAGCAACCACAAGAGATTGTGAGTAGTTGAGGATTTATAGGCTCAAAAGTGATGCATTTAAAGGTGGTCTATAGATAATATTTACTTTTTCATTGTGATTAGTTTTCAAATGGCACTACCTTGTCAATGGTGTTACGGTTGAGTGGTTAGGGCTGTATGGGTTTATTTCCCACGTCCTATGTTCGAGACCCGCCGGCGGTATGGTTGCTTAACTTGTCTTTGTCACCAAACTATGTATACTGTATTTCTCCCTCTTTGTGTGTTTAGTGAATACTCTAAAAAAAAGGTTAATGGTAGAAAGATTAGTACTGTATGTATATTGTATTCTATTTAAGAGTATATTATCTACAATTATTATTATTATTATTTAGATAAAAAAGATGAATATAATTAAACAAGGCATGTTCACTTTTACTATTTTTTTCAAGAAAAGGTTCAATTTTAGTCAAGAATGAAAAGAAGAATACAAACACATGTCGACGCTTTGGTCCAAAACAAACAAAGAAATTTCAAAAAATTTCTCAATGAAGTTTCACTATAATATTAATATAGGAAAGACAAAGCCATTAACAAGCTTCATACAATGAATGTGTTAGACTCAAGTAGGAAAATGAAAATAATCACTTATTTTCTTAGAAAGTGATTCAAGTAACACACCTAAAATGTTTATTTACGTAGCAAAATGGAATATCGAAGAATTACCTTGATAGTTTAAGTAAGATGTCCTTGTTATTGAGCCCCTAAAGTTGTCACCTTCAGTTGTACAACAGATCTGGCTTTTCCGCTAGCAACTTAAGCTTTTAGAGTAGATGACACTTTAACAGTTCAATAGATTTACCTGATTGAGAATTGAGCGAACAAGTCTAGCTATAGTTTTAGTTTTTGTACTTTAACCGTTTAACGTATGAAACGGATCCAAGTTAGGATTTGTTGGGTCCTACTTTGGCGGTTTCGTCACGATTTTATTGCCGTGATAAACTGGGTATTAATGGAAGTTTTGGGCTTTTGGCCCAAATCCAAAGTTTTGGTGTTCTCAATTTTTTTCCTGCCAGGCTAATTTTGCACCGTAATTTTTTTTTAATGACGCTAAATTGTTTTTCCTAAATTGCGATATACGCATGCATGCATTCGATGACTAATTGATGACTTTATATAGGTCATTATCAGAAGAAAAACAATCTACTCAGCCTGATATTTGTGCCTGATTAGTGTATGGGGTCCCTCCCGTGAGTACTAATTCTATCTCTCTTTATGAATTTGGAGAATATGGAAAAATGATAGAGTTGGTATTCACGTGTTGGACACTCTCCCCAAACACTAATCAGTGTTTTCAACCCAGATTGTGTAAAAAGACTCGACATAAAAGTAGAAAGCCCACTCAAAATTTCACTTAGATCGTATATTGACTGCACATACATAAACTAATAATCGGAAGTGTATAACGATTTTTCCTCAAATGAATTTGTATGTCTTCAACTCTAACTTTCGTTTCCAAAACGTCCACCCAATTCTATTCTTTACGAGAAAACCAACATTTGGGTGAATACTGAATAGTAAGCCAGGGTATTTTGGTACATTCAACACTTAAAAATTAAAGTCAAATTATGTATAGTGATAATTTTCCGATTTAGCCCTCCCAACTTATGGTATTTACAAGAAAAATAAAAAATTAGACAAAAAATGATAAACGACGTTTATGTCATAAATGGAAGAAAAAATACTATTATACATTTTTTTACCATTTTACCCTTCTAAATTTAAACTATTTAATATCAAAATCAGTCTCTGTAAACATTCATTAACTATAGATAAACTCCTAGATAATTCATTTGAATCCCTCCAATTATTTATAAATTATAAAAAAAAAACTTTTATATTTAATTTTGATTTTCCATTTTGCCGTCATCATTTCATACTTTTACATTCAAAATCAGTCTCTCTTAAACAATGATTATACCTATCATTCTAACACAAATTTTTTTATTATTAAATTATTATAATAAAATAATAAAAGAACACTTACCACATAGAGCACACCAACACTCTAGTAGGGAAAATTCTAAATGTCGAGGGAAAGAGCGAGGAAACCAGCGAGGAAAAGGAGGTGGCGGGGGTGAACCGTTTACCCCCCTCGAGATGTTTTTGGCGCGCGCATCTCGAGAGGGGTGAACGGTTCACCCCCCGCTACCTCCTTTTCCTCACTGGTTTCCTCGCCCTTTCCCTCGATCACTCCTCTAGTAGTAATACAAAACCATTCAAAACACACCAAGTATGACTATGACCATGGCCTATCTCTTGGTGCTTAAGCACACCAACACTCTACTCTAGTAGTACTATAAAACCGTTAAAAACACACCAAATATGACTATGACCATGGCCTATCTCTTGGTGCTTAAAATGGATAAATGTCCATTTGTCACCATCACATCACTAAACTTTACTTACATGCATCTAAACTTCAAGGGAAACTTCAATCCAAAACCTACCCCCATTTCATGCCAAAACTTGCTATCACTAATAAGAATCAGGGAAACTTCGTTGCAAAACCTACACCCCATTTGATGCCAAAACTTGCTTATCACTTCTAAGATTAAATTTGGCAAAATAATTGTAGAAGATTAATCAGACATGTTCATCACTATGTTGCAAGGCGTCGATAGCAACTACGTAATGGGAATGCATTTCTACGATGACTTAGTATGGTAAAAAAGTGTGGATTTCGAATCAAGGAATTTGTCCGATGGATCGATTATGGAATAAAAGTATGATTATATTCTGAAAACTATAGTGAATCTATGCTTTATAGATCTTAATTAATCTCATCGAGTCATCAAGCAATGATTCCTAAATACTATTTTATAACAATAATCATCTATGTAGTACAAACATTAGGAAAGTGTTTTGTCTTAATATTCTTTTGCTGGATAAACCATAACGGTCCACTATCAAGAATATGCAATGGGACAATTAGGGTTTGCAACTTTATTTTATTCAAAATAAAATAATCTCTCTATCAATGAAATTTGAGTGTATAAATTATAATTTTTGGGTTTTAAATCTTATTGTAGTGGATCTAATTGGAATCCACATTCCATTTGTGTCGTCTCCTTTTTTTTTTTTGGTTTTAGTGAATAGTTTTGTCGTGTTAGGTGTTTCTTTGTTTAGACGGACATTAATGGAGATTTTTGGGATCTTTACTTTTCGAATACCACTAAATGATGGGGAATTATAAGAATCCGATAATTTAATGCAACTACTATTGATTATTTAGATTCACTCGGAATGATATGATAGTTTGGTGTGGAAGGATAAAAGTGTGGGTTTCTCGGTGAAGTTTTCTAACATATTGGCTATCTTTCATTATGAGGCTCATTATTCCAAGTCTTTTATTTTCTCTCACAAGAATATGGTTTGGGTGAAAATTCTTCATCTTTGAGTCAATTTCTTTTGTTGGTCGGTGTTGCATGGGAGGAGTGGATATGGCGTAGGGTTCCTCACGCATTCATGATGTGTGTGTGGAAAGAGAGAAATAAGTGGGTTTTGAAGGGCTCAACAAATCGAAGCATTCTATCTTTATCGAAATTAGGAAAATATTATGGAGCATGGGTTCGAATTGTAATCTTTTTAAAAACCTGTTTTTTGACAGCTTCATGATATCTTAACATTCCCTTATCTAGAAATATTCCCCCCTTTGTCTCTTGTTTCCCTTCTTATCTTCAATAAAAATCTTCGTGTTGACAAAAAAAAGTTTAGAAACTAGCGAATCCATTTGCATGAGATTCCACATAACCTTGTGATTCCGGATGATATTGTGTTTCTTGATAATGTCCGATCGAAGATGCTCTTAAAATTCTTCCACCTTAAAACTAGTGGTCTATATATGTTATCATCGATTTTTCACATTCTACACATCATGATTAGAATGTATAACATTCTGATTAATAGGAAAAAATCCAACATATATTTTCATGTCCTCTAAAACAAGTGGTTTCTGATGCAGAGGATTCTTCTTAGATGAAAAGTAAAGTACAAAACTCCGACATTATGTTCACATTGAAAAAATTCTTATCAAACACATTTTTCAATTTGAAAATTCTAGAGGTCGAGGGAGGGAACGAGGGAAAGGGGCGAGGGATGGGTGGAAGTTACCCCTTTGCGCATTTTGAGAGAGATGAAGGGTTGCGCCCTCCTCCCTCACCTGTTTCCTCGCTAACAAGACAAACCCTAAAAAAAAAAAAAAAAAGAGGAAAAAAAGATAAGCGGCAGAAACACAAGAAATAGGGCTTTCTTTCGAAAGTTTGCATTGCTAAACTTGCATATCAGTATTGAAGTTTAATGGCTTTTGGTAATGTAATATATTATGCGTGAACTAAATTGCAGAGCTTGTAAAAAAAATTCATTGCCCAAACTTTGTACAAACTCTTCATATTCGTTTATAATTTTGTGGGCTTTAACAAAAAATAAATAAATACTCACGATATGATATAAGATGAAAACTTCGTGTTCAACAATAAATTTACTCTTACTTGTAAGTTGTAACCAACCATGTATAACTGAGTATTTACAAATTTTTAGGTAGTAAAGATTTAACTATAAAAAGTTAGTGCAGACCTTTCTATTAAAGACGATTCAAAAGCCAAATGTGTACTAGCTGAATTGGTAGTGTGACAGAAGGTATTACACATCACAGATTTGAACCGAACTGGTGGCATGAGGAGGAGAAGGTTAAGGGTAAAAAAAAAAAAAAAGATGATCCAGAGATTCTTGATTAAAATAGGACACCGCCTCGATCAAATTAGTTGTAGATTACGCCTGAAAAGCCAAAAATAAAAATAAAAAATCAACTATGATCTAATCCGAATCTGACTCATTTAATACCTAATATCGAGTTACTTTAAGTTTTTAATATCGAAAAAATGCTTTAAAAATTTTAAAACAAAAAATTACTTTATGAACATTCCATAAAGTTTTGACCATTCAATTATTTTCTTATGTGATCAATATTATTACACAAATCTTAGTGGAGAAGTGTCACTTTGCAATTACCTTGTGGTGGTAAATTAAACCATATACTCATATAGTGTAGGGCAACTAGTGCATCATATAGTCGTCTGATGACAATATGGTCCATAATTGAGACATCTTGATAGTGGATTGGCTGAATGGATTCCCAATATTGTCAGGTTGATCATTTTTACAATTTTACATGTTTTTTTTTTTTAAAATACAGTCATAAACACCACTTATAGAAAAGGTAAAATTGTCAAAAAAATTCAATTCTAACAAAAAAAATGATTGCTCAACTGACTACGAAGAATTGTTGTTCACCCAATGTTGTGATAATGATTATAGTACACAGATGTATCAGTTATCGTGTCCACGGTAAACGTTAGGTAGCCAAGTGCAGAACGGATAACTACTGAAAGGGGGGGTTCAAGATTTAGGATGTAGAGTTTAGAGTTATTATCAAATTTATGTAATCTTTCAATTAGATATGCATTTGCATGATTTCAATAGACACGCATTTGCATGACTGGTAGATAATGGAATCTCAAAGTTGTGATATAAGTGGCTATCGATATGTTAAACTTTGCTTTCAATAATTGGATGCTTTAGGTAACCAAGAGTTTCGACCTTTGGAAAATTGAAAAGACATTTTGTGGCATGATCGTGGAAGTGCTAAGATATGTAAGCATTATTGAAGTGTATGTTGATATCTTGAGCCCTTTTGGGGAGCGACCCATCCATCGAAATGAGCGATATCGCACACTTTAAAGGCAATGCACTCATTTCAAGGAGGATGGCTGGTTACACCTATCCCTCGCTCCCTAGAATTTTCGTGATATCTCAAGCTGGGTCTTTAATGTTAGCTATTTTAACGAGTTTAAACAATTTAACATTTAAGTTTGTGTTTGTTTGAAGCATTATTGAAGTGTGGTCGAATTATTGATAACAACTATACCAGATGTCTTAGGTTGTGTTTGGCTTTAAAGAAAATCTCACAAAACATTCCAAAGTGAAAGTCACTAAAAAAACACATTTTTCCAAAATTTGGTTGTTTTTATGACTCCTAGTTCTAGACAATCAGGATTTATAGTTGTTTCTTGTCAGTGTTTGGATTTTTTACATTTTTACCCATTCTATAAATAATGTTTGTGGTTGTGTTTTAAAGAATAGGTAAACGTATAAAAAAAACCCCAAGCCTAGCAAAAAATTGGCTTTAAAGCCTGACTTGCCTCGACAAACTATTTTCTAATTCGTATAATTTTTTTTTCAAAGCTGAAGTTCATTTTTATTTACCATTCCAAAATTTTGGAATCAGGAAATTTTGATTAATTTTTTTGGAAAACTTCAAAATTTTATTTATTTTTCAGAATTCTGAGGATTATTTCCAAAATATAATAAGTGAAAAAAATTAGTGGTAGGAAATAAGCTATTGTTTTGTTGTTCCGTTGTTCCAGGGAGAAACCATTGAGAGTAGGAGATAAAAAGAGATTACGAAAAAAAAGGAGTTGCTATGTGTACTTGAGTATTTGGCTTGATTTACACATTCTTTGTTGCACCAACAATTTTGGGATGTTTCGACTTTGTTTCACCAACCTAAAATATGTAATATCAACTTACATTTTTTAACAATAAAAATAATTTGGTGGTTAATTTTTCTCGTTTGTGAGCATTAATTTGTTCTTGACAAAAACAAAAGTAAATGTTATCGACAAATCTAAACTTCAGACACAAATTATTCACTTTCAAATTTGCGTATAAACATCAAGGATAAATTAACCATTATCACAAGTTCTACAGTAAATAGTAAACACTATGGTAGGTTGTGTAAAAAAATATAAAGTGCAAAAGAGTATAACGTGGTCATTAAACACATAGGGATTGACAAAAAATACGTAATAAAAATGTAAGCGAGTGCATCAAATTAAAAATGAGATTTATTATGTGAAGTGAGTGCATCAAATTAAAAAAAAGGGAGTTGTTATGTATAGTCGTCTATTTGGCTTAATGCTATCAATTTTATTTTTTAGATTTAGCTTTCAAAAATAGTTTAGTATATTCAATCACTTTATGTTAATCCTAAAATAAAACAACTTATTGATTTAAGATTTTTTACGGATGATTTTTATTGTAAATTTTTTGATGTAGAATTCTTGAGGCTGAATGCTTTTTTTTTTTTTTAATAGTTGGAATCACTTACATTTTTTGTAATGTATTTATTAACGCTCTTAAACGAGAAATTTTCATCGACAAATGGTTTCATTTAAAAGAAAAAAAAAGTAAGTTGATGTTACATTTTTGTTTCTTTACGATGTTTCGAAGAACAAAAAGCATGAACATACTCACTCATAGATTGCGTCGACACACAAATGATTAATGCATGTCTTAATCTCATAGTTTTAGATCTTTGGTGGGAGCTTTTGGTAACTTGTGGGCTTGGACTGAGTGATTTTAAAGACATGCCTAAGGTTTTTTGGGTTTTTACAATTCGGACTAAACCAAACACTCGAGCCCACCCAATCTAAAATTGGGCCTGATCAAAGTGTATCCAAATTAAAAAAAATAAACCAGTAGGTCTGATTAACATTCAAAGTCTACAATCATTTTGACATTAAGACGTGGCAACTGAGATGATTTTTTTTCTTTATAACTTTGCCAGTGAACCGAAATTTCGCAACCATATTGATGTGTCACCATATGGAAGATTTATCAAAAAATACATCATGATATCATATTGAATGATCCTCACCCGTGGTTCCCAAACATATTTGTTTATTTTCATTCACTTGTAGAATGTGAATATCCCTTTTTGCGCCTGCCAGGTTTGGTAGTCATTTTTTGGCAAAGTTTTAGTTTTTTACTATTTTGCCCCTTCATAGTATTTGTGGCTGTGTTTTAAAAAGAATGGGTAAAAAAACTAAAACTTTGCCCAAAAAGTGACTACCAAACCTAACTGAGACGTTTTTTTTAAGTGCTTGGAAACTAACTTTTAACTGGAGTTAGAAGTTTTGAATTAGCTTTTAAATGAACTGTTTGTTTTGCTTCTAAATGGGCTGCTGATTAGAAGCTGTAAAATTAAAAAGTGTTTATTTTTAAGTGGTAAATGGAAACTGTTTGACAATTTTGCCCTACTAAGTTTTAAAAATTTATGACATAAATATTGTTGAATCTAAACAATATGTCTGTGGCGTTTTAATGACAATTTCAATCATAGTTATTTGATAAAATCGTTAATCCAAACATGGGTTATTTGATTTGATTTCTCCTGATACACATAAGGCATAAAAACTACATGCTAAAAACTTGAAAATATACATGAAGGGAGAGTTGGAGAGATGACGAAAAACTCGAAAATACAGAGAAATAAAATAAAGATAGAGAGAAATGAGATAAGTTTCTTACCGAGAGCCCTTGTGAAGATAAGTAGAATCTTAATGTTTGGTGAAGAGAATGAAGGTGTGTCGTCAAAATTTAGCCATACTTATTTTTATGAAGATGGAACATCAATTGTCATTATAAATTTTTGTTAAGATTATTATTGAAATAATGTTTCACTCAACACTCACGTGCTAAGTGATAAACACCTCTTAGTTGCTTACTCCAAAAACTTTAGATTAGAACTAAAAACAAACACTCTAAAGAAGGTGATCAACTTCTTATTAAAACTTCTGACTTCATTCAGAAGCAAAAACAAACACCCTCTTAGTCCCATTTTCGGGCGAAACAAGTCGCTTTCTCACTCGTCTCGAATCTCGATAGCCAATACAATCATGGGCCGAAGTTGGGCTTGAAAAAGCCCATATCCAATTCAGTCCCCCGCACCAACCAGCCCAAAGTCTCAAAAACATCGACATCAATTTGTTTTTGTTTATCTTTCAAAGCTTCCAACACCACAAACACACAACAAGGTGGTGGTGAATCTCCCTCTCTAGAATCTCTTCTTCTTCACTCCTCTCTCAGGTACTCTCTCTGGCTCTCTCCGTTTCTATGTCTCTGTTTCTCTTCAATGGCTTCTCTTCAAATTCTTCCTCCTCTGTTTTCACCACCAATCGAATTCAATCAATTCGAGTGAACCCCATCTCTGCAAGTCTAATCCCTGCAAGGGACCGACCAATAGATTTCGGAAAACACAAAGGGAGACCCTTGGGGACTCTCCCATCGAAGTATCTCAAATGGGTATCGAAGAACCTCAGAGCACGGGATTTCGAAGACTGGGCGAAGTTAGCTGACGAAGTGTTAGAAGATCCAGTGTACAAAGACCGGTTAGAGTGGGAGCTGGCAGAGCAAATTTTGAGTGGGGACTCGGGAGCTGGAAGGGGAGGAGAGAGCCCTGTTTCGAATTTGGTCGAATTGAGTGAGAGGTTTGGTTGGGATAACGAGGACGAGTTTGGGTGGAGCAGAGTTGATTTTGAGCTTCTTGGGACGTCGAAGGGTGGGAGGATACCTAGAAGAAGGGGTGGTTCTAAGGGTACCCAGAATGAGAAGTTGGAACCTTTGAGGGGAAAGATTGGATTTTTTAACAAAAGTAGGAGTGGGGTTGGTGGGGAAGAAAAGAGGGTTGTGAGTGTTGGGGGGAAGAGGGAAGAGAGGATTGAGAGGCAGAAATTGAGAAGAAGAGGGGTTAGTAAGGTGGGGTTAGGGATTGGAGGGAAGAATGAAGAGATAGTTGTTAATCAAGATGAGGTTCAATTGAGTGATCAAGAGGAGATGATGATGAAGAAGAAGAAGCCATTGAATAAGTTCCCCGGGCGCGAATCACTTCTTAGGAAAGCTTTGAATAGGAGAGGTTTATAGTTGTGTATGTGGCATTGAATTGATGTCAATGATCATGACTGTTGAGATGATTGGGTTGGGCAAAGCTCAAAGTTCAGTTTTGATTGTTTAGTGTTTGTTGAAAGGAAAATCCCAGTTTTGCTCTAGTTACTTGTGAGGCAAAAGTTCAAATTTTCAATTCAATTTCGAGCATTTAATTGTTTGTTAAGGAGAAACATTCATTTTTATCCTGTGTTAAAAGAGGATCTCAATTTGGCTTTGCTTTCATGTATTTGTTTTCTTTGTAATGTTGTCTGATGTTGGCCTAATTATTTGTAGAAGTCACATGACAGAAGATAATTTAGCTGATCAAACATTTGGGAAGCTCCCAGATCATCTCCTGATTGAGATTTTTATTCGAGTGCCTATCTCGGATTGGGCCGAAGTATCCTGTGTTAAGAAGCAGTGGGCAAGTATATTTCAAAGTGAATGCTTATGGAAGAGTGCTCTTATCAAGACATGGCCTTCAGCTGACCAGGGAAAACAATGGCCTGGTCCAATTCCCCGAGGGTTGAGCAGGAGGTGAGGATTTCAGCCTCTGAGTATTCATTCTGTTGCAAATAATTTTATTGTATCTTTCCATACCTGCTTAAATTTATATTATTCTTCAAATAGTCACACATTAGTTTTCCAGCGATGGTGTTTGAATATTTTCGATCTTGTTCATATTGAAAAGAGGACAAAAACTTACTATTAGCTACATAATAGACAAATTTTGAATTTTTCTATGTACTATTTCATTGTTATTAGATCCACTCAAAGGAAGAGTTCTTGATTAATGGACCATCTAAACAATAAGAGAAATGTAATGTAAGTCCAAGATGAACTATTAAAGAAACGTGAATGACTTCGCAACGAAACAAAAGTTTGGAAAACTTAAATAAACATGTGATTAAAAATAACGGAACTGAGTACCATTTAATGTGAAAAATGGACAAACTTCTGTATGAGGAAAAAAACTGATGGATTTGTCCAAACTAGATGCGCTGCATGTGAAGAATGAAGATCCTAGTGAAAATCAGATGTCATTGGCTAGCAAGGAAAGGAAAGAGCGTTAGAGGGCTACTATTTGTATATTGTTAAGTGAAGATTATATTTGGAGTTCTAGGATGAGAAAAACATAGACAGGGTTGCATAAGAAAAGTAAACTTTGTTAGGATGAAATTCAAGTAGATACTCCTAAGTCCTAAGTGGACGAAAGTAATCTATGTGGAATGTTAAAACATCAAGATAATGTGAAAGATGGAGAGTAATGTGGTAGAAAAACCATTGCAGAATACGGTCGATCTGCATGGCAGCATTAAATAATGATCTATTCATGTGTAATTTTAAAAGTTTCCTAAAAGCTGTCAGTTATCTAGTGTTGATTTGTGATGACATAAAGTTTAATGTATGAGCTTAATGGGTTTGATTCAACATACTATAATTTTATGTTAGTTATATGGAGACATACCAATCTGCATCTGATTTCTATTTGGGACTTCATTAGTTTTCTTGCTTCACATTTACTATTTCATTGGGGACACATTGTTACTTTAGATGAGTCACGAATGACAGTTTAGTGCTTTTATGTTGTATCTCAGGAGATATGCTGCCTTTTATGTTAGCAAACACATCTTGACATTTGTTGGTGAGACCGATGAAATTGTAGGCCATTCTTATTTGTTTCTGAAAGAGCAGCTTGAGCGTTCAGCCATACCTCCTCCTTCTGGAATACTTCATGGAACAATAATTGGTGAAATCTTGACCTCTGTCTTCATGTTTCTTGTTGCTTGGTCATCTGAATTTGTAGATCCTAGGATCAGCAAATCCTGCACAAATGATATGTTGGTTAAGCGAGCTTGTTTGTATTTCTTTGTAGTTGGATTATCTGAAGGGAAAAATATTAGTGTGCATCCTTGATTTGGTGGAGCTTATTGTTAACTTATGGCATATATTTTTGCATTCAAGTTTTTACTTAACAATATGACTATCTGTTACTCCTGCCAAAACAAAACCCAGTTTCAGCATAAAAGGGCTCTTTATCAAGATGAATAGCAGAAACGTAATTGGTGGTCTCCTTGACATGATTTTCTAGCTAATATTTCTGATTATTTCAGTATTTCTGATTAGGGTACAGCATACGGTAGATCATTGATGAAATATACTCCTATGCTTATTTAACTTTTTCCCTTAGCTACACTTTTATATATTGGTAAAAGATGAAAAGTGTAAATCAAAGTGGTAATCATCGTTAATGAAGTTATGATAGTAGATGGCCCGCTTTCACCAAGACACCAACCGTGGCTTTTATTTATTTTTTATCAAAATCCTGGTTCCCTTGTATTTTCGTTTATTTTTAGCTTATCAAGCCATGCTATTGAGCAATCACTCAAATTTATGGTGGACAACTATAGTAGTGTACTTTGTTCATTCAAGTCTCTGAACTCTTCTTGTTCCACTTGAACTTTCAAGTAGTACACGACTTGTAACACCTTGTCTCACTTAATTCAGTTTGGGATTTTCTTTTTGTCGTGCTAATAGTAATATTTGTTAATATTCAAGTTTATTTGCATATCTGTTAGCACGAAATCTTTCTCATAACCATATAGGAATCATTTATTTGCGAGAAGGTTTATTTACAGCTAAAGTATCTAACCAAAATCATATTTGTTGCTATGATGCAGATCAATTTATTGCCTGTGGCAAATCAAGGGATAAAGCTCATGAGCTCGCTTCACAGATCTGGTTAGCTGTCATCGACAATTTGGAGGAAAATGAACACACTTTTCTTCTACTCAAACATCTTGTGCAAGAGGCAGATGTAAGTCAGTAGTCTAGAATTTTGGTCTTCCTCCTTCCAGAATCCTTTAATACGAAAGATGCATACCAAATTCCCCGGCAAAAAGAAGTTATTCATTAGGATAGGTGCCTGTGACGTCTCTCAATTGTAAAAATTTCAACCAATTTTAGTAAAATAGTGGTACATAATCACCTTTGTATATGTTCAAATATCATTGAACCGTTGAGACAAGTTCAATATTATAATCGACTTAACTGAATGACTGAAAAAAAATCTCCAAACGATACCATAATATAAACTTATTCAAGTTGCATAAAAATTACGTGGTTCTTTCCTCAAGTATCCCTTAAACGGTCTTCATGATTGAGGTTAATCATGAAATAATTCAATTATAAAACACGAAAACTTAGGATTGTTTTTATTCATTTTAGACGTGTTCGTTTAAGCTTATGCATGCATTTTAAGCTTTTATCCAATCTTGATGCTTGCAGATCTTCCTTCCATATCCATACTCGAGATCATTTAAAGTCCAATGGAGGGTGTTTGAGAAGCTCTTCACTGATTTTCGTGATTGTTTCAATTGGGTTGATTACTACGATGTTTTGGCATGTGCAAAGTATAAGTTTCAGCACATACCTGAAACGTGGTTAGGTCACTAATTATGAATAGTTGTGTTCAGATTGAAACTGTAATTATGAATATATTTTGTTCTGATCAAAACCTAGTTCGAAGTCTTGTCTCAGAACCTAAATTGGATAAATTGCATTGGAGCAGAGCTAGGTTGAATGATTAGCATCTCTATTAGTATGGTACCAGACACCCAAAGGTCGTACAATCCGATGGATGAAATATATGTCCAGTGGCGGATTCAGGATTTTAGTTTGGGGGGTTGAAATGACAAATAATTATTAGTTGATAATTGTAAGTATCAATTGTGGAGCAAAATTTTTTTTCCTGTCCGAGCTAGTAACTAATAAAAAATACAACTATCAAAAGTATATTGCATATACCAAATTGAACACAGTGTAATCCAATTTTAAGTCAAAATAAAGTCACAATATTGATAACCTTATAAAGGGCAAATGTGCGTAATAACTAGAATATATAACTAAAATCACAAAATAATTAGGATAAGTATCTAATTAAAGCTTAAAGAAATTTGAAATTTGTGAACATAATAAGATCTTAATGCAGTTTCATAGAAAAAATGGTTTATGTGAGCTTCAAATTTTGCATGAGTTGACTAATGGTATATATTTTCATTGAATTATATAATTATTATTTTAGCTTTTAATTTCAAATATTTTTTTGGAGGTTTATATCACTTGTGAACAAACATTTCGTTTTTTTAATATTTACAATTACATATAAAATTGCATTAAAACACAAAAATATAAAACCTCAAAAAAAAAAAAAATATTTGCAATCACATATATATTTTTACGTTTTTTCTTTATTCATTGAAATATTTCTTAAAACCAGGATACCAAAATTAACTCAAAAAAAGCGAAATCACAATCCTTGGTTTTGACGTGATTATTTGTTCCATATAATTAAAATATATCTAACTAATACATATAATTTGTTGGTATAATGATAGCTTATTTAGCGTAATAAATAAATGAGAAGATCACACTATTCCAAATTTCTAGATTCGAAAAGTCATTGTAGCACCGACAGATTACTGAGGATATTTGTCCCATTGGCAAAACACAAGTCCAACTCCCACACCACCCTAAGACATTGTGACTACAACTAGAATTCCTATTCCATATTCTCGGAAAGCTCCTGCTTTTTTATACGATCACTTTTACTGAAGCACACCACCATTTTTTTGTAACTTGCTAGAAGCACACCACCAATATGAACTCCTATCTCTCATCATTGTTCATCTTCTTTACTATCTTTGTTCTTTATTCTATTCACAACATCAACACAACAGTCGATGTTGGGTGTGTCGTCCACCGCTGGCTCAACCATCTTCCTCCTTCCCTAACATCAAACCTCTCATAACATCCATTTTTTTTTTCCTTTTTTTCCATTATTTTTTCCCTCTCATCCTTTCTTCCTTTCCACCGCCAGTGGCACCACTCTGCCCTCGCATCATTTTCTTCCTCTCTTATTTTTCTCATTTGTGTTTTTTTTTTCTTGTCATCGAGCAAGGGAGGAACAAAGAGAACGAGAAGAAAAGATTAAGAAGAAAAAAGATGAGAGGATAAAGAAGATAGGAGAAAGAGAGAAAAAAGTGTGGCTAGCCAGTAGCCGAGCAAAACAAGGCAGTTGTCACGGACTAGTAATCCGTGCGGCACTAGCTATCCAATCCACTAGTAAGCCTATGAGTAGTTACTTTGACGGGCACAAATATTAACTTGAGAATGCATAATATCAATCTGTAGACAATGTAACAATGCACAATAGTCAGTAAAAGCTCTCATTCACATTCAATAGGTTACAATGGGGAGGAACGTTCGGAAGGACGTTGCTCAAGACTAGTTCGATGCTATCGATCGAAGAAAATACAAGTTCGAAGTTGAAAAGCAATGCAAAGAAAGTAATAAAAATGCTAGCGGTACAGTCTGGCCCGACTATGCAATGGAGGCAACACGTCCTCACAGTCAAGAGCTCAAACCTTCCCCCTATAATATAGATGCTAAGCATTTGGGCACTTTTCAAAAGGGAACATTGAGTTTTGGGACCATTAGACATTTGAGTTTTGAGACCATTAGGATGGCCTCTGACCTTGAGTCCTGACAGCAGTGCAATGGTAGTGTTGTTCCATGAGAGAGAATATAAGTAAAGATAATGAGACAATGCAATGGTAGTGTTTTTTATTTATTTATATTAGTAATGTCCTTCAGTAAGTGATAACGTGCTTCATAAACGTACTAGCATACTTAAAAAAGGTGAAAGTGGTGATGTCTTTCAGCAAAAATAATAACATCAAAAAACACAAACATCCCCCAAAACCTTCTTGCTTCCGACACATCATATACGATGACCTCGGATGCTCTTACTAATCTAATCTACCCACGCTCGTAATAATCATGTTCGCGTGCTCTTAACAATTCCATCATTACAATCCACACCGACAGGGACAAATACGTCAATCAACACCACTTCGTCCTTTTCTCTGCAAATCCTGTGCTCCTCTTCCCGCCTTTCTCTCTACTTTCGCGTCCTCTCTCTCTCTTCTCAATAAACAAAAAAAAACAACATTAAAATAAACAAAAATTATCTTAATTCTATTTTTATCATTAAAATCAGCTTAATCACTCTATTCTATTTTAGCATTTCGAATTTATTGTCTCCTTCCTCTCTGTCACTCTCTTCACTTCACTTCCCTCTTTTAGTAGACCTAAAAAAAAAAAAAAAAAAAACCTCTCTTTGATTTCAGAGTGGTTTCTTTGTTCCCAACTTCGCCGAGTGAGTCAGATAGGTTTAGAGATCATCATGCACACGCTCGAGAAAGAGTTCGAAAACGAGAGAATCTGTGAAGAAACGAGACGAATCGGTCGATTTTGTAGAGTGAAATCTTTCATTTTAGTCTCGTTTTGAAGCGATCAGTGGATCTTTGAAGTTTTTGAATAGAGACTGTTTGTAAAGCAAAGTTTTTGTGTGTGTATTGGATGGATTTCTTGAAAGTGAAAAGGTTCAGAAAAGCTAGTAAACTGAATCTTGAAAAGAGAGAGGAGGATAAACCAGTGGAATCTCTGGAAGAATTGAAGAATGAGAATGATGGTGATCTGAGTAAATCGGCGAAGGCGGACTATGGGAATGAGATTGAGGAGGAAGATGATGATGATGATGATTTTATAACGAATGAAGTGAAAAGGAGATTGAAGGAGCTGAGGAGGAATAGTTTCATGGTTTTGATTCCTGAAGAGACATGTCAGGAAGGAGAGGATGAGGAAGAGGAGTCAAGCTCGAATGAGTGGAGGAATGCCGAAGTCGAGAGTCATCAGAAATGGTGTGGGTTTGATGAGTTGTATGACAAGTATTGTGAAAGAATGTTGTTCTTTGATAAGATGAGTGCTCAGCAATTGCGCGAAGGAGGTAAATTTTGAACAAGTTTGATTTACATTTCTTGATTGTTAGTACCAATTTTGTAAATTTTGATTTGTTTTATGAAATTGTTGAATTACTCCAAAAAAAACTTACTTACTGAGATAATGAGATAGTACATGTAGGCATCAGTGTGCTTTGTGGCATTCCATTAGAATGTTAGTCTAGATGTTAATGAGTTGACATATCTAAACTTAAAAGGGCTTGATTGTGATGAGAAATTTCATGGGACAAGTCATAATTTTTGTGCACTTTAGTGAAAATCTAAAGCTTTCACTATAACAATCTTCGCATTGTAATTAAACATAGCCTTAATGAAATGTGTGTTAAATTGTTTTTGACTACATTGAGATCAATCATGAGACTAGAGTGATTTGTGGCAATGAATCAGAGTTTGGTTGACGAATTAGCTAGTTTATTTAAAATCTGGGATGCTTCTTGTATTCATGCTTGCATTTTCATTGCCTCATTAGATCTTTCAAATCTCATCGGATCTAAGGTATTGGCATTGGATGGCTTTTCACTTACAATTTTGTTATTACAGATGTCAATCAAAAGTTTCGACCGTTTATGTGTCCGATTGGAATTGATCACAATTTTGGGTAATGCTTGAAGTTGATCAATTGTAGTTTGCATCTTTTTGTCGCATTAAAGATAACGGAAGCGACAAACTTGAATTACATAATTGGCCTATCAGCATTACTTTTAGATCATACTGAGCAGATCCTTCGTGATTAGGCTAAGTATGGGTGATTGCTGAACATCATTTAATTGTAGCTGAAAAAATGGATCATGCTTTGTCTTACTCTTGATTGAATTTAGATCATTTGCCCGATTCTTAAATATTATTGAAATAGCAGACTTACTTTCTCCTTCCCCTGTTTTAATTGGGTTATTTTTAAGTGATAATAACCCATGCAACTCAATTTCTCGCGCTGCAGGCTCTCTAGTTTCACCCAGTCCATCACCAAGATCTGCATCTAAGAAGCTGGCATTTAGCCTTCGCAGCCTTTCTTTCAAGAAGCGGGAAGATCTTCAAGATGATGGTGAACTTCTGCAGGAGCAGCAGCAACATGACCCATACCTAGATCTTGAGACTGCATATGTTGCACACCTATGCTTAACTTGGGAAGCGCTTCACTGCCAATACACACAACTGAACCGAGAAATCTCATTCTATCCGGAAAAACCTACCTGTTACAGCCATGCTGCTCAGAAGTTTCAGCAATTTCAAGTATTGTTGCAGAGGTTTATTGAAAATGAGCCTTTTGAACAGGGTCCTATGGTGGAGAGTTATGCCAAAACGAGAAGTTCCTTTCCAAAGTTGCTTCAGGTTCCTCGAATTCAAGGTAATGATTCACTAATGGAGTGGAATAAATGTACAGTATGTATGGTTTAAAACCTTAAAATTATGTATTTATCCAATTATCCTAGTTTACGGGCCTGAAATTCCTAGTTTTCTTTGCCCCTTGAGTAAACTACATCCTTTGACGAACATTTTTATACAGAAAATTTGGTATACTTTTTTGTTTCTTCTTTAATATGTTATGATCATCTACATTGCATGATTTCAGGTACAGAGAAGGGAACTGAAGAAGAAGAATGGGATCCTGTACTGCCTCGGACCTTGTGAAAATTATAGAGAGCTCCATCCTGACATTTCGTGTTTTCTTGAAGATGGATAAGAGGAAGCCAGCTTCTGTTCTTAATATCTTTGGAGGACACAACCAGATGGTTACTCCGCTTCAACAAGTTCAATCTTCTCTTGAAAAGGTATTCCTGACTTATCTTCCATTTGTTTATATTTGTATCGGTAACCAATTCATTGCAAGCATTGCATCATATTTTGTTTCCTTAACATTCAGAAGAAAAACAACACTTTCTACCTATGAGATCATATTCCTAGTCGAAACTCTCGAGTTCATAACCATATTGTTTTTCTATCTTAAGCTTCTTGTGCAGGTTTTTCTTTGTAAAACCAATTTCGACGTAACGTACTAAAATCAACTTTTGTCATGAATTGCTGAAATTAATCTTGTAATTAATATGGTAACCTCTCTAATATAGTACACAATGCCAATCTCTAAGTTTGATGCAAAGCATAGTAGAGTGGTTTGCCATTTTTACCTTCATCAGATGGTGCATCTTATAATGCAATTCTGCTTTGACATTTGTTATCTATAATTCATGGTCTCAAATCTCATGGATGATGTTTTCATATGTTACTGCAGAAAGAGATGAAACTGAAAGAGCTGTTCAAAAAGAAGAAGGGATGGAAGAAGAAATCTTGGCCTGCCACCCGGGAAGAAGTGGAGCTGTTGTTTGCATTGATCGACATCAAAGTTGTAGCAAGAGCTCTAAGGATGGTAAGGATCAGCAATGAACAACTGTTTTGGTGTGAAGAGAAGCTGAGCAAACTAGATTTATCAGAAAACAAGCTGAAGAGAGATGGGTCAGCCATCTTGTTCCCTTGCTAATGGTTGTAGCTTAACCTCAGGAGGTAGAAATATGTTTCATTTGCACATAGATGAATATGTATCAGATTTACTACTTAGATTTTGTTTGTATGGGAGCACTGGACACCGAAGAAACAGACCTGATGTTCAGGAAATTTTGTGGCATGCCATGCTATTTCCCCCCTGAAACCAAATCATGTTTAAAGATGTTGTTGCGCTTTAGTTGCAAGAACTTGATATCTTCATATATATCATCATGAATTTAGTGTTAAGCAATGTTCATCGATGCATTTGTAGTTGAAATCAAAAGATTGAGAAAATAGGGAAGGCTTTCATCGAAGAATCAGAAAGAAATCTCACAAGAAGATCCGAGCGTCGGGTTAAGTTTGTAAGTAGGTCACATGACCTACCAATAATTTTATTGTGATTAAAAAACTGAAAATTACAAGTAATGTACTTCAATTAGTGGGGATGATCTCTTAACCATTCATAATGTATTTGGAGTTTCTGAATATGTACACGTACACGAGATGGAGAATTTTTAGCCATTTAATATCACCATGAGCTTGACGACTGCACCTAATGGAGTTGGAATTTTCAAAAACTAGCGATTCTTTTGCAAGGATGATATATAATGTAAAGAGATCATCCTAAAAAAACAACTCAACTCGTAATGAAATTTCTTAGTGAAAGTAGACGCGTGCAACTTTCTTTATTAAAAATCTTTCTCCTCATATCCTACTCGTGAAAATTTTAAATAAATCCCCCAATATTTGCACAACTATGTCTAAAATTTTCTATTTGTTGGAAACTCAAGTTTTGTCGAACATATTGTATGTTGTAACTTGTAATGCTTACTGGCTTGAAAGGTTTGGGTCTTCCTCATTTTGGCTAGACATTGTTCATTTGCAGTTAGTTTTTTTTTTTTTGAAAGGCAAGCGTGCTGCCGGTGGGTATAGAATTCAAGACGTGGAGATTCAACCAGGCTACCATTGGCTTGTTCATTTCCAGTTATTAGTGTTACATGTCTTAAATTGGACATTGTTCGTTTCCAGTTATTAGCGTTACATGTGCTAATTATGGAGACAAATTTATTATCTTAGCTTGCTTAACTGAGCTAACTCAAGTTGTTAATTTGTAACGAAGTTGTTAGCGTTTCTCTAAGACTTGAAAAGTCATAGGGTACGTTTTCACAATGACACGATCGAACTATATATTAATTTTCCTATAACTATTTGTAGGAATTTCTTATGTTTTTTTTTATAGATTTCCATTCCAAAACTCTGAACTCTGAATACATTTTTGAATTTTCAACTCTCTCAACCTTTGCATCAAGCACTATCTCAATCTTTCTCTTAATGAGTTCCTTCTTATAAACTCGTATTTCATTTTCTTGCAAAACTATATGGTTGGTTATCAATTAATGAGTAATATATTACCATGTGTAGGTGCCCCAAGCACCTCAAATGAGATTTGCTTAACTAGTAACAAAATTTTCTAAACAAAATTTATCTTTTTGTGTTTACTAGGAACTTTTTGTGTTTACTAGGAACCCAATGAAAAGATCATGTTTTCTTGGAACCAATTTCTAGTGGACTTCGTAAAGGAAAATGAGAGTCGGATTTTAAAACTTGAATCGATAACAAGAGGCAATGAATGGCTAAGAATCGACATGTTGATCTTTAACACATGGCATTGGTGGGTTCCCTTACGAAGCCATAAACTACGGTAAGTCATTATGCATCCATCAACGGAGCATTCATTATGCTCAACTTTACGAAGAAGAAAATTTGTTTTGCATATGATCTTGATGCTTCATTAACAACTGAGATTTAGGTGGTCTTCTTCCGGGTAGGGAACTGTGGCAGTTCTGATATAGAGTTCTAAGTGACAAGTATTCTTAAACATGGAAAGGCTTATAGTTATAATGATCACTATATGTTTGCTTTACAGATGGGACTACATCCAAGATGGAAACAAGACCTACAAGGACATGAATCGCTTAGTCGACTTTGAAAAAGGGTTTTTTTTTTTTTTTTTGGAAAGTGAGTTGGAGTTTTGGAGTTTTTTTTAGGATTCCTGAACTTTATATTAATAAAAAAGATGATGATGATGATAACATGGTCTAAATGGATAGATTCAGACATCGATCCTTCAAAATCTAGTGTTATTCCAAGGCGTTTCTCAAAGTCATTTCAATTCAGTTATACCATTAGCTCTCGTTCCTATAAATTACCTAGTTTTTCATTTTGGGATGTTTGTTATTCCTCTTAGCTATGCCTACAAGAGAAATGATATCACAGGCTAGAGCTTGTGACAATGTTGATAAGCTCTTCTTTACAGCCATTGAGTTAAATCATACAACCCTTCTAGGCGTCGAGGAAAGGGGGGGAGGGGGTGGGTGTTACCACTCATCCCATTCGAGATTCTCGAAGCAGTGCAGGCATGCATCTCGAGGGGGATGACCTATCACATCCACCCCCTCGCCCCTTTCCTCGCCATTTAGAATTTTTCTAAGTCATAAGATCCCAATATTAACTAACTAATATGTAATACAGGAAAGAATTCAAATATCCGCAAACTTCTCTAATCTAGCTGAAGACTATTTATCGAATGCAAAGAAGACTAAAACCATCAAACAAGCCCCCTCAGCGACAAAGACAAAACCCTAATTTTTTATTGCATTGCCAAGTATAACTAAACAAAATACAACTTGGTAATTTGAAATTGTCACGCCCCGATTTTTTAAGAAAACAAAAATCCCAAAATTCACGTAGAATTATCCGTTTCCCCAAAACTCGAGACATGAAAATTCAATAACAACAGAAACAATTAGCAACAACTAAAACATGATTTAATTACTGAAACAAATTAAAACTCTAATCCGGAAAGACTCTGACGTTGCTAGCCCCACTAACGAAACTCCAGTAACACTGCTAAAAAATCTCTAAACTTGAAAAGCTAATAAGCTACATTCCCAGATGAATGTACCCAAGAAGCAAAAACTCACTTGAGTCAGCAATAAAGCTGGTGTGAGAATTCTTCATCCCAAAATCAAGAAATCTGCACGTGATAACATCAAACTAAACAAAAACAATAAACAACTACACCAAAAGGTAGTTCCTCAATGAGGCAACGGTGTCATGCAAGAAAAATACAATTCAAAAAATTTAGTTCATCTACGAGACAATCATGTCATCATCCTAATAAGTAAATATGCATTTACTTGTATTTACACTGTAGAAGTTGACTATGACAAGTCTGACCTGCAATTTTTTTTTTTCCAATAGACTTAGCATCCTGCGCGAAACGGTTAAAAACAAACAGATAAAATTTATGAGTTATCAATCCTCATAAATGCAATTTGTTTTCACACAACGATACAAATAGTCATATTAGACTATTATTGAAATATCACAAAACACATTTTCTACTTTTAGAAAGACATATAGTTCACATTCAATGGTCGAATGAGCATTTAGTTTATTCCTTTAAGGCAATCAAGCACATACAAAAATTTTTTTTTGCTTCTTTTCCACAATCGCAATATCTTCCTTGTGTCGAACACACCTCACCCAAGTGTGTCTTCGTTGCCTTTGAAACCACTCGGAGTGTACATGTTCCAAGTAGGGTGCCACATCGAGGAACATGTCATCTCACCCGAAGTTCGATCCATGGCAAACATTTCCTAAATACTACACATACTACTGAACTCACATGGAACGGCGTACCGATATGCAAGCAAGTTTGCATACTCAAAATTATATCACACGTATACAAGCAAGTCTGTGTACAAAAGTTTTTTTTTTCACATTTTTTTCGGAGTTGTGGAAAAGAGCATAAAAAAATCAACTAAAACTCAAATCTCTTTTATGGTGACACTGTCAACCATAAATAAATCAACCACAATATCCATCATTCTTTTGAGGAACAAATAATATTTTCATAAATAAATTTCTATAACACAACAGGGATCAAACTCGTTCAATATAAGGATGCTCCTTAGCAATTTAATTTGGCATAACAATCGATTTCCATTCCCTTTTTGCTTGTCATAAAGTCGAAGAGTTAAAACTTGTGTTTGATATTAATAACTTATGAATCTAAAACCAAAGAAATTCTTTGATATTTATAACTTATGAATCAAAGGCCAAAAAAATTCGTTAGTACCCTCGCTACACCATTTCATGGCCTTCAAATTGTTTTCAATGATATGAAATGAAAGCCACATTATTTCGGCAGCTCTCTAAACACCGACTAGTTTATACATAAACTTCTCTCTCTATATATCTATCCCTCTTTCGATGATATACAAAATAACCCCATTTTTCCCCACTTTCTGAATTAACTCCCTGTTTTACATGAATTTATAACCTTTACATTGGTCAATGGAAATGAACATAAGAAACTAGCCATCTCTCTTTATTCTTTTAAGCTCGTTATCGACAACTTTACACGAGTTATTGAATAAGAATATTTACAAGCATTCCATCGAACAAGTGAGATGCACTACATTCTAAAATTATTGTACCTTCAATCAATTTTGAGGTTCAATTCACTCAAAGACATAATAATTGCTAGAACAAAAAAAAGGCTAAACCAATACAAAATGATCATGTCACATACCTAAAATAAAAGACAATAGAATAAACAATCCAAATCAAAACTTAGAAATAAACCATAACACATAAAAGAGAACACATACCCATTTCTTGTACCAGTTGTGTGACACTAAAAGGATATACCCGAGTCCTAAATTTTATTTTATTTTTTTCACTCAAAGACATAATAATTGCTAGAACAAAAAAAAATAGGCTAAACCAATACAAAATGATTATGCAACTTACTCAAGACAAAAGACAATAGAATAAACAATCCAAATCAAAACTTAGAAATAAACCATAACACACAAAACAGAAACATACCCATTTCTTGTACCAGTTGTGTGACAGTATAAGCACATACCCGAGTCCTAATTTTTTTTTAATAGATGCTTAAAACAATTACATACAAAATAAATACAAACCCATTTTAGAAAATAACAAAAAATAATGCAAACCCAGTCCTTCAATCAACTATATTGAGCTATGAGGCACAATTTCACGGACTAATAATAAGTTCAGAAAAAGAGATCAAATAAACAACACCCATAAATCTAAAATCTAGGAAATTGACGAAGGGAGGAAAAGGGTACAAGAGAAATCTCATCGATCAGCACATAGCCATCGCCACACGAGACCTTCTCGAAGACCTCTCTCTCACGCCGCCATCCCCTTTACATACATAGGTAAACTAAGCCATCTTTGTCGCAGCACCACACACCATTCCAAGCGCCGCCAACACCTCTTCCTCGCCATCGTTAATCTCACCGTGAACCCCTCCTTTCTTTGTGCGAAAATCAAACGGGACAGGGAAGGAGGATGGAGGAATAAAACAGAGAAAATAGGAAGATATATGGGCGGAGTGGGTGGAACAGCTTGGATGCAAGCCGCCGCCGCCGTTGCCGAAAAAGGATACGAGGAAGAGCAAGCCCGTTGCACAAGAGAAGAAGGAAATGAAGGGTTATATATATATATATATATATTGTGGGTGGCTATTCGCCCCCACTAAAATTCTGAGGGCATCCACCCTTTAATTTCACAAAACAAAACTCTAAAATTTTTGAAATTTAAATTCAATTAAATGTACCATTATTTAATTTAATTTAAAATAAAATAAAATATCTTTATGAACTTTAGGGGTGTTATATTATTAAGAGTCAATAAAAAGTACCAGTGTTACAGAAATTTTATAAACTTTTTTTTTTCCTTCAATGAAATCAGGGGGGAAAGAATGGAATGAGCCGGGAAAGACTTGCATTGGAGAAAAGGTGCCAATAAATGGGTCTACTAATCCAGGAGGGCCACATCCAGCAGAGTTTGTGATGAAGAAAGTACTCAACAGAATGATAAAAGTACCAGTGTATTTGCTTGATGTCACCACACTTCCACAACTAAGAAAGGATGGGCATCCAGAAATTTATACCAATAGCAATCCCAAGGTCATGGATTGCAGCCATTGGTGTCTTCCTTGTGTTCCTGATACTTGGAACCAGCTTCTGTATACAGTTCTTTTGAAGAATATATGAACAAATGAGCAAGTGTATATATTCATTTATCTATCTTTGTTATATGGAATTTACTTGTCATTTCTCAGGCTCATCCTAAACATATCAAAATGGGATTTTACTTGACACATGTCAATACGCTGAAAATGCTAGGAAATCAGGGCTTTGCAATCATATATATTTTGCAATCAGGGTAGCGTGACATGATCTTGAAAAAATAATAAAATCTCCAAAATATTTGTATATATCTCGAGGTTGTAAAAAATTCCTCTGATGCCAAATCATTCTGATTGCAGAACATGCTTCTCTAGCCTCGTGAACCAACCTCCTCTTGTCCTTGAGATTAGGGGTATCCCTAATTCAAATCTTGATGTACACTATTGAGGTTGTGCTTGAGAGAATTTATTAGCAAGTTACAGACAAACTTCAGTACAATTGGCAATAGTTTAACAAGAGTTATGTTATCATGCCAATATACAAATAATGAATTGTAAAAATGATTTATATATAACTTAACATATTTATTGATTTATTGAGATCAGATCTTAAGATGGTAGCAGTACACCAAATACTTTACCAAAAACTACAAACTGATGGCAAAACAGGCTGCTTGCATGTTTTATATATGGTGGCAAGATCTGGATATTCAGAAAATGGTTCCTTTTGTCTACAAAGTTGCTATTTTTTTTTTCTCTGAGTGAGTACTCAGAATTTCATGTGAGCATTTGGATCTCATCAGTACAAAACATAAAATTATAAAATGCACACTTGTTATTAACATTCTATCGTCTACTATAACAATTGAGCTGGTATTTATCCAAGTTTCCGCAATGTGATTCTTAGTACTCAAAGTGACAAGGCACGTCGCTTATGAAGCTTTTAATCACCCAATTATTGTAAGCACACCTTAACAAAAATCCGGTTAAAAAGAGTTCTAACTTTGTTTACATGGGCATTTCTATTGTGCGTGTTCTAAGCCATATAAACATTTCCGAAAGGTAAGAATAAGGGAAGTATGTTAATCCCATCGTTTGAGTATATGAAATACACAACATATATATTAATTAGCCTTCAAACACATTTTTTTTTTAAGTATAGTGCATATAAATATGATTAAGATCGGTTACAATAATGATGTTCTGCCTTTATGGCAAGATTGTGAGCCTCGTAATTGATTGCTCTACTAATAAAGTTACATAACTAAAAATGGTGAAAAGACAGGAGCTGTGAAATGTTTTCAATGAGAGGACGCCATACCCAATCCATGATTAGCTTATCGAGATAGATAATGTTTGTTTAAACAAACAAACCATGAGTTGTAGATTTGTAAATTTTGGTAAGTTCAGGGACAAAGAGTGGAGCGAAGGTCGATGCATAACTGGATTGAAAGCTTTGGAGGGATCAGATTGTGCTTTTGCTTTGGGGTGCTCCTAGCTTTTGCTTTTTGAGATTGAAATTCTCTCCCCATAATTTTATAATAATCTTGCTACCATATTTACCAAATATAATTCTAGGGAGCTTGGGTTTGGAGTCTGGGGTGAAATTATCTTTTTGCCCCTCCTTTATTGTTGTTATATTTAAAGAATAGTTAAAAAGATAGGGGTAAAAATGCCACTCAAGCTGCAAACCTAGGTAGCAAATTTTGTATCCTAGGTCATTGAGAATGATATCCAAATAGTCAATTTTACACATTTTAATGGCAAGCATACAACCTAAAAGTTGTTTTGTTGAAGCGTATCTCAGAGTAGGATTGTTCATGGTTCGATTAGTATGATCATTACTGTCGTGATTGAATTGAATCAAATTGAACTGGTTATCATTTTATGTCAAGTCAAACCGCACTTCCCATATTAACATCATCGTACGACTAAAGCCTAACCAACCTGACCATTTAGCATTAGTTTGGATTTTTTATTTTATTTTTAAATTTTGAAAATGTGTATTATAATTGGTTCTTTTCATTGGTGCGGTTTAAAAATTTTGGTTGCATATCTTGTACATGACATTGAAGTAAAGAAGTTTTGTTCCCCAACCCGATAAACTTTTGATCAGTTCTAATCGAATGATGGTTTAGTTTAGTGTCGGAAGTCAAAGTGAACATAAACCCTAATTTCTGCCCTATGTAAGTCATTGAGTGTGAGAAGCAAGAGGATAATAAAGTTTGTTTTGTTCATACAATTTCTCCCATTGTTGAGAAATTTCAATTATTAGATAAATACACACAATTAATCAAAGTGGTTATTGTACCTCACCAACCTTAACCAGTACTTGGTGTACCATTTCTAACAAATATGTAGTAGTCTCATTCCATCCCCACCATATCATGTACCTTGTTGTTCAATAAATTGTCATTTATCTCATATTGTTGCATAGTAATAAAAAGTGTACAATAAATGGCAGGTATATATATATATATAAGAAAAAGATAAATTCTCTATAAACTTTTTTAATATGTGGATTTTATGATATTAGTGTTGAAAAATAAACAAAATAACTGGCCCAAGTAAAATAAATAATAGAATGTAAATCTTCAAATTCATGTTAATTCCAATACTATGAAAAGTAAAATCAATAATAGTGATTGTTGTTTACCAAAGTGGGATAACAATGCACATTACATTTTAGTAGAACAAATGCTCAACAAAATAGATATATCAAACCCTCGAGTCTTCAACTATTTAACATCCTTTCTCACTCATGGAATGTGATATTTTGAAAATTTTCGAAGTTTCACAATATATATATTTCGAGTTACCAAAATTTCTCTTGGAATCTAAAATATTTATTTTTTCATTAGGCTAATTTCAATTTTCGTATATTTTTTAATCCGTTACAAACTTATAACTTTATTTTAGTATCGAAATTATGTTGTAGAAGTGATTCCTACACAATATGTAGTTTGAATGACATTATGAGTCTCACAAGACTCTTTATGTAGTTTGTAAGAGTCTATAATACTTAAATTATATTGATAATTTCAAAATTACGATCGAGATTTTTAATTTTTTCTATATAAAATAAAATATTTCTTAAAATCAACTGATTGAAATTACCTCGAAAAATGAAATCACAGTCCTTATTCTCAAGAAGGCATATATCATGTTAGGCGATGTGATGAAGATCCCAGTAATTCACCTTCTAGCGAAAACCCTATTTATAAATATCTGTCAAAAGCATTTAGCTTCCAACGCTATTTCACGGCTTCTATATCTTCTATGACTCATAGCACTAAAAGCGCTCTTCCAAATTTACAAAGCTCTATTACTTCCCTTCAAATATAGGACATTCTCTTATCGACTCGATGGCATTTGCGCAATTCGATCGAAAAGCAAGGGGAATTCCTCAAACCAGTTACAATTCTCTCCACTTTTCCCTCTTCATCTATTTATTCTTCCTTTTTGAAACCTCTTTATGTCTTCTTCTCTTTTACATTTTGACCGTTACTTTCTCAAACGTCCCTTTCTCTCTTCTCTGTTTCTCTCTCTATCTGTTCATCTCAATTCGCATCTCCTCTGCTCTAATCAGGTCAGTTTCTCAACTCCAAACAACAATTCTGCAAATGGGGTTTATCTAATGATCTCAGACAATGGTCTCAGTTCACCAGTTGATCAGCTTCTCTTCTGGTTTTCTAAAAAAAAAAAACCCTTTTAATAGTTTTCAAGTTCTTCTTCAGATTTTGGATTTGAAAAAAAAAAAAAAAGGATTTTTTATAATGGGGTCTGGTTAGAGTGGCTAATCTGATTGATGGAAGAAATGGGTT
The DNA here is from genome assembly GCA_003290165.1 of Berberis thunbergii. Classification (NCBI taxonomy): domain Eukaryota; kingdom Viridiplantae; phylum Streptophyta; class Magnoliopsida; order Ranunculales; family Berberidaceae; genus Berberis; species Berberis thunbergii. The sequence continues at coordinate 163,983 of QNQO01001539.1, forward strand.
TTTTGTTTTGTTGATTTTTAGAGGGTTTAGAAGCGGATTTTGTCATAAAATTTTGATTTTTAGAATGATAGTTCATGACTCTGTTTCCTTATATCATACTTGAATGCTTGAAGATGTCTCAATTTCCTCTGCTGTTTTGGCTTGGTTCCTCATTTTTGGCTTAGAAATTTTAATATATATTTTTTGGTTATTTAATGGATTTAATCTATGAAATTGTGAAATTTGGGTATAACAAAGGGTTTAATTTTATTATTTTCTATTAATTAGAGTGTGAATTGATTAATATTGCTTTATTGTGATAAAGCTTTTAATTGGTGCATCAAACAAAATTTTAACTAGTTATTATTATTATTATTATTTTTAATCTAAGCTTGAATTTTTATTTTTCTAAATAATTTGATATTTTTGTATTCCATTCTGAAATTATCTGATAACAGCTTTAGTTTTCTTATAAGCAAAAGACTTCAATTTTTATCAATCTTTAATACACAGTCTGCAATTGTTCTTCATATGAGTATGAAACAGCTTTATCTCCATGTCTGAGCCTTCTCATCTTTTTCCATTTCTGAATAACAAATGTTGCAGATTTCACCTAGTGGGGTGTGGTTTGCACATGGGTATTAATTCACTTGCATTGTTTTCTTATCTCATATTGCTTTTTCATGAACTTCTGATATTGACTTGTGTCAATTTTTTTCATCTCATTTTTTCTAAAAACAGATTGCAATTTTTATTTTATTTTGTAGAATATTAGAGACAATTATTCACCCCCATTGTCTGTTTTATTCTTTCATTCCATATTGATTAAGGTATCATTTGTTATGTGTTTTTAGTGAATTTGATGCTTTGTTGAATGATTGGGGTTTTGTGGGAATTGAAGGAACTCAAAGGAATCTCAATCACTTCTCTATTGGTGTAAGTTGTGACAACGTTGCAAAATATTCTATGTGACTTTATGATAAAGAAAGGAATCTTATCTCCTCAAAGCAATTCTATGTACTCTAAAGTCTTCTAAAAATTCCATTTTTCTTCTTCCAATTCTAGCTATACATATGTATTGCAATTCAGTTTCATGAGTTGAATGCTTTCAAATGTTCACATTTTCTGATTAATAGGTTCAGCAAGATCCTTATGAATTTAGTGAGAAATGCGTGTTCTTTAAGTGAATTGATATTCGATTCGAGCCTAAAGAATTCTTGAGGTGATTGTAGAGAGAAAAATCAGAAATGGGATGCTCTACTTCAAAGTTGGAAGATGAGGAAGTAGTTCAGATTTGTAAGGATAGGAAGAGATTCATTCAGGAGGCTGTCGAGCATAGGATTCGATTTGCTTCAGGGCACACCGCATATATTCAGTCGTTAAAACGAGTTGCAGCTGCACTTCGGAATTATGTTGAAGGCGATGAGCCTAGGGAGTTCTTCTTGGATTCGTTCACAACCCCACCATTCACACATGTGAAGAAAACCAGCTCTGGTATCATCTCAATATCCTCGAAGTCCTTCTCAACGCCAATTCAATCTGATGGCAACTCTTCTTTCAAAGTGAGTTATTTGAGGTCAGGTGGAAATCCTGCAGTGGCTGTTGAGGAAAGACCTCCATCACCTGAAACTGTGAGAGTTCAATCTTACTCCCCAATGCATCATTTTGGGATTGATGGATTCTTTGCCATGCAACCAACGTATACGAATTCATCATCGTTCTACTCCCCATCTCCAAACCATGGGCCTGGCTTTCCTCCCCAGTCACCTTCGAATTCTCAGTGGGACTTCTTTTGGAATCCATTTACGTCATTGGATACATATGGGTATCCTACAAGAGACGATATTGATCACTCGATCATAGATGATGAGATCACAGGGATAAGGCAGGTTAGGGAAGAAGAAGGTATTCCTGACTTGGAAGAAGATGGACCTGAAGAAGAACCAAATAAAGTAGAAATGAAGCCTGAGAGAACTAAAATTGACTTGAATTTTCCTAATGAAACAGTCACGGTAGAAGACCATAGTGAAAGTGACTGTGAAAGCTGCGACTGCAATGGTAGCATCAGTGGCAGTGGCGGCGATACTGAACTTGAAGTAAAAGGACTACATGCTCAGGGCACTAAAAGCGTTGAAGTATCTGAAGCACAGAAAGTTGAAGTTAGTAACCAAGAAAAAACTGAAGTTGGTAATCAACAAGCTAAGCAAGAAACACCCGGATTTACTGTTTATGTGAATCGAAGACCTACGAGTATGGCAGAGGTCGTCAAGGATATTGAGACTCAGTTCATGACAGTTTGCAGTGCGGCAAATGAAGTATCTGCAATGTTAGAGGCTAGTAAAGCTCAATATTGCTCAACCTCAACGTCGAATGAACTTTCAGGTATACAAATGATATGGTCCCGAACGTTGTAGTATAAACTCTTGTATTTTCAGTTTGATAAACTTATATTGTTAATGCAGCTGCCAAGATGTTGAATCCGGTTGCCTTGTTCCGCTCGGCTTCCTCTCGTTCATCCTCCTCAAGATTCTTCCTTAATTCTTCGAGTTCCCATGATGATGGTTGTGATAGTAGTAGCGACTTTTCGGAGGAGCCTTGTATGTTCTCAGGGAGTCATCAATCAACATTAGATAGGCTATACGCTTGGGAGAAGAAGCTCTATGTGGAAGTCAAGGTATCTCCTCACCCTTCATACTTATAGAGAAAACAATGCATGTTTCTTTACTATCACCTCACTCTTTATTTTCTCTGCGTTTTCACTGTGCTATATAGTCTGGAGAGCGTATCCGAATGGCATATGAGAAGAAATGTAATCAATTGAGGAACCAGGATGTAAAGGGGGATGACCCGTCAGCAGTAGATAAAACTAGAGCAGCTATAAGAAATCTTCATACCCAGATCAAGGTCTCAATACACACAGTTGAGGCAGTTTCAAAGAGAATTGAAGCTTTAAGGGATGAAGAGTTGCAGCCACAGCTCTTGGAACTAATGAAAGGGTAAAGCTTACTCTTATCTGATTCAAATTAGCATGAGTTATGGTCATCTACTATATGACATTTTAGCGAAGCAATATCTTATCAACAAATTGTTTTTAACAGGTTAGCAAGGATGTGGAAAGTAATGGCAGAGTGCCACCAGTTTCAGAAACGCACAGTAGACGATGCCAAACTCTTACTAGCCGGTACACCTCCTAAACTCTCTGCACGAAGACACTCTGACTTAGTGTTAGATCCCTTCCGACTAGCTCAATCAGCTTCAACCCTGGAGTCAGAACTAAGGAACTGGCGAGTTTGTTTTGAAGCATGGGTTGTTGCTCAACGAGCCTATATGCATGCATTAACTGGGTGGCTTCTTCGGTGCGTTCAGTGTGATTCAGATACTTCAAAACTACCTTTCTCACCACGCCGATCCAATGGAGCACCACCAATATTTGCAATTTGCATTCAGTGGTCTAGATTCCTAGACACTCTACGTGAAATCCCTGTTATTGATGGAATGGACTTTTTTGCAGCAGGGATGGGGTCGCTATACGCAAATCAACTAAGGGAAGATTCTCGTCGGATTCCAGTAGGATCAAAACGGTATGGTGCTGGCTTAACACCGGATTCAGGCAAGAAGAGTATGGAGGTAGTGGAAGTGGGGGATGTAGAGGATGTGATGACCGCGGAGAAGAAGGCAGATGTTGCTGTCAGGGTCTTATGTGCAGGGATGTCAGTGGCCATTACCTCTTTAACAGAATTCGCCATCAACTCTGCGGAGGGTTACAGTGACCTCGTTATGCAGTGGGAAAACACTACAAAGGCGACTGCAGCGCCAAGGGTTGGATTGTAACTTTATTTTATTTTTTAGATGAATGGGTTTGGTAATGGGTGTAAATTTTAAGCAAATTAAATTAACTATAACTAGTGAAGATAATACTATCGATTGTTTTACAGCATTCATGTTGTTTTATGTTTTACCTAACAAGTATGTACAGAACATGATAGTTTCAACCAAAGAATCCATATGCCGAGTTAAGAATTCGCAGTTTATAGTTTTATCAGCTATAAAAAAAGGGGAGAGATGTGCCCCATCTTGATGATTTCTGATTTGTAGTGAAGATACTAGCAGAAAGTACATAAAAGTCTTTCGCTTAAAATTCTTTTTATTGTCCTAAGATTCGAAGAGTTCTAAGATGCCAATTGACACAATTCAAAGAATGCGAGAACTCAAGTTTCTAACTGGCCAGTCACTACAAAAAAAAGTAAATTCAGCAACAGCATTTGACCGTTACTAAGTATTAAAAAAAGTAAATTCAGCATCAGCATCTAGCTGAACTCTAAGTTCCTTTTTTTTGTAACTAGTTTTCCACCACCCAATTGAGTGCAATTAATTAAATTCAGAGTAAGCCCCTAATGTGTTCGAACTGTCGAGGAAAACAGCGAGAGGGGGGGGGGGCGTCCATCCCCCCGGGATGCGTGCATTGACTTTTAGTGCGCGCATCTCGGGGGGATGGACGCACCCCCCCTCGCTGTTTTCCTTGCCATTTTCCTCAATAGTTAGCTGGGTTCGATATTTTGTGAAGATGATTGCCATTATGAGGAGATCTTCCTTCAGAACAGTTGTGTGAGATTCAATTCCCTATGGCCTAAACTTAAGCTAAAGAGCCAATAACTAGAGAGCTATATATCTCTCCCTTTATGAGAGCGTAGCAAAAAAGTTGAAAGATTTGGAAAGATGTGCATGCAACAAAGGATTGTGGATAGTTAATGCAGATAAAAGTGAGAAGAGTTAGACCTCTGCTTCTATCTGGTCAGCGTTGGCTTTTGTTATCCCAAGCAACTCTTTCACATCATATGTTTTCTTGTAGTAGATAAACTTCCCAATTGGCCATGGAAGATCAGAGAAATATACCCATAGTTCATACATGACAGCATCTGCAAGCCAGGAAGTGATCATTGCTTTCACGGATAACCATTCTGGCATAGTGTGATTTGGGACTCCAGAGTCCAGACCAACAATGCCTTCCTCTTTTAGACTTTCTATAACTCTGCCTTTTTTGTTGTTGTAGGCCACATATTCTCCCCTCTCAACATAAGCTATTTGATCTAACAAAAACAAAAGGAAATATCAGCAATGCATGTCACCTTGGAAGAATGTTTGCTCAACATGGAATGGTATGTTATATATCATGGGGGTTTTTTAACCACTTCTCCTTCACCTAATAATTGAGAGGAAATGTATAACATATATTTTGGGTTTCACATTCTTATAACAATGATCATTTCTCCCAGAAACACACAACCATCATATTTGTTTTCAAATGCCAATTCGCAACACTAAGAGTGTGTTTAGTTGCATGGAATCCTATGTCATGGGAATTCATGAGGGGACCACTACATTTTAGGCTAAATTGATATATCACTCCACATTTACCATTTGACCACCATTTGATTTTGTGATCAATGGTGAGAACGAAAGTCCCATGAACATGAGAATCTCACTCCTTGGCCCCCAAGGCATGCGATTCCCATGTTTATGGGACTTTCATTCCCACCATTGATCACAAAACAAAATGGTGAATGTGGAGTGATATATCAATTTAGACTAAAATGTAGTAGTCCCCTCATGGATTCCCATGGCATAGGATTCCATGTAACCAAACACACCCTAAGAAGTGTCTGTTACCTAATGATGCACCGAAAATGTGAAACACTCTATGCTAGGATATCAACTTCACTGTAGACACATCTATGATAGGATGACTGACCAAAGATTATGTACATACGCAAAACAAATACAACTAAAATTTACTTATAGCTTATGTCGAATGGTAAAATAACCAAATCACTGTAACTCGATATATTCAATCAAAATACAAGTCAAATTGCAGTGCAATGATGTGATTAGTCCTCCAACTTGAAATCTAACAAGCTTTCAAAGCCAAAACACCCCATTAACATAATAATATTGAATTCAACTAAACTGATATTAATATAAGCATTCAACACAAATAAAGAAGATTCCTTTATAGAAAAAGTTAACAAAAAAAATACCCAATTGAACAAGTTGATAGCTTTACCTGAATCCGGGTATTTTAGATTGAATTGCAAATCGAATGGAGTGTTTGCAAATCAAATATAGAAGTAAACGGGCAAAACATGGCTTCCTTGCAACAAGGACTATCTCCTTCTCCTCCTCTATTGTGGGTTTTCTTCTTATTGCTTTATTGCTCTCTTCTGGAAAGAAACTTAGGGTGTGTTTAGTTGCATGAAATTCTATGTCATGGAAATTCATGAAGGAATCCCTATATTTTAGGTTAATTTGAGGTATAATTCCACTAACACTATTTGATTTTGTTATCAATGCAAGATATGTGATTCTCATGTTCATGAAACTTTCATTTTCACTATTAATCACAAAATCAAATGGTGGTCAAATGGTGGATATGAAGTGATGTATCAATTTAACCTAAAATATAAGAGTCTCGTCATGAATTCCCATAATATAGAATTCGGTGCAACCAAACACACACTTAAGCTTTTGGGGTAACGTAGAAGTCATGGTTACGACTTTGTGAGACTGACAGTCAGTAACGGAGGGAAGTGTAAAGAAGAATATTTGCATCTAGAGGCTCATCTGACGACTTTTATCGAACACGTGACAAGTGTTAATAAAGAATCCCCGCGTGGCCCACCAAACTCACTTTGACACGTGAGGAAGAATCTCCTCCGCACGTGCTGTTCCCCCTTCATATAACAACAGAAGAACCTCCAAAAACAGGTGGCGCCTGCTTTCCGCTACACGAGACGACAAGGCGCCTCGCCTCGGGTTCTCGACACGTACCTTGTGGGCCCCACTTTGACCTTCCCATGTAATTTCCGCTGCTCCTTCTCTCACTTTATTTATTCTGTCTTCTCAATCGTTGACTTGAAGACTTTTCATCGAACGGTTCGGAATGTTGCACCGTGAGCCCTGTGAAAGCTCAATTTCGAATTTACTATTTTGCCCCTTCGATGGTAAGGGTTTTTGTACTCATGGTTTTTTTTTTTATTAACAAAGAGACAATTGTTGGACTGAACGGTAATTTTGTCAAATCCAAATGCCTTGCACCTGGTCTGAGTCGTGTGAAACACTTTGGAAGGGAGGTGATTGAGTGCTCCAAGGTGTGTGGAAGGTTGTTAGCCTTTGACACTTGGCCAACAATGCATTAAGCATATAGTAATTGGTTTAAAAATTTTGAATTAGTGGTTTACAAGTTTTTGCATTGACTATAACTTCACAAAGGAGATTATTGAGGGTGTTTGTTTGCATCAATTACAAGTAACATATACACGCGGACTTGTGGCCGATTTAAATATTAGGTAATCTCATAAAAATACCATTTTTTTAAGATTTGCATAAGTGTTCTTATATTCATAATCATTACCTACTAAGATGAAAAATAAAGTCTAATGTCTTTCCTATGTGTACTCGGGTTGCACAGTCCATGTGATTACTTCAATGTCGATTCACTTAGTAAGTTGTATTTTGTGACAAGAGTATAACTCGCTAAGATCTAAAGTCAATATTCTCAGATAGACTTATCTCTACGTAGCAATGTAATTCACGAAATGATCGGTCAGTTAACCATGTTAAAGTTGATCGTATCATTTGACCTTATAATCACAACCGTGTTGGATTTGAATTGAACAAATTTTACATGATTAATATCCAAGTCACGTTCATATTTGCTCTTAAAGCGACACAACGATAACCCTAGCTGAAACGCAACCCTAGAGAAGCAACCAAACTTCGTCCCTTCAAGAAGTACACAATCATTCTCACTTTTGACATAGTCCTGAATTTCTCACGCAAGTCAAGTGACATCAATGAAAGCAAAACAGTCTCTAATCCCAGATTTACCCTTAGATTAAACCCCACACACCACTCTCATTCCAAGGTCATTTCCGTCATTCCACCTCACTAATTAAACCCATAAAAATTGCTTTACAAGCGACATTTAAGTTTGCGAGCGAAGAAAAACCTCTCTCTCTTTCTCAGTGATTCCAAGCTTTCGTCGTTCTTCATCAAAAAGCTTTTAGGGTTTCTCTGCAACTTTCATCTGGTGAGAAATCTCTGCCTAATTACTCTTCAAGCTTTCGTTATTGCGTCAAACTGACGAGTCTCTGTGTTCAATTTCATGGCGGGTTTAGGGTTTTAGACTGATTACAAGCTCTGTATAGTACTTCTTTGTGTTATTGTTGGTTTTAGGGTTTATTGTGTGTTTCTGTGACTAAATTGATGTTTTGAGTTGCTTTGAAGAGTTTGATTGTGTTATCGATGAGTTGGAGTAGGCTTTGATGAGTAGTTGAGGTTTATGGAGAGAGTTCTTGGTTTTGATGAAGGTGGAATGTAGTTGTAGTTAGTTCAGATTGTTTTAGAAGTCTTTGTTTTCACTGTTTGAGTGTGAATTCTAAGAGTTATGTATAGAGGTTTGTTTTCGGAAGACCGGAACTGTGAATTCGATGCTACTTATTGTAGAAATAGTTGAATTATCGGAAAATCATGCATGTATTAGTGGAGTTTTTATGATTAATGGATTATGGAAAAAATTTAATTACGTGTTTAAGTGGAGAATAGGAATGGTATTCTTGGAAAATTGAAGGTGTTTAGTTAGAATGTAGTTCCTGTTGGTTCAGATTGATTGAAAAAGCTGTGTTTCGGCTGTTTATGTGTGTTTGATGAGGTATATAAGATGTGTGAAGTTTGAACACTGAATTTGATAACGTAAAAGAACAGAAACGCTTGATGTGTTTATAAAAATAGTTCAGTTATTGGATATCATGTGTATATTAGTGGTGTTTTGATGATTAATGATTGATGGAAATGTTTTTATTAAAGGTAGGGTTCTAGTGGAGAATGGGAATCATATTCTTGCAAAAATGAAGGTGGAATATGTGAAGATTTTGTTTATTGTATTTCATTTGTGATGATGTTTTTGACGGAGCTAGGGTTTTTGTTGAAGGAGGCGGATTGATGAATCATAGTTAATTAATAATAATATAATAATTAATTATTTTAATATAATTTTGTTAAAATTTAAATAATACATAAATAACTATATAAAACATCAATTGCTAAACAAAACTCCATCTAATCTACGGGGGAGAAAAATAGATCCAACAAGCTACTTTGTAGGAGCACGAATGATAAATATATGGGGGACAATCAAATTGATGTATAAAGTTTAGGGAAAAACTTTATTTCGAATGTAAAAAAAATGGTTACAAAAAAGGTCGGGTTATTTGCGATATCACCATTGCAGTCTCCCCCAGTAGTAGCAGTCTGTTGGTTGTCAAAAGGCCCATGTTGATTTTCAAAATGCCCTTCAAACAGTAACTTACAGATGAACCTCGAGATACAAACATGCATCTTGAGGAAAAACTAATGGGTCGAATTTTTCATGTATCTCTACAAAAACTTTATGAATAAAATACAAAACTAGACTTCAATATACAAATTCATCTTGAAAAATAACTTAAAAAAACTTATTTATCAAAGCAGACAAAAAAAGTTAGGGTTGTTGATGGCAATGGTGGGAAAGAGAAATAAATCAAACAAAGAGGGAAGGAGAGGAGGAGGCGGAGCTGTTGTCGGTCTCGCAATAAACAGATAGAGGGAGTAGAAAAGAAGAAAGGGGTGGGGTGAGGTCATCAACATCGTTGAAAACAAAGAGAAGGGGTGGGGCTGGATGACATCATCAACGTTGCAAGGTCGACAAGCTCCGTTCGTTACTTCATTGTGTTCTTGTTGGTTTTGGGGTTTCTTATGTGTTTTCTTGACTAAATTGATGTTTTGAGTAGTTTTGAAGAGTTTGATTGTGTTCTTGATGAGTTGGAGTACGCTTTGATGAGTAGCTGAGGTTTATGGAGAGAGTTCTGGGCTTTGATGTTCGATGAATGTGTTTTGGTGGAATGTAGTTGTAGTTAGTTCAGATTGTTTTAGAAGTCTTTGTTTTTCAGTGTCAGTGTGTGAATTCTAAGAGTTATGTATCGATGTTTATTTTCGAAAGACCGGAATAGTGAATTCGGTGCGTCTTTTAGAAATAGTCGAATTATCGGAAAATCATGCATGTATTAGTGGAGTTTTTATGATTAATGGGTTATGGATAAAAAATAATTACGTGTTCAAGTGGAGAATAGGAATGATATTCTTAGAAAATTGAAGGTATTTAGTTAGAAACTTAGATTGTAGTTCCAGTTGGTTCAGATTGATTGAAAACGATGTATAAAGTTTGAACAGTAAAAGAACACATATGCTTGCTGTGTTTATAGAAATAGTTCAATTATTGGATATATCATGTGTATGTTAGTGGTGTTTTGATGATTAATGATTGATGGAAATGTTTTTAACTTTTTATTAAAGGAGGTGTTCTAGTGGAGTATGGGAATCATATTCATGCAAAAAAATGAAGGTGGAATATGTGAAGGTTTTGTTTTTTGTATTTCGTATGGGATGATGTTTTTGTAGTTTTGGAAGGTTTATATAGAGTCCAGTTCAATCTAGTTCCGACTTGCATGTAGAATTAAATTTTTGTTCAGATTTTTAGTTTTACATGTTCAAGTTTTCATATAATAGAATTGGTCTTTTTGTTGTAGGGCAATATAGAATGGTTGTGTTTACCTGTAAGCACAATAATGTATTTGCAGTTAAACCTTACTATTATCTAATATCTAGGAATTTTTGGTACCATAAAAATTGAAAGAAAAATTTTCAGCAGTTTACTGCCTCTATAGCTATGATTTCGTCTCCTCATTAGTATTCAAATTAGAAGTATGAGGGTAAGTTATTTTATGCTTTGTTCTCGTGTATATGATCTCTTCCCTTCATAATTGTCTTCTGTCTTTTGCTGCTTATCATATAGGCTAATAGCACATGAGTAACATATCTGTCCTGTATTTTTGTATTTATTTGAAGTGGTAAAGGACATAAATTGTTTGAGCAATGGTGACGGAGAGCGCCATGAGATTAGTGGATAATACGGGAGTCGGAAAGTGGCCCTCATCGAAGGAAGCTTCAATGTATGCATCATCATCAAGCAATTTGGCAGCAGAGGAGTTGGGGCTGCTTTTGAAGGGGCATAGAATTCATGTAAATGGGAGAGAGATGGTACCTCACCGAAGTGGAAGTGCACCTCCAAGCATGGAGGGATCTTTTGCAGCCATAGGGAATCTTATAGTTCAACAAAACCTGGACATGGATGCAAACTTGGCTAACTTGAACAATGCTATCAAAAACTGCGAATCTGAAGAGCAACTCCGTGCTGATCCAGCCTACTTGGCATATTACTGCTCCAATGTAAACTTGAACCCAAGGCTTCCACCACCGCTGATCTCAAGGGAAAACCGGCGTTTGGTTCGTCATATTGGTGATTTTAGCAATAACCGGCGATTGACTTCTTTTGATGATAGCAGCAAGGGATCCTTGCGTTTATCTCAAGGTGCCCTCTCCACACATAAGGAAGAACCTGAGGATGATAACTCGCCTCAACCTACATCTGGCAATTGGGCAGAACATAATGCATTTTTTTCTGGACAATCTGCATCATTGGCTGCCCGCCACAAAAGCTTGGTAGATCTAATACAGGTACAGACCTTGATTTAATCTGGTTTATACACAAGTCATCTTGATATAATTGCATATGGTAATTGGCTAATTGTACTTTCATATTTAAGGTATTCATGTTGCTACCTGCGTTCCATATAAATGTACTAATACTCGTGCATGCAACTTCTCATAATTATATTCAAGTAAATATACATTTTGTCTATGATATCTTTAGATAATTTATTGTCCTATTTCTTTTCGCTCTGGTGCTCATAGATGTCTACTTTTACATTCACACTTTGACATCTTGCAGGAAGACTTCCCCCGCACTCCGTCTCCTGTATATACTCATCAGCGCTCCTTAAACCAAGTACCAACACAGGAAGCTGTTGATCGGGATGTTCTTGGAAGCTCATTGCATGATCCCTCTGTAGGTGCTGCAAAATTGCCAGAGGTAAATGTGGCCTCTATGGTCGCACCTACTTCCCGTGTGCAATCTGTGGCATTGACAAATGGTGATCCATCGATAACCCCTGTTCCAAGGTCATCATCTCCTGATGGCAAGGAGGCTCCACAGGTTGGTCGTAAAGAGAACACTAGCAGTGCAGATACTCATTTGGAGGATGAGGAATTAATTAGTGGTTTGGCTGACTCTAATATAACCAGCATTGAATCTAAAATGGACGGTTTTAACATATCTAGCATTCAAGATAACAGGAACGAGCCGAATAATATGCAGCAGCACCAGTTACGCCCACGTGGCCGTACATATCATGCTCAAGAGGTTCCATCTCATTTACTTTCTCATGGAATAAATAACTCGTACAGTGCCAAGGATCAATTTACCCATGGTGACTCCAAGCTTGAAGTACAACAACCAGTGCTCCAGTCTTCTGGAAGTACACCTACCATGTATGCAACAGCAACAACTTATACGACTTCAGGAAATCCATTTTACCCCAACTTACAAACCTCTGCCGTTTTTGCTCCACAGTATGGTGTCGGAGGATATGCTTTAAATACTGCACTTCTACCTCCTCTTATAGCTGGATACCCTTCTCAAAGTGCTATTCCTATGGCTTTTGACACTACAGCTGGTACAAGCTATAATACTCGGACTCCTGGCGTTTCAACTGTGGGAGGAATTGCACCTGGAGTTGATTTGCAACATCCGTATAAGTTTTATGGCCAGATGGGATTAACAGTGCAACCTTCTTTTACTGATCCAGTTTATCTTCAGTACTTTCAGCATCCTACTGAGGGTGCATATGGTGTTCCAAACCAATATGACCATCCGGCAGCGATTAGGGGTGGTCTTACTGGGCAAGAAGCATTTGATTTGCAGAAAAGGTCTCCTCCAGCTGCATACACAGCTGATCAGAGGCCTCAATATCAAAGAAGTTTGGGTGTTGGTATTGCTAACACAAGAAAAGCAGGACTTTCTAGTCCAAGCTATTATGGAAGCCCCCCTCATATGGGTGTTATGATGCAATTCCCTACATCATCTATTGCTAGTCCTGTAATGCCAGGATCTCCTATGGGTGGAATAAGTCCTGCTGGAAGGAGGAATGAATTGAAATTTCAGTCAGGTTCTAGTAAAATTCAGGAATCTATTCTGGATGGCAAGGACAAAGAGTGTCTGACAGGTTTGATGACCCCAAAATGTGCTCATTTCTTGAGGAGTTGAAATCCAGCAAAGCTCGAAAGTTCGAGCTTTCTGATATTGCTGGCCGTATTATTGAATTCAGGCAATCTACTAACTTGCAGTCTGTTATGTAAAAAAATACAATGTAGTGTTTGCTGCATCATTGAATAACTTCTACACGTTTGACCTCAGTTCTGACCAACATGGGAGCCGTTTTATTCAGCAGAAGTTGGAAATCTGTAGTGCTGAAGAGAAAGCATCTGTTTTTAAAGAAGTTCTTCCACATGCTTTAAAACTAATGACAGATGTGTTTGGAAATTATGTTATTCAGAAGGTATGCCGTCCAAGAACGTGTGCTTTTACTGTACGGTTTATTTTTATCGGGGTTTATATTTATTTTTTTAATTAAAACAAATATTCTCAGTCCTTATTCTCTAACTGACATAATGTACTCTGTCCTTATTGTCTAACTGACATACTGTGTCTGTTATTGTTATCCTCTGTTCCCAACAGTTCTTTGAGCATGGAAGCCATGAACAGAGGAAAGAGCTAGCTGACCAACTTTCTGGACACATTCTGCCTTTAAGTCTTCAGATGTATGGTTGCCGTGTAATCCAGAAGGTATGGTAAATTCTTGTGGTGATTTCTCATGTCATGTGGTGACTGTTGTATTGTCTCATTCTCACACGGGTTGGATGTTGATAATGACAACGTCCTCGACATTCAACAGTTTTAGAGTTTGGCCTGGAAATGTCTTCATGTATTGCCCCTTTCATCTTCTCCTTTGTCTTGTTGTTTCAACTTAACATGGGTTGATTATTGTAACTCTATGATGAACAAAGCTTTTAACATTTAATATGCTGATATACATAATTTTTCAACACTTGCACATTATTTACACCAATTGTAGTACAACTAAAAGAGTACCAGACACGTGCTGGATGCGTCTATTTGCAGTTTGATGTCTTCTCATTGTATGAGTTTTATGCTGCTTGTGTAAATGATGGTATATTATTCTCAGTATTAGTATTTATTTGGTATTAGTTTTTAATTTAATTGGGTCGGTCCATGTTAAGGCCCAACTAGGAGTACAAGTCCAATTAGGTTTAGCGTTTTATTTTGGTTAAATAGGCTTCAGAAGTTATAATTAGTTAGTTTTTGAAATATTGAAAAAATTTGCTTATTTAAGTTTCTGGTGAATTGTTTATTGCTTCCGCACCTTGGATCTATCAATTGGTATCAAAGTGGTAAATTTTTTGGATAAAAATGTTGCCCAAGGAAACTAGAGTCACCAACGCAAGGATGGAGCGCGTGGAGAAAGCCCTTGCGGACATCTTGGAGCAATCGGCTGCTGTCTTGGTTTGTCAAGAACTTGAAGCTATCTGTGAAAAGTCGCGTTGTGGCGTTGGACAACGAGATGTGATCTTTTCATATTCATCTGAAGCAGAGAAACTAAACCCTATTGTCATTGATTGGGAAAAGCTGTTTTTGTTTAATTATTAGAAGTTGAAGGCGATAAACTTGGCCTTTCAGAGTCAGATATTCAGGTTATTCGCGAGTTGTTGCGTCGTAAGGCCATGAAAATCCTTGTTATTGATATGGGGGAACAATACCCAAATTCAATAGTTCTAGGGTTTAAAGAGCAGATAAATTCGCAAATTGCAATTTGTGCAAGACTGCAACCTAGCTTGTATCACCATCCAAAATACTAAAACCAACATCATTGAAAACCCTAACCCCACCCAAACACAAGGAGGAAGGGAAAATAGGGTTGCAAATATTAACATGCAGAGAGGGAGAAAAACAAATGTGAGGGAGGACAAGGACTTACCCGACTTGGACTTGGAACACTGCAAAGACATCGCCTCTCATCGTCGTCGCCCTTCGCTACAACAACCAATGCCCGAGCACCATGCGCAGATCAAACAACAAGTAGCCCGTCGTCCGACCCTCTGTCGTAGGACTGATCACAAGCCTCCCCTGTGTGATCATCTTTCTCGACATCGCTATGTTCGTGGCAATTAAATTAGGGGAGACAAAGATATTTGCCAAATTGATTTGTCAATACCACCACATTTAATTGATTTGTCTTCAAGTGATTCTGAAGTTGTGCAACACCAGAAAAATAATTGTGTACCTCCACTTGATCCAAATTCCTGAGATTCTGATGGTTAGGTGAGTATATAATTTTGATTTAGACTTTTATGAACCAGTGCTATGAGCCAATTTTTGTCCTCCCAATCAAAGGACACGAGTCCATCGTAATGCTTGTGGAGGTGGAATAACTTTGATGATTTACCTATGACTTTGGATCATTTTGTTCGTTGCTTGGAACATATACAACATGGTGACATTAAATTAGATGGTGCACGTTATGCTGGTCTTGGTGATGCTAATGTTTTTGTTGATTGGGTTGACCAAATGGATACGGTTTTGAAATTTGTTTTTAATATGTATAAAATTGTGCCTTTAGTTGCAAAAAAGTACAAGTTACCACAAAGACAGTTGTTGGGGAAAACACCAGTTTAGACTCGGCCTAAGAAGAAAAAATTATTACAACGTTCCTTCATCCCAAAGATTATCAGCGAGATTTGTTTGGCAGGTTGCATAAACTTACACAGGGCAAGTTCACGTTTTTTAATACACTGAGAAATTTCATCCTTTCTGCAGTAGACTGAAGATGAATGAATCTGAATAGCAAAAGGTTGACATGTATTTGCATGAAATTTCTCAGTCTATATAGGAGGATTTGGATATAATATCTATTACTTTCATGGCAGCAGCATAGCAGTACGCTAAGAAGGTCGAAGCACGTTCGCGATACCATTTGACTACTTCAATTTCATTTCGGACGACTTTGGTCCTTACCACACTTGCTAAATCAGTTGCACATAATGATACAGACATTCCTAATTTTAAATGTTTCGGATGTGGACAAGTTGGTAATCTTCGTCGTGGTTGCCCGAAGGATAAAGTAATTACCTTGTTGCAGATGGAGATGATGAAGGTCTGTTGCCTGTGGTTGCTTCTCCTTCTCAAGATGACAATACAGGTCATGAGGCGCATGAGCGCATTTCTATGGTCAGTGATGGCTTGGTTGGCACGACTAAGCTCGAGGATGAGCTTTTTCGAAGTAGGGGGAATGATGGTATATTAGTATTTATTTGGTATTAGTTTTTATTTAATTGGGTCAGGCCATGTTAAGACCCAACTAGGAGTACGGGAGGTTTAGGATTTTATTTTGGTTAGATAGGCTTCAGAAGTTGTAATTAGTTAGTTTTTGAAGTGCAGAGAATTATTTTCAGATTGACGAATTTATTCAAGTTTTTGGCGAAATTTTTATTGCTTCCGCGCCTTGAATCTATCAGAAACGGTCTCGCTGAGGGTTTGAATTTGTACCATCTCCATCGTCCATGTATTTGTTAACATAGATATTTTCTAGTAGATATTGTATTACAAATGTTTATGTTAACCTATCATCAAGGCTATAGGAAAAGAAAGAATGAACTCCTTTTGGATTGTTGGTGTGAGTCAGGTTAGCCTTTTGGGTAGTGATATACATGAAGAATGCAATTAGGTGTGGCATTTTTTTATGATTTGTTGATCAAATAGTGGTGGAGGTGGTGTTACTGAGGTGATGAGGGTGTTTAGAATACACATGGTTGCTGATTTTTTTCTTCTTTGAACCGAGAAAGTAATGAACTACTGTTTCTCCCACACTTTCAGTGTCCTCTCAATATCTAAGTACAAAGAGTGGTATTCAGTATTTCTTATGCATTAAGAGGGCAAGTGGTTGTTGTTGGTCTTTGGGAGAGTAGGAGGGGGGGGGGGGGGGGGGGGGGGGGGGGGGGGGGGGGGGGGGGGGGGGGGGGGGGGGGGGGGGGGGGGGGGGGGGGGGGGGCGAGGAGAAGTAGAGAGAAGAGAAGGTGTTGGTATCATGCCTGGTGAAGTGGAGATGGAGGTGTTCGTGCTGCAAAGTTTATTGGTTTGTTTTTGTTTTTAACACCCAGGTCTAGGTCAAAAACTCTAAATAGCCTCCCTTTTCACTTGTCTGTATGTGTTTATCAAGTACTGGGTTGGTCGATATTGTACATATATCTTCATTGTACATGTTGGATATTTGGTGCAGGCACTTGAGGTTATTGAGCTTGATCAGAAAACATGTCTGGTTCATGAGCTCGATGGGCATGTCATGAAATGTGTACGTGATCAAAATGGAAACCATGTGATACAAAAGTGCATAGAATGTGTTCCTACAGAGAAAATTGGGTTTATCATTTCTGCCTTCTGTGGCCAAGTAGCAGCACTTTCTACACATCCTTATGGTTGCCGTGTTATACAGGTAAATGGTTTTGGATTATTCATATGTTTATCGTGGATCCAAATTTTGTAAGGCTGTCTTATAATTTGGTCTTCATATAGAGAGTTTTGGAGTATTGTAATGATGAGCAACAAAGTCAGTGCATAGTGGATGAGGTCTTGGAATCTGCTTGTTCTCTTGCGGAAGACCAGTATGGAAATTATGTTACACAGGTTAGCAATGAACTGTCTCTTCTGAGTTTTGTTTTCGCCCCTTCCTTCTTGTTTCTTTTGGTATTGCCTTTGCTTTGTAGAACCCCTAAGAGTTCAAATGTGAATGCACGAGGTTTTGCCCCAATTTTTTATTTTTAGTTTAAATATTTTTTAAAGAAAAATGAGTTACATCAACCTTGTCGCTATGCACTGCAGCATGTTTTAGAGAGAGGAAAGTCTCATGAAAGAAGTCAAATTATAAACAAATTGGCGGGAAAAATTGTGCCACTGAGCCAGCATAAGTTTGCCTCAAATGTTGTTGAGAAGTGTTTGGAGCATGGTGATGCTGCTGAACGGGAGCTATTGGTAGAGGAGATTGTTGGACAAACTGAGGGAAATGATAATTTATTGGTAAGTTGAACAAAATGCATAGACATCATCTAATAATGAATATTTTCAAAACATTTTCTGATCTTGTCATGAGAATCTTACTGTGTGCATATCATTTAAGATGAATTTCTCTGCTTTCAGAACTGCTCTCCTTATTGGTCGACTTGTCTCTGCATCTAATATATTGTTATTGAGTTTAGAGTGCTAACATTGTGCATTACAAACCCTGTGCGGTGAGATTAATTTGATCCATGCTCTTATTATTGGTGCATGCTGGTTGACGTGAAAACTTTGTATCTTAATATGAACTATGGTAATTGGTCTAGTGCTTCAACACTATAATCGGATTTGTCTCAAATGAATGAATGGAGGTTACAATGTGATTGGATTAGTATTAGCTAGGCTAAGCCTGAGGTAGACAATGTTATAAATGACATGGTTTTGGACTAGTGATAAATAGGCAGATTTCTTGAAGCACTATATACTTGCCTCCTCTCTAGATGTAAGAAAGAGGGGAAAAGAAAAACCTCTTTCAGGTGGAACATAAACAAACCGTTAGCTCAAGATTTCAAAAAGCCATGTTTTCTTTATTATTGAACCATTTTCATAAATATTTTTTCTTCTAATTCTTCGACAGTTCTTTGTTTACTTAATGTTGTTCGTTCTGGCTTTCTATTTCAGATAATGATGAAAGACCAGTTTGCAAATTACGTGATTCAGAAGGTTATTGGAATATGCACTGATAAACAAAGAGAAACATTGCTCAGTCGAATAAGAGTTCACCTTAATGCCTTGAAGAAGTACACTTATGGTAAACATATTGTTGTTCGTTTTGAACAATTTTGTGGTGAAGGTCAGTATCTCCGTCATTTAGAACATGGAATTTTTGCTTTCTTATTCATCTAAACACTGAACTGTCGATAACATGATTGGTCAGGTTTATTCATTTAATAGTTTTTTTTCTTTTCTAAGTTTAAGCTCTGCATGTTAATCAGTTGTATTTTCTGATGTACAGAAGAACTTCATGCTTTGGAAACATAAAATCCAAATAAAGAATTAGGTTGCAAAAGCTTCATACCTGTTCAGGTCGTGGGGGAAAGAACACAACCATCACCCCATAACCCTCATATTGAAGGGCAAAGTTAGGACAGACCAGCAATGATCATTTTTCTGTCAAAAAAGCTATTTATATGTGGCACAGATTAGGGTCGTTGACTGTAAGTATACAGTATTAGTGAGTTTGGTATTGTAAAGCTAGTAAATTATGTATTATATCCAACTGTATTTTTGTGTTGGGAAATTCTATTTGTCGAGGAAACCAGCGAGGGAGGGAGGACCCTCCATCCCCCTCGCGATGCGTGCAGGGAATGGGAGGCACGCATCGCGAGGGGGATGGACTCCCTCCCTCACTGGTTTCCTCGACAGGTAGGCTTACTCTTTTGTGTTTATGTATGTATAGATTTCATCAAAGGGTAGGTTTGAATGCTAACAGTGAATTTCATTTGATGATTCGTTACTAGTCTATTTTATCCAACGACCTTTTTCTTTTTACCTTATGGGTCGATTGCCAGTATCATCTTCTAAATTGGTGAAAATGGATTATGTATTGATAGAATGTGTACCATTTGTTTGTAGATTGCTATAACTTCCTGCATGGTCTAGTTATACTTTAGGTGAGCCTTTATCTCATATGGATGTTGGAGTATGAAATCGAATTAAACAAGGTTGAATTAAACAAGGTTGCATGATGGAAATATACTGAAGTCTGAAATGTTAGCTTCAATTTTATGAGAAATTCATCAGCATTGGCTTACTTATCTCTAGGAGAAATTTATTTAATCTCTGCAAGAAAAGTATGTGCGAACTATAATGGTACCTACTTGAATGCTTCTTTCTAATATAGGGTGCTCAAAGCCTCCAAAATCTGAACCATCGGCTCTCATACCACTAATAGGATTTAGAGTGAACCATCAAAACCTATATGGCACAACAATTTTCACCTCAAACTAAACCTTGTTGAAGCATCAGTTCTGATTTCAAATCTCTCAGGGCCTACCGAATGCAACTGATACCACTTATTCGGCAACAAATATATCAAAGTAGTTTTTTGAAATGAATATGGGAAGAACTTCATTGGTGATTCACATTATCTTGGCCTTTTGCAACGGATTTAGCCCTCAAGCCATTTCCTATCTATTGACTCCATGTTTTGAGAGTGATCTGAAGAGACCCGAAAGCTTTCGAGATCAAGTAGGGGAGCGATTTCATCATTCTACTTTAGTCGAAATTTATTTCTCCTTCGTGTTGGCTCCAATTTGTTGTTGATTATTGAGATTGGTATCTCAGGTTGTTGTCAAGAATTCAAAAACCAATGAAGAGAGAACTATCGATGTTCTAATTTGTATTTTCTTGGAGAATTGAGTGTTTTGAATTTGCATACTAGCTATGTTTAGTTAGTTTATTTTAGTTTTTTGTTGCAAGGGTTGCATCCTCCATTGGATTATTCTTATTGAAATAAAATTATACCTTACATGAGATTTTATTTCATGGATAGTGGATTGCGCAACTAATTTAAACAAATTTGCCGTTGGCTTATCTATATCTTTTGAGATTCATTTCATCTCCAACGAGAGAAGCATGCTCACTGAGTAATTTCCTAAAAACACTTCTCCATCGATGACAGGGTGCAATATAAAGCTACAACTCCAACTCCACTGTGAGCCCCTGAAGCTCTGCAGAGTTTCCAATGCAGTCAATTTCGTAAAAGCCTCGTCGTCGGCGTGTTGAATATTATGCTCCCACCCAAACTGACCCAAAGTTTTGGACAGGGCTTCATAGCAGTATTAATGTTCTGATGATTGACTTACAGAGTTAACATTGTTACGGAACTGACAAATAAAACAACAGCACAGTGATGCCTGTGGCATCCTTCAACGCAACCTTGGTAATTCTGTAACAAAACTAACAACTAAGCAGACATCCTTGAATGTAAACATGGTAAATCTAATATAACATGACTGAAGTTTTCCAGTTTTCACACCACTTAAATCGAAATTAGAAATAAGTAAGGAAGTTTTCAGTGCAAATGTTCGATAATCTCGTGTATTTTGTGCAACAAAAATACATATGATCAAGTTTCATATAAAACAGGAAGCATTCGGTTCAATATACAAGATGTGAGGAAAAAGAAAAAGCACGAGTTTCGAATAACTCATCTATACATATGAAAGCCAAACACTAGATTAAATACAGGTAACAGGAAGATTTCCTTTGGCGTTTTTTTTGGCAAATATCTATCTAGTTGATCACTGGTGTTGGAAAATTGAGTTGCATATCAGGGCCCCTTTCACCCGATAGTGCATACTCTTCGGGCACTGGTATATGTAGTTCTGAACAGACCAATTGAATTATGCTTCTAGTAACAGACCCAAGTGACATCTTGTTTAATGTCACAGCAATTGCAAAATTATGTTTTATGTCGCAAAAACCTGTAGATCCACCAATTCCAGAGTGGCCAAAACTGGTCAGGGGCTCACCTTTCGAATTAAATCTCCTAAACCCCAATCCAAATTTCCCATTTGGAGAAACCATATTAGCATAATCACCAACTCCCAAGAATGCGTCATGAATCTTGGGATGGTGAAACACTCTAGTGAGTTTAGTAATGTCTATAGTGGTTCCATTAACGCTGCTGCTATCTGTATTTGTACTAGAAATATCAATACTACCAGGCAGAAAGCGAGCATTGGAGTCATCTGTACTATTGATGCTACCTTTTTGAATACGTGCATCTTTACTTTTTCCATTTGTACTTGCTACTTCCTTGCTCTTGCTTCCTTTCTTTTTAGGGTTCAATGGGGGAAACTTGGGTATATGGGGATGGCTACCAAGAGCTGGTTCGGAAAAGGGTGAATGTGTTGATGGAATCATACCACCAATGGCAAGGCTGGCGTAGTAGCGCGCCAGAGCTCGGGCAGAACAATGCCCGTTTGCTGCAGGTACAATGGCTCGTCGCATGTTAAGTGTGTTGAATAGGACAGGAAGGCCAGTCACCATCTGGGAGATATCAACAGGCTGAAAAGTGGAGGGCAGGTCAGGCCGACTGGGTCTTGCAGAGAGCAATTTGAGGTCTTCCGTGTCTACGGTAAGTGTTGCTAGTCGAGATTCCACACCTGAGATAACCAAGAATGCCCTTACTAAGCCAAGATGGGCAAGTTCATAACCTCATAATTATAAACTAAAAATCCAATTCTTGTGATGAACAATGGCAGAAAACCAAAAGCAAGAATGAAAAAGAAGACTTGGACATGGTGCATTTGTTCTAGAACACTTCAATTTTTTTTCAGTTATCTAAGCCTAGCGGAGAGAAACATGTTTAGATTGTACCTGGAGGTATGCCAATGTAAAGTTCGCCTTCGAGGTTGAGAGGATGAACTATCGCTTCTTCAAGAACCTCCTGAAATTTCTTTCCAGATGCATGCTGTTTCATCCAAATGGATTGTTAGACAAAACAGAAAACATACAATAACTGAATAACATGTCAAAGATGGATTAGCCCACAAATAGCGATGGAAGGAATCCTTCCTGGCTACTTTATTAATTAACTAAGGCATTCTCAGCGGATCTACTGGAGATTCACCCGAAAAAGGAAGAGTGACTCCAGTCCCACAGTCTCTGCGAGAGACATCCTTCCATTCTTTTTATCACAGTGCCGTTATTAGATATAAGGCCAAGGCAATCCCAGGATCTGAGAACTACTTCAAAATCTACACTTATAGGTTTGTCAAACATAGATGTCATGAACATTCTTTGATAGTATGCTTATATAAAACTTCCAAGAAATGCAGTCCAGCAAGCTTTTTCAATCAATTAGCTCAAATTGTAAAATTTTGACGAAAATATATCATAGCCGTCGCGGAATAGGATATAGATGGCTACAATCGATTAAAGGTCAATAAACATATAATGGGCAATGCATGTTAGTGAAAATTTGAATTTCGGATAGCATATCAGTATAGGAAAAGTGACAATCTAGTTTGTGTCATGACAGTGAATCTTGTCTTCTACTTTCCCAAATAAACATTTTCAAAAGAAAGTAGAAATGTAACAACATTTCCCATAGAGAAACAACCAAAACAAAAAAGGTTTTCAAATGATTGAATTATAAGCCAGAACTTAGTGCCATATTTTAATGAATGGGACAGAAAAATGACACCTCGATGATACCACCACATAGCCAGCCAAAGGATAAGTAGTGATAAAGCTGCTCCTGGCCAGGTTCGCTCTCGGGGACAGACTGAGCAATGCGGTTCAAGCATTCCTCCCACTCAAACATTAATAAAGGATTTTCTTTTGTAATGTCAGCCATTGCATTGTGCAAACCGGATGTATGGTTGAGCACATGATTAACCTACATGGAGACAACAGAAGAAATAAGTACAATATTCTATCATCATATACAATGGGAAACAATTGACGTTTTCAAGATTCAATGCAATACACAGGGTACCTTTATCAAATCTTTCCTGTTTGTTCCAAACTCTGGCCAGATATTCGCAACATTTTCATCAAGTTTGAGCTTCCTACACATTAAGAAACACATAACATATATTTAAGAATTCCTAAAATAAATCCTCAAAAAACTATATGGTGATCATGGAGAGTTTACAAAAAGATAAATACAAAACCTGTCAGACAAGGATGGGGTAAGCAACTATTTTTACAGTGGATGTGCTCAAATGCCCTTCCCAGCTACTTATAATTCATTCTATATAGTTGAATCAAACCTTCATGCTCTAGGGAAAGATTTTTTGCTGATGCATGCTTTACTATTTTCAAAGTTTCTGTTACTTGTAATAGGAGCTACTTGAGACCACATAGGGGAAATGCTTCATTAATCTATAAAACGAGTTAAAGCAGTCTATAAAGACTAAATCGATGTTTCCGTGTTTCATAGTGCTCATTATATGAGAAGCAACAAATTCCGTGAGTTGGACAATGCTTACTTCAACCAAAGTGCAAAACCAGAGGTGTTCAAATTTAAGTTCCACCACTGAACAAAAATAGGTCAACATGTAATATGTTGTCTGATACAAAGGATCTAGAGACTGCAAGGGGATGATTGGATGGCTCACAACATAATCAGGATTAGTCCTAATACGTGAAAAGATAAAAGCAGAAAAACATCATAATGCACAGCACGATTCATTTGAGCAGTTATGTAGGGGCTTTTATAAAAGACCTTGCGCAGGACTGTAGTATTCCGTATTCGTTATATTCTTGTTAAACGAAGCTTGGTAGTGGAACCACTAAACTTGAAAAAAGAAAGGGATCAGAATGAAATTATGGAGAACTGGAAACTGTAACATACTCATTGTCAACTAGCCAGTGTAACATTCCTGCAGTTATTCCCTTTGTTACTGAGAAAACAGAAAATAAGCTATCAGGCTGAACAGGACGAGGATCATATTTTCCAAGCACGCCAGCAGCAGTATCTATAATAACCTCTCCATCTTTATACGCACATACCTAAAATAGAAAAGAAAAGAAAGACTTAGCCAGATTGAACAATGAGCAATACAAAGATCATAGTAGTAAATCGTCAGATATTTCCAAAACAGAAAAATATTAGTTCCTTGTTGTGCATACTCTTACAGAGAAAACTGCTTGGTCCTTAAACATTTCAATAGAGCTACGGTTCATATGCAACTTTTCATTTTGTTTTAAGCATTTCTGTTTTCTAATTAATAAAAATTGGTTTAGACTAAATAATCATAATTGTTGTGGAAATTTTAGTGAGCATTTCACCAAGATCAACATTTTAGATGAAATGAGTATTCAGGTTCTGGAAAAAAAAAGGGTAATAAAAAACATATAAATAAATTACTGGCATACATGCAAGCGAGTTATACAAATAGTCATTCATTATCAAAAGAGAATGTCATCTTCACTTCATCTACCTTAAGCATACAAGGAAATACCTATAATTATAAAAATGAAAGTGGTGCTATCAATGGTTTTTTAAAAAAATCGGATGTACTAGTAAACTATTAGGCTATATGTAAAGAACTACATAGTTCCTAGGCTATATTGAAATGCCATAAATTAATTTCAGTTCCCTGCATAAAAGTTACTGGTTTTTTTCCGCATAAAATCTGGGATTATTTCCTTCACGCAAAAGAATTCTCCAAAATTGTTTGTCTAATTATGCAGTTGTGAAAAATAGCTTCACAACAAAATCTGAACCTGGATTCCAAGTATTTTGTCATCCTCCCCTAGCTTAATGAGAAGCTGTCTAAGCTTTGCCTCGACATCAGAGCGAACAGGTGTTTCATAGATCCATTGTGGATTTCTAGTTGGCCCCTTCTGAATATTCCTGAAAGATGTGGAAGATATAATAATGCATACATATGACCTAAATCAATAGAATAAAATATAAAAGAAAACAGACCCTAGTAGAACAGACTCAGCAAATGGCCTCATAATATCCAAGTATACTATCCGCACATTTAGTGTTGATGATATCCCTGAAAGGCATAAGTTGATAACCAATCAAAATAAGCAGAGTGGTTCATAAAAAAGGTGTGACTCTTTCATGTGTTGATTGCATACCTCTAAGAAGATGCAGAACCCGGACAAATATAACAGCGTCACCTGGAAAAGCATCAACCTAGAAAATACAAATGTTGATCAATTGGATGAGATGACACGCCATTTCTAGCATACCTATATCATGTCAGGCCAAGGAATGATTTAGATACAATACAAGAATAAGTGAACTTACAGGATTGAACCGTGAAACCTCTTTTTTGTTTAGTTTCATCTTTTCTTGGAACGTTTCCATACTCTTTGCTCTTTGTTCTGTCAATGATTTCACGTTTTCCTTCACAGAACAAAAGAATCAGCACAAATTAAATATGACTAAATGATAATGATTATGATGATGAATAATTTTTTGAAAAGAAAACTATGCATCCCTTACAAGGGCTTCATGAGCCGGTGTTGAAGCACGAAAGAATACATTTGTGACCATCATAGCCTGCTCTGGCAAATCTAGGCGCAACTTGAGCCCCATCTCTGAAAATGCAGACAATAGTGCCACATGATCTCCCTGAAACAGTGACATCATACAATTTTTATTGCTATTATTATTGTTATTTTTAGTGGCAAGAGAAATGATGCTCTTCAGAAACATTTAATGGGGAATGTTGGATCAGATTCAGTCTAGTCATTGACAAACTTAAGAAGATTTAGAGAATGGGTGTTCTCTTATATGCAGGTGGAACAATACAGTAAAACAATCAATAATTTTTCTTTGAAGGTTTGACACTGGTACAAGGTATTAAACAGACCGTTTCAAGACATGATAGGCAAACTAGTAATGTATATATGTTTCAAGACATGATAGACAAACTAGTAATGTATATATGCAGGAGAATACACAAATAGTTTCGATCGGAATTTTTCAGCTGAGCTAAAGGAAAGGTTTTTTGGATATACTTAAGGTGCATGCAGAGAGACATAATGGAGGCAACTCTCATAACAAATCAAACATCAAATTTCTTTTACTCAACCATGTTCTGATTGTAAGAAAGACTATACTATATTTCTGTAAGAAGTAGATGACTTAACTTTATTCATTCTAGATGTTTAAGAATTGCGAAAATTAATGTGAAGAACTAGATATGGCAAAACTACAGAATTATCAAAACAATATTAGCCAACAAAAAACCCAAAGAAGACTACGAATTAACCAAAGACTGGAGCCATCTACTCATAAAGACTCGCACAATTGATGAATTGAGATCATTCTCTTCGTGGATGCAAATTCACATTTTCTAGGACTTGGCTTAACAATTAGAGACTGTACAAACCTCAACAGATGCTAGAAACATCTTTGCTAGTGCTTGTTTCATAGAACTGGATATCACTTTTGTAAGCCCAAAGTCAAGCAAAATAGGGCGATGAGGAGGTTCCTTGCTCACAAGGAAATTCCCTACAAAAGGAGGGAAAGGACAAAAAAGGCATCAACGACAGAGACTTAGCATTGAACAAATCAGTCATGGAAAATGTGTTGGGAAATGCAAGTCAACAAAACCAAATTATCATTGATAATGAGATGATTCAGTGCAAACCTAGCCCATCATTATAGAGGAGTACATACCAGGATGTGGATCACCATTGAAAAATCCGTCAACATATATTTGATGGGCATATGCACGGGTGATTTCTTCAACGAGCTTTTGTTTGTCAACACCATAAGCTTCTAGTGCTTCACTGTCGTTTAGACGGATCCCATCCATGTACTCTGATATGAGGACTTTCTCAGATGACTGTCATAAAAGAACAAACAAAAATAAAATGCAGAAAGATGTGGATTTGGAGAAAATCGTGTATTCATAATTCTCATGACAGTAATTTCAGTGTCTGACAGCCTTCCTCCACCCCATTTCTCGTTAGACATGCTCTGATGCATATGCTCAAAGTTTCATTTTCAAAATTCAAACAAAAATAAACAGCCCATCTTCTTGTCCGTTATTTATGATAAGTGTGCCAAATAGTAATAGCCCCAGCATGTTATCCAAATACATTGCCCAACTTAACATTGGATACACTCTTTGGGGTGATTTTGGGGTGGTTCAACTTTGTTGTGTAGAGCTGCGAGTTAATGTTTTTTAAGAAGGCATGAGGTTTCAAACAGAAAAATACCTGAATAACTTCTGGTAACAATACATCCACATTAGTCTCAGGCGTGGTACTACTTTTGTCACCATTGCATCTTAGGTTTTTGGAAACTGTTCTTGTATTCTCTACAGGTACAAAGATAAAATTCATCAGATACTATTAGATGCATGTCAGATGCTCAGCATGCTAATAGCAGATCAAATACATCAACAAGTTCCCACTCAATAGCATTAATTTTAACCCGTTATTTCCATATGAGGCACTTTACCAGCTTCATGATTGAAGTCAAGTTCTTTGGGGCATTCTTTGCACCATTCATCAATCAATGGGTTGAAGTCGTACTGCGGTTCTGCCCATGCGATCCAATCAACTATTGACTTGGCATTTTTCAAGTCCTGTAAAAGAACATGCAATAGCTATGAATGATTGAGACCAACATTTATTCATCTTAATCTTGTCGAGAAATTAAGCATGAAAAACCTCTAGAATGACTGCCTTGATACCCTCATGCTGAACTTTAACAACCACCTCCCGTCCATTCTTGAGAGTTGCACGGTGAACTTGTGCTATCTGCATTTTAAGATAATTACATGTGATTATTTTAATTCAATAACTAATATGAGTGGGATTTTTACTCACAGTTTTATAGAATAATCTCAAATGTCTAGACTATGTTATTAAATGATGGATCTTTTTCGTTATGGTGTATTCAGGTACTTTGTTTTCCCAGGTCGGCCAATGCTAAAAACAGGCCAGTTTCTGGGCGGAAGCGAATAAGAATAAAGAACAATCAGCATTTTTTATTAAATAAAGAGGGTTTCAAAACTCAAAGCTAGGACAGAAACCCCAAAACAATAGTGTGGCCATAGGCCTCAATTAAAACAAAATGATAACTTAGGTTTTAAGTGACAAATTGCAATTAGGAATGCTTAAAAGTAGGGTTATTTATATTTTGGGTACACATAAATTTTAGGCTTTATTCATGTTGGGTACAAAAGTTTTGCATAATTACCCTTTAGGTTTAGGGTACAAAATTGGGTCTTGGGCGTTTGTTCAATTTGACCAGAGTCATACGTGCCACCTTCAGAAAAGAGCCAAACACCCTTAGTAAACGTACCCAAAATGCTATTATAGAAGAACACAGTACCCAATGTGCAAAAAAGGAAGGGTATTTATGTCTTTATAAAAATGTGGGACGTGTGACCCTAGTCAACACAACCTTATTCCAGTGGGGGATATATTTATCCCCCCATTGTCCCACTTCCACACTTAGCCCATAAAAATGGGCGTACTTTGGGTCATTGGGGTAGGATAACAAGATATAAACAACTCATTAGATCAAGAACTTTGTTCTTTTCCAACGAAACTGCTTTATTTATTATTTATGTATTTAATTCGTGCTTTAAGTTTTTTCATTACTAGTTTACTACATTTTTCCCTCTCGTAAATATATTGCAAAATTTTATGACTTCTCTAAACCCTAACCAACATTCTGTAAGAAGATACCTCAATATGATACAAGATAATAAGGGTGATCAATTCAGAAACTATAGTAGATTTCCTGAATCGGCCCCATCAAACATAGGGTTCCAAAATAATGGCAGATATGCCATCTGAAATGCATGGATGGGAATAGATACAGGTCAAAGTTCCTTACATATTTATTTGACACTAGATTTCAGTTGAAGGATCTTACTGATGCTGTTGCAAGAGGATTTTCGTCAAAAGCTGAGAAGAGATCAACGGTAGTTTTTCCCAATTCTTTCCTTATAGTCTGGCAAACCTGTGGAAAGTACCTATGAGTTAAAATGAGATCTAGTACAAATTAAAAAGTTAAAATGGGTGGGGTCAGGGAAGAAGGTAATTTTCTCGTCCCAGCTGGAATACACGCCAACATGTGTGGAATGCTACAGCTTTAGATAAGATAGATGTGGAGTATAGACGGAGTCTAAGATTTGATGCTACTAGTTTCCGATCCCTCATCATAAATTACTCATGAAAGTAAGAATAAGATTATAAGCAATACATGGAAGTAGAAGCCTTTGGTCTAGTTCTACATACATATATTTACTTATTGGGAGTAAAATAATAGGAGAAAATAACACCATTGACAATCTGGTCTTTAAGATGACAGTGGCAACATTCAAGATAAGATGAAAAGAGAAGCATCATTCAGCCTCACATCAATGCAAATGTTTATGGGATGGAAATTATGAATTCAGTTTCCCATCATGAAAGCCCTTGCAATGCAGTGCTAAATAAATAAATAAGATTCATTAATTAACACTTGAATTAGTGGTCAACATAAGTTTATTATCACAAAACTACCTGTGCTGGAGTATGGAATTCCCTAAAAAGTCCTAAATAACAAATTTAACTGAATTTGCAACTATGCAGGAGGTAATCTATATTACAAATTAGAATGATGTTTTACCATTCATTGTTGAGGCACAAACTTGAGAATTGGACAAATTATTCATTGAAAGTTGGGAAATGTGTTGATGGTTGAGATTCATTTCCTATGATGGCATGTTTGTAAATATAAAGCATTTAGAATGACAAAAAATGAAAAGATTGTAAAAGAAAGTTGGTGGAATGTACATGTGGCAGTGAAAAAAAGTATTATATTTTCCTTATTTTAAATGAAAATTATAATAACTATCTATATAGTTATCGGATTTTGGTAAACTTTGTATAGTTTAAATGCAATTTTGAAGATTTTTCCAACAAAATCAATGATCAAAACAAACACTTAAATTTTTAAAATATGTATTTTATCATTAAAACATGCAAGTATTTTTAATATTTTCATGCCTAACCATAATATTTTTCAAAGAAACTGATGGAGATTTTAATGAACATTCAATCGACTCTACTTTTAACCGAGTTTGACTCTAAAAATTTTGTATTTTTACCGTAAAATAGGTTTGCACTTCAAAATTTTAGTTTACATTCTACAACATTTTTTTGTGGAACTGATTGAGGGCAATGGGGGGATGGTGATGAGAGTGTCCACTGCATGATAATTAGCACCAAAAAAAGTGTTTGTGGAGTGCCAACGGCACGGGTGATATGCTAGTATGGATACAAAACCACATGGACCACGACAAACTAAGACAACTATTTTTACCACAAATGTGGACTCAAGAAGTTACATTGAGACAAGTCCTTAGTTAGGCTTTGACATCTTTTGTTGCATTATATTTCATTTTATATTCTGGCTTGAAGAATATGTAATATAAAAAACTATTGAAACAAATTACCTATAATTTCCCTATATTTCAAGAAATCAACAAAAGAATCACCTCTTGCAGAGGACGAGGAGGAAGAGAGTCCTGCAGTTGCCTAAGGTAAGTTATATAGGTTTCAGGAAGTACATCTGCACGTGTAGATAAGTATTGACCCATCTTCACCCATAACCCTTCCAACTCTAATATCAAGTTTAGGATACGCTTAGCATTACGCTCATGAGCTTTTTCCCATAGAGCACCCCTTTTGGGTTTGCTAACCCATTTCTCTCTCTGCTGCAATGCCTACAGAAACATAATAAAATCGAAGTCATTTCATGTTTACATGGATAAAATGAAAATTTACAATCAAATTGACAAATGTTGGTGTAAATATAGACCTTGTAATCGAAGTAGACAAAGAAAGCTAGAGTGAACACTTTCAAACGCCTTTTGTAAATATTTCCCCATCCCATTTAAGGTCCTTTACAATCAAATTGATAAATCTGCGAAACTAGATATTCGATCTCTGCTTCCCATGAGAATAACAAAAATAACACAAAAATGGTCAGTTATTTACACATCAAATATGATAACAAACAAGAAAACATTCTATGAAAGTTGTGTGTAAGAGAGGAGAGGGATTTGTTCATGCATTTAAATGTCAAGGGGGATTTTAGTGAAGAACCAATGACAGGTTATAGGTTTTTAATTGTTTCATAACGAAATAATAAGGAAAAAAAATATGCAATCCAGTTGAGTTGTCTTGCAGGGACCTCTTTCACTCACATAAGAGAGATCGCTTGAAATTCCTTAAAGGAAAGATGAGGATTTACTATTTTCCATTGTACAACCTAAGTATAATCAAAGCAAGAGGGATGAAATGACAAATTAACAGAAAGTTAAATGAATCTGAGTTAATTCTCACAAATTAACCATTCAAAAGAAAAATCGATAATAAAATTGAAGGTGCAGTTTACGTTGCTTTGACAAGTAAATAGAATAAAAGTTTAATGACAATAACTGAAGCATTTAATCTTAAGTGTACTAGTCTAACATGTCTAGGACACACAACACATTAAAAATAACGCGTACTTGATTCAGTACTTTAGAACTCATATGAATCCCTCAGCAAGAGTATCAGAAAAGTGCACTTCTTCCTTCATCTAAATCATTTTTTGGTGAATTCATTCATCGCAAAGAGAATACATAAGTAAATTGAAAACACGTGAACCATCATCATACATGACATGACAGTAGAAAGTGTGGAAACATTTCCACAAAAACTAATTGTTCATGAGAATGCTTATGCAGAATCATCAAAAGATTTGCAAGAAAGACTTTTCCTATGTACAATGAGAAGTGGCTACTGAGTAGTTATTTGTGTTATTGAAGTCTGTACGTTTTATAAACCAATCAAGCAACAGAGAACAACATTGATTCATCTCATAAGTTCTGAGCAAGATTTCACTTTAAAAAACCTTCTAGTTGTTCATGTATGAGAAAATTACAATTACAATACAAATACAACCTGAACTCATTTGCAAGCAATCTAACACCCCAAAACCCCAGAACAACACAGTAATCGATAATTTCTTGTTCTCACAGCATCAAAACAAACATTAAAAAGAAAAAGAAAAAGAATTCAAAATCAAACGAATTATACTAAAAAAAAATAGCACAAAATACTTGATTTGAAGCTCTAATTCCTTCTAATCAACACTCATTCATGTAACGACCGATTATGTTATCAAATTCAATGAAAACCCTCACAATAGCCAATACATTTTTTTTCTTCTGAAAAACACAAATGTATCTTCAATTACTTCTTTAATAACAACAAACTCCATGACATTAGAAGCTACCTAAACATTTAGAACAAAAAAATTAAAAAAATATGCAGAAGAACACATGCAGAACCATCAACTTTGATACATTATCTTATTGCCAATCAGTGAGCCATATCCTATCTATAGGTAGCAGAGAAGCTCCAAGCTAACTATTCGTGTATTGGAGCCCATATATTTTGATACCAACAATTACCACATTGATTTATCTCATAAATTCCGAGAAATAATTCACTTTCAATGACCTCAATAATCCTCTTCCATAAAAAATACAACTTGAACTCATTCCAAGCATCTAACACCAAAAACACGCATACGCCAAAATAAAAACCCGAAATTCAAACTAATTTACTCAAAATTGCACAAAATGCCTGACTTCTACATCGAAACTCTTAACTCCTTCTAATGAATCCGTATATCATTAGCTATATAGATACAAAGTTAACTATTCGTGTTCTCTAAGTCCATAACTCCATTTGCATTGAAACCAATCAACCAACAGTGTATCACATTGATTCATCTCATAACTTCTAAAAAATAATTCACTTCCAAATATATATACACACACACATACACTTGTCATCAAACACACCTCTTCTTCCAATCAAAATTACCACTTGAACTCATTTCCAAACCTCTTAACACCTCCAAAACCCTAAAAAATCCATCCATTACACACAAAAAAACCAGTAATTCGAACGAATTATGCATCATTTCTTCACCCAAACTACACTTCCTTCTCATCAAACACTCATCAAACACTCAACAAACGAACTCTCTGATCAAATTCAATCATAAACCCTAATATCTCCACAAAAACCACAAAAAAAAACCGAAAAAATCGTATTAAATCACAAATGTAAGATCAATTAAGTCCTAATTACACCAAATTCAAACCGTAATCACAGAATCCAATCAAATATTTCGTCTCTCACCTCGAATTCGATCGACGAACGACCGAACGAACGAACAAAAACTTTCCTTCGAAGAGAGTTTTCGTTCGGAAACTGAGAGAGAGAGAGATTTCGAAAAAGAAAAAAAAGAGAACGAAATAAGTGTTTTGTAACTAAAAAAAAGGACGAAAGAGAAGGCTTCAGTCTTGAGAAAGGAATCTGACCGTCGGATGAGATAAGGGAGGAAATTAGTGCCGTTGGATTGTTTTTCTAGACGCGGTTGAGGTTTTTCTCTTGGAAAGACAGAATGTGGTGGTGATGTTTTTGGAGGCAAAAGAAAGTTCTGGTTCAGTTTAGGTTCGTAATATTTTCACTTTTTCTAGAAGTAATTTGAGTAACGAGGAAGAAGAGTATAATTTATTTTAACCATTTAACCACGCTATCATTGGGTAGACCAACAAATAAGCCTTTTTTTTTTTTAGTCTGGTTGTCAGCTTGAAAGCCTGTCGTTACACTCG
Organism: Berberis thunbergii; assembly: GCA_003290165.1. NCBI lineage: Eukaryota > Viridiplantae > Streptophyta > Magnoliopsida > Ranunculales > Berberidaceae > Berberis > Berberis thunbergii. Next base: position 198,246 of record QNQO01001539.1, read on the forward strand.
AGTAATTACTATGCGAAAATGTGTTTTATCTAATATCAGTTCACATTAGGGGTGGGCACGAGACGGGATGGGATGAGATAAACTCATCTCTATCCCACTCCAAACGGGTTCGGGATGAGATGGGATCAGCACGTTTCAAATTGACCATGCAATTTCAATTACTAAAATAGATATTCAGCAAATTGCATGTTCACACATAACCATGTTGAAAATGAAATAATAAATCAAAATGCAATCAATTAAACATAATGTAACCTATGTCATAATAAACACATGAAGTTGTCATTGGAATCTCTCACAAAATTTAATTTTCATGCATATAGGAACCCATTAAATTGTATTATAGGTTGAGTATCCAAAGTTTTCAATGAAATCGAATGTACCCTAGTTAAGTATAATTAAACAAATTGGTTTTCAAATATGAGTTGATAGCCTAACGACATTGAGAATTTTAGATGCTAAAATGTTACTTGCATCAGAAAATTTGTATGGGCATCCAAATATTGCAATCCTAAAATAAATAAATAAATAATAAATATTGAAAATTAGTTCAGGATTGAAAATCTTCATCCCATCCCATTATAGATCGGGACGGGACGAAATCGGGATGCAATTATTCAATCTCATTAAAACTCAAAAAAATTGGGACGAGACGGAACGAAATCGAAACGAAAACGAAATCGCGAAATGAGATGTCCAACCCTAATTCACATAATGTAGATGCTCTAACATAACAAACTTGACAACCCCCAACAAAACTCACCAAATGAGTGAGGTGTGTTCTACCTTGATACCACCACCACCTATAGCATTTGTGGTCAGGGGGCCTCAACATCACACTCAATTCGACAATGTAATAGCGACGCATCGACATTGGGGCCAAGTGTTTTTGACAGCTTTCACACAAAATGACAATGTGAATGATCAATGATCCCCCATTGAAGTATTAATTAGGAATCTTTTAAGATGTGATTGCCCATGCATCTTCATAATATCGAACTTAAGATATTTGTAACTCAATACAAAAGCAGTCTTATACGGAAAGGTGATCATCCTTGAATAACCAATGGTGTTAATTCGCTAATGGTGTTATAGTCTAGTGGTTAGGGCTGTATGGGTTTGTCCCCCACGTCCTAGCTTCGAAGTATCATATTATGCGTGACCTTCATTATTGATCTTAGACATCGCTATCACAAATGGGGACTTTGGGTCCTTGAGATAAAAGCGCCTTTGTAGAAAATTACAGTACACATCGTGTGTTGGATTTTCGTGTAAGTTAAATATAATGGACAATTACAGGTCCCATTGACAGAGAGATACTATATATTGGGTGAAAACAACATTTAACCAATGGTTTCAACCACCATATATTTTAGAAGGAAAGCCAAACTTAATTTTTGACGAATTCTAACTCTGAAATAAGATTATCAGTATTCAAAATGAAGGTGAAGTGTAAATGTCAGATCAGAAATTCTAAATGTCGAGGAAGTGGGCGAGGAAACGAGCGAGAGGAGGGAGGTGGCGGGGTGGAAACCGTTCACTTCCCTCGGGATGCGTGCTGTCAATCTTTGCACACATCTCGAGAGAGGTGAACAGTCCCCACCCCGCCACCTCCCTCCCCTCGCTCGTTTCCTCGCCATGTAGAACTGCTCATATCAGATTGTGGACTGGGAAGAATCCATTTAGAGCAAGTCTAGGGAGCAAGGGCAGCCCAACACCATCCACCCTCCTTGAGATGCTCACAGTAGTGTTCTTGTCAGGGAATGTCAGATCCTGCTTAGTCTCTACTAATGGAAGTAAAGGATGTTTGCCTTCCATGCTTCTTATTAAGGTCAGAAGTGCCTTGCCTTTCAGTATGTAGGATCTTAGGGCGTGTTTGGTTAGCCCATTGACTGTCCTAATATAATGATTTGACCATTACAATGTAATGGGTTAAAGGCATTTCAGCGTTTGGCGTTTGGTATCACATAAAACCATCGTAATAGTCATTCCCATTACAGATTTGGTTGTAATGGCCATTCCTACCTCCCCCCCTATGAAAAGCCATTACCATTCCCATTGTAATGGTCAAAGTTGCTTAATGACCATTTTTATCCTCTTCACCCTCCCCCATTTTAACTAAGTAAGGGTATTTTTGAAAATAAATTTTACATTACTACCTTACCATTTTAAAAGTATACAAAACATACATATTCTCATTACCATTCCTATTTCCATTTTCATTCCCATTACCATTCCTATTTCCATTTTCATTCTCATTACCATTATCATTCCTATTACCATTCTCATTCCCATTCCCATTCCCATTCCCATTCAATCGAGTAACCAAACAAGTTTGTTTGAGCTATCTCTATGGGTTTCACTGTTTTAACTGTCTTTCATTCCAGCCTCTCTGTTGTTTGGGCTATCTGTATGTGTTTCGTCTTTCATTCCAGCCTCTCTGCTTCTCTCTACCAGATCCTAGTTTTAAGTAGAGCTATAAGCTAGTTGTTTTCAACTTTCAGTGAGCATCCAAGCAATTGAAATCATGTATCAACAACCATGGCAGCTAATTACATAGATCAATTCATCAGTTATGCTCAAATGAGTATGAACACAATAAGTTCTGACAGGTTTAAAGTGCACACAATTTTTTACTGCAGAGTGGAATTGGAAATGGGTGCCTAGGTTAGAACTTTTTGTCCAAAATAAGCCAAGAACAAACTACATACTCATAATAGTAGGTGTACTAAAACCTATTAACGAATTTTCTGATGATAATCTGTGAAATAATTGGCCATACTTTCAACAGGTTACGACCTCCCCAAGACCAACTACAAGCAAACCAAAACATTTCTAGCCTGGTAATAACTCATAAGTTCGATAATTCAAAAGCCAAGATGAGTAACAAAACAAACAAATGCAAAAAGCAATATAGAACAAATATCCATAAGTACATCTTCGAAAATCCTAAACTGCAAAAATGCACTTGATATGCATTATTAAGATGAAATAAAAGATAACTTCAGGACAGATGGAAGTATAAGACGATCTAATCAAAGAGGGAGAATCCCATGTCATCATCACTCTCTTCCTTCTCTTCCTTCTTCTCTTCAGCTGCAGGTGCCTCAGCAGCTGCTGCTCCACCAGAACTTGCTGCAGCAGCACCCCCACCACCACCTCCAAAGAAAGCACCACCACCAGTGGCACCACCAACAATCACCTGCACCAAATAATCAATGTATTCAAATCACTAAGAACCAACAGCAAAATCAATCTGGGCAGAAGATGCCCTTAACAACAATGGCAACAGAGAAAAGACCATGTACAATGTGAAATCATGAGCCACATGATTATCAGTTTTCTATTTGTGCATGAAACGAGGCTTTAAGCAGCAGTAAAAACAAAAAATCAGGGTCATCTATGCAGGTCAGTAAGAATCACCAAATGCACGAGTGATAGGTTGGAGGCTGTTGATGAGTAACATGTAGTTGGTAGTTGTAAAAGTTGGTACAAATCTCTTCGAGAAAAATAATTAAAAATAAGTACCAGTAACCATCTTTTACATTACCAAAAATTTAGAATTGCACAAGTTCTGCGAGAAAAGGTCTAGCAAACCTTGGAACAAAGGGTGGTTGATCGCCCATTGATGATAGCAAACAAAATACCCTCCAATGGTTACTGACATTCCTCAAGATTGTTACTTCCATTACCAAATTCATGGGGTCAAAAATTAAGGTCCAAGTCCAATTCTATTTTCACAGCAGGATAGCAAATAGGTCATATATTAGTTTGACAATATAACCCCACCATTCAACTGGGACAAACTAACACCCAGGGGGATGACTTGCACTATGGAATTCCAAACTGAGAACCAATTAATTTTCTGGAAACTAGCATGCATAACGGTTCTAACCACGTATAGCAACACTGAAAAGGCAACGAATTTTTAACACCACATCTATTGTCCCACATCACTGACCCATTTTTTTTTACTTTTTTTAACTGCTAACTCACACCACCCATTTAAACCACTATTTCTCTCCTCTCACTATCTCTTTTCCTCTCTTCTGAAAAACAACAACATGAATATCAACATGTAAAAACGAAAAATGGAACATAATTCAAGAATGTTATTTCTTTACTAGGTCGAACCCCAACAGGGCATGCTCGATTTCGCCACGACCATTCTCCTTCCCCTTCCCCCCTCCGTCTCCGCGACTGTAAGTTTTCCACTCGCAGGTGCTGCCGCGAGAGCCAAATTTTTTTGCACTCG
>QNQO01001539.1:207500-262493 GCA_003290165.1 Berberis thunbergii
AATTACAATTACAGGGGGTTTATGTTTGAGTCTAAAGTATGCAACATTAACCAAAACCCATGATCCCCTAAGACACTAAAACACAGCCATCATCTACAAAAGTTGAATTGCACCTAACCCAACAACTCAAACAATCTAATATGCTAATCAAAGAGAGATTTCATGATGGGGTTTACCTGAAACACAGCAGAAGAGGGAGTGATCAGCGAAAACGATGACTGAACACCACCAGAGGAGTCGCTGGAGAGAACGGCTTGAACGAGCCTCCTCTGCAAGTCATAAGTGGAAGAAGCGGAGGCTTCGAGGTCTCCTGTGATTTGCTTTGCGGTCCACTCGTCACCAGAGCTTCTACAAACGAAGGTGAAAACTCCCATCTTGAGAGATCGAATCGATCGATTAGAGTTGGAGAGTTTGGAGACGAAAGAGAGAGACGGAAAGGTTTCTTCACCTTTCTTTGCTATATACAAAAACCTGATCCTAGACTTTTCAACTATTTCGGACGAGTTTGGACTCAGAGAATTTGTAGAATACCCAATTTGTCCTTGCTAATGGATTTGGGCTTAAGAAAAAACCCAAAGTTTAATTGATTTAAATAGGGCTGAACAAAAAACCGATCAAACCGATTAAATCGATCGGTTTAGTTTAAATTCGGTTCGGATCGGTTTTGATATTAAAAAATTCAAAACCGAAGTGGTCAGTTTGGTTTTCGATTTCTATGTGATTTTAACCGACCAAACCGAACCGACCGAATATGTATAATAAATAATATATATTTTATATATAAATAATACAATATATTTAAAATAGTCGGTCGGTTCGATTTTATTTCGGTTTTGGTTTGATTTTATTCGGTTCGGTTACGGTTTGCATAAATTAGAATCGGTTCGATTTTGTTAATGGTCGGTTCGGTTTCGGTTTGAAAATTTTAAAACCGACCTAAGTCGGTTCGGTTTTCAACCCTAGATTTAAAGGTTTCGAGCTTTCGGCGTAAACGGTTGGATTTGGGCGGAGCCAAACACATAAATAAATATAATTTCTGATAAAACAATGGGGAAATGAGTGAGGAAACCAGCGAGGGGAGTGAGGTGGAGGGAGGGGAACCATTCACTCCCTTCGGGATGTGTGCAAGAAAAGTCAACGCATGCATCTCGAGGGAGGTGAATGGTTCCCCTCTGTCACAGACTAGTAATTCGTGCGGCACTAGCTATCCAATTCACTAGTAAGCCTATGAGTAATTACTTTGACGGACACAAATATTAAGTTGAGAATGCACAATATCAATCTGTAGACAATATAACAATGCAAAATAGTCAGTAAAAGCTCTCATTTACATTCAATAGATTACAATGGGAAGGAACGTTCGGAAGGACGTTGCTCAAGACTAGTTCGATGTTATCGATCGATGGAAATACAAGTTTGAAATTGAAAAGCAATGCAAAGAAAACAATAAAAATGCTAGCGGTACAGTCTGGCCCGACTATGCAATGGAGGCAACACGTCCTCACAGTCAAGAGCTCAAACCTTCCCCCTATAATATAGATGCTAAGCATTTGGGTACTTTTCAAAAGGGAACATTGAGTTTTGAGACCATTAGGAAAGTCTTGAAAGGCCTCTGACCAACGGTACTAGTCCTGACACTCTCCCACACTTAATTCGCTGACGCCCTCGCAGCGAACTTTTCCAAGTACTCTTCCAGCTTTGAAAGGTATGACAGCAGTTGTTCGACTGGCTCCCAACTGATCTCTGAAGGAGGTTCATCCTACCACTTGACCAAATATTCTCTATCCGGGCCTGTGTTGTTGATGAGGCGGTCAGCTAAGATTTCTTCCACTTCTCGATCTGGCTTAGTAGGATGCTTAGGCAATGCTCGTGTATATACATTTCTTGTGGGAGAAATGTTTCCGCTTAATTACTTTATAGTGACTTTGTTCAAGGCTCTATAATCAACACAAAGGCGAAGACTGCCATCATGTTTCCGCTGAAAAATAACAGGTGCCCCATAAGGTGCTTTAGAAGGCCGAATGAATCCCGACTCCAACAACCCATCTAGTTGTGTTCTCAATTCGGTCAGCTCTGGAGGGCTCATGCGATATGGACTACATGCGGGTGGCTTGGCACCAGGGACTAACTCAATTTCGTGATCAATGAGCCTTCTGGGAGGTAGATTCTTTGGCAATTCATTCGGCATCACTTCGCTGAAGTCAGCAATAACTTGGGCAACTTCCTCAGGGATTTTGCTAGTATCATCTTCCATCTCTAGCTTTGCCACAGCTAAGTATGTATCTTCTCCTTTGGCCAAGCCTCTCTTGACTTGGAGCGCCGACAATATTCTATCATGAGTTGTTGGTCGAATTGAGGTTGGTACAATGCGTAGTCTGGGTCCGAAAAACCCCAAGGAGTCCATAAAGGTAATGGTCCTGCTGCAGCTCCTCAGAAGAATTCTTGGCCAAGAATCACCTTAAAATCATCAAGTGAAACGACCAAGAAGTTTGATCTTCCTTCCCATGGACCGACCTGTAGTGGCACAACTCTAGCCATACCATTAATAGAGATTGCCTCAGAGTTGACAGCTTTCAACTTACCCACATCTCCTTATAAGTTTAGACTCACACGTCTAGCTTCATCTGGGGCAATAAAATTGTATGTCGCTCCGAAATCCAACAATGCTTGGGAAGGGAACCCATTGATAGTGATGTCGATGTATTACAAAGCCTTCTTGTGTGGGTACTCATACATTTCTCCTTTGACAGCATTGAGCTTGCGTAGAGCTCCCATCTGGGAGGTCTCACTGTTGGTGGGGTTCGAGCTCGATGCGATCGAGTTAGAAGGTTCTGCTTGAAGCAATGACATTAATGAGTGTAGAGCTGGTTTGGATGGACATTTGCTTGTTGGGTGATCCCTGCTATTGCAAATAATGCATGGGCAGGGGCAGATGGACTCCACTGCCCAGAGTAGTTTTGCCCTCCTTTGTTGTTGTAATTTGAGTTGCTAGAGCTGGCATTCCAATTTTTGTTGGAACTCCAATTCTGGTTGGACGGCGGGGAATTGTAGTTTCCTCGGTTCTAACTTGAGTTTCCCCAGTTTTGGTGAAGTGAGCGAGCATTCGACCATGAGCTTGAATTGGTACTACCAATTCTAGCTGTGGAGTGATTGAGCGAAGTGGATCCAGTCATGGGCATATAATCGCTAAACCTTTTTGCTGTCGCAATAGCACTTGTAATATCTGTCACCTTCTGCCTTTACAATTCTGCTTGTAGAAGCGGCTGAGCTTGTTCCATGAAACAGAAAACTTTGTCCTTCTCAGACATGTCTCGAATATCTAGCAAGCAAGTTGAGAATTTTCGGACATAGTCTTGAATATTGCCTGTCTGTTTGATGGTGTGGAGCTTCCTCCTTGCTAAGAAGTCAGTGTTCTCAGGCAAGAATTGATTTCTGATTTCCTTCTTGAGGTCTGCCCAAGTTCTAATAAGGATGCGACCTTCTTCCATTTCTGCATATTTGGCTCTCCACCATAGTTTCGCATCACCTGCTAAGTACATGGTCGCCATGGTAACCTTGGCTTCTTCTGATTCGGGGTTCACCGCGCGAAAATACTGCTCCAGATCAAACAAAAAGTTCTCTAACTCCTTCTCATCTCGTGCCCCAGCATATGACTTTGGCTCAGGTACTTTCATCCTATGGTGATCCTTCGTTCCTGTGGCCTTAGTTAGAAAGCCAACCCTTGCAAATAAGTCATCCAACTGTAATTGGAAATCACTCATCACCTGAGCTGTGGGGTGAGGCGACTCTTCCATAGAGACTGTCCGTCCCTCTAAGTTATCAACGTGCTCAGCCAGCGAATCCACTCTGTGTGCCAGTAAAAAGAGTCAATCCAACCAACTAATCTGTTCTCCCAAAGTGTTCAACTGGTCCATTCTGCTTTCTAGTCTATGCATTCGACTAGCCTGTCGTTCCTCCATAGCGCTAAGGCGCTCATTTAGTTCCTGCATCCTGGTTTGCATTCAACAAGCTCTGACTCTGATACCAACTGTCACGGACTAGTAATCCGTGCGGCACTAGCTATCCAATTCACTAGTAAGCCTATGAGTAATTACTTTGACGGGCACAAATATTAACTTGAGAATGCACAATATCAATCTGTAGACAATATAACAATGCACAATAGTCAGTAAAAGCTCTCATTCACATTCAATAGATTACAATGGGGAGGAACGTTCGGAAGGACATTGCTCAAAACTAGTTCGATGCTATCGATCGATGGAAATACAAGTTTGAAGTTGAAAAACAATGCAAAGAAAACAATAAAAATGCTAGCGGTACAGTCTGGCCCGACTATGCAATGGAGGCAACACGTCCTCACAGTCAAGAACTCAAACATTCCCCCTATAATATAGATGCTAAGCATTTGGGCACTTTTCAAAAGGGAACATTGAGTTTTGAGACCATTAGGAAAGTCTTGAAAGGCCTCTGACCTTGGTTTCTCTGACCAACGGTACTAGTCCTGACACCCTCCCTCCACCTCACTCCCCTCGCTGGTTTCCTCGCTCTTTTTCTCGCCATGTAGCCTTACTCTAAAACAATCTTATGCACACGGGCTTGTCTAATTGGGGAGGAAACGAGCGAGTAAACGGGCGAGGGTTCCACCCCTCCCTCGCCCGTTTACTCGCTCGTTTCCTCGCCAATACACATAATTGTTTTGGATGCGTAGCCTAAATGACCAATTTGACCGTCTATTTTTACTTAGAACTTGGTTATGACATAGTCAAAATAAATTAGGTGATTATTTCTATGATTATTCCTTCGACTCACTCAGAACTTGGTTAGGACACAGTCAAGATTAAGCAACCAACTTCGTTTATTTTTACTTATAATATGCATAAATAATCACCTAATTTAATGGTTGTTGATCCATATGAAGTAAATGACTGTTTCAATTAAGATTCAAGATAAATAGGATAAACAGTCACTAAATCCTAGAAATAATTTATGTTTCTTCTTAATATTTTTTTTTTCTCTAATTGTTATTTTTACAGTGTCATCTTCTTCTCTACTTTTTTTTTCTTCGTGTTTTTTTGTTTACTTGCAACAAAGATGAAGATACTCTAGGAAGCCACTTTATTAGATTATTATTTATGTTTATATGATTTGTTAAAAAAATAGTATGATATGTTAACGTGTTCTGAGTCCTAATTTTTAAAAAATTATCAAGTCGACGTGTCATGTCTGTATCCATCCAACCTTGCTCTTTTAGCTTATTAATTAGAAAAAGTGTAATCAATAGGATGTGTTTAGATGGATTGGATTTCTTTACATTTACAATCTATCTAATCAATTGTTTGGATAAATCCTATTTTAAATTATACCAACCATGGCCTGTCCGGTGCTAGCAGCTAGTGCCATTGAATGCTCATCTACACACCCCATTGTCATTTTTCTTTGCAACGACTATATCACACCACCATTTCCTCTTTTCACACCACTATTGAGTTTTTTTTTTTTTTTTTTTTTTTTTTTTTTTAACTTTCTCACACCACCAATAAATATGCATAATAGAGAAATCCAAACTCAAAATGAAAAAAATGGACCAATTTAAACCCTTAATTGAGACTGATTCCCACGTTCATCAAAACACGAAAGTTGTATTAACATGAGTTATCTAATAAACACAACTTGAATAACTTGAAAATATTTTGAAATGAACAAGTTATTATCATTTTACTAAAGTCGCGCAAATCTGTCTTGCAATAAAAATGGGCTTGACGTTCGGCCAACTTATGTGCTCGATCAAAACCGATTCTCAAGTTGATCAAAACACAAAAGTTGTCGTACTCTGAGTTATCTAATAAACACAACTTGAATCACTTAAAAATTTTTAAAATAAACAAATTATGATCATTTTACTAAAGTCGCACAAATAGAATTTCCAAAAAAAAAGTCGCACAAATATGTCCGAAAAATGAAAACAGGATAGGATTCATGATTTTCGACCAAGTTATGTGCTCGATCGTGATCGATCATCAAGTTGATCAAAACACAAAAGTTGTAGTACTCTAAGTTATATAATAAACACAACTTGAATTACTTGAAAATGTTTTGAAATGAGCAAGTTATGGTCATTTTTACTAAAGTCGTGCAATCTGTCCGAAAAAATTTATGTTCGTAGAGTGCACTGCGGTGAGATACCCCACATGGTACAATGCAGGGTATCTCAGATATCCCGTCGTGCACTCTGCGAACAAATGTTTTTTTTCGGATAGTGCACTCTGCGAACATAAAAAATTTCGGACAGATTGCCCGACATTAGTAAAATGATCATAACTTACTCATATCAAAACATTTTAAATTGATTTAAGTTTGATTTATTAGATATCTCAGAGTACTGCAACTTTTGTGTATTGATCAAATTGAGAATCGATCTAGATCAAGCACATAAGTTGACCAAAAGTCACGAACACTATCCTGTTTTTATTGTGAGACAAATTTGCGTGACTTTAATAAAATGACCATAACTTGATCATTTCAAAACATTTTCAAGTGATTCAAACTGGGTTTATTAGATAACTAAGAGTATTACAATATTTGTATTTGATCAACTTGAGAATTGGTCTCAATCGAGTACATAAGTTAGCTGAAAGTTAGGAACACTATCCTATTTTCATTGCGAGACAGATTTACGCGACTTTAGAAAATGATCATAACTTGTTAATTTCAAAACATTTTAAAGTGATTCAAGTTGTGTTTATTAGATAAATCATAGTACTACAATTTTTGTATTTTGATGAGCTTGAAAATCAGTCTCAATTGAGGGTTTGAGTGTATCTGTATGTTAAGTTGTGCATATTTATTGAGTTTGGGTTTAAGGGTTTTGACTTTGAAGAGATTTTGAGAGTTTTCGAGAGGAGAAAGGATATTTGTAAGCGATTTCAGTGTGAGGAGAGATTTTGAATGGGGGAGGGATGAACCATTGTCGATTTGAATGGTGAGGAAAAAAAATGGATGATTTTTGTTTATATAGGTGGTGCGAAAAAGTTAAAAAAATAATAATTATAAAAACTCAAAGGTGGTTTGAGATAGTAGTTGCCTTCATAGTATTTCACATTCGGGAGAGCGAGCAAGGACTGAACTGAGCATGCATATGCATGCGTCAACCATTCACTCAAAATTATAAAAACATAAACAAAACCATGTAAGTTCAGACTATCAGTTTCAAATTCATCCAAGTTATGCATAAAATAATTTTCAAGGAAAAGAGAGGAGATTTGAGTGTGGGAAGAGATTTGCAAAAGATTTTGAATATGGGAGAAATGAACCATTGTCAATTTGAATGGTGAGTGGAAAAAATGAATAGTTTTTGTGTATATAGGTACTCTGAGAAAGAAAATAGGTGGTGTAAAAGAGTATAATGGTTTGAAAAAAAAATTAGATAGTGTGATATAGTCGCCACTTTAAAAAAAAAAAAAAATTGTAGATCAAGTTTTCTTAAAAAAAAAAAAAAGGTTTTGCTTGATTTGAAAGAGTAAAGACTCACGAGACTCGATTTGCCCATAAGGGTCGGTAGTAAAATAATAGCTTGTCCCTAAATGGGACACCCGAAAACGCGTTTTTATATTTAAACATTTCATTTTTTCTTGGCACAACATAGTAAAACCATAAAATACGGGCAATAATGTATGGTGTCTTAGCCAAAATGTTGTGTACATTCAACATTAAAAAATAAAAATGGTGATTTTACCAAGTTGCCCATTGAAATATGAATTCTAAATGTCAAGGAAACGGGCGAGGGATTGGACGTGGCTGGGTGGAGATCGTCCACCTCACTCGAGATGCGTGTCGTTATTTTTTGTGTACGCAATCCAAACGGAGTGAACGGTCCCCACCCCGCCACATCCCATCCCTCATTTCCTCGACATTTAGAAGCGCTCATCATTTATATGTTATTGTAATAATATTAAGGGCATTTTTAGTCAACAAAATATGGGATACAATAATCTTGAAATGTGTAGGATCCAATGTTGCCATACTTCAAGGAAGGTGTTTGATTAGAAAGAGCTGTCACTCTCTAGTCAACTTCCTTAATTCTTTAATTTATTTATATAATTTATTTGTTTTTGCTTAAAATAAGTAGATATTTAGATTTCATTCACATAAACTATATGTTTTCTTCACCTATTTGGTTATATTTCCTGATAATTTATTTGTAATTATTCAAATCTAATAACATAATGTATTATTAAAATGCCATCTTCATGCATGCACTTCTACTTTCCTAACCAAAAAATAATAATAATAATAATAATTGCGTGATTTATAGTTAATGATTCTCGAATTTCCATTTCCACCATTACCCAGAATGTAATTTTTTTTCCCTTTTTTTTTCGTATATCTACCAAGAATTAGCCTCTAAATTAGAGTTAAAAAGAAGTGTTAGTCAGATTGGCGCGACTTCTTACAAGACTTAAATCAGCAATAAAACCAAGATTTGTGTTGAAGTAACCCTAATTTATTAAGGGTTTGTTGGGTTGCACGGAAAATAAACATGAAAACTGAACCTTTTTCATGAAATCGACTTCGAGGCCTTCCTCTCAAACTTAGATTTCTATGAATAATGTAAAAACAGTTTTACGAAGAATCAATTTCTTATCACTAAATAAATAACCAAACAACAGAAATCTGCAATAACGAGAAAAATAAATATCATTTAAAAAAAATGGCTAACCAAACAAACTATTAAACACTAGAAAGTATGTAGCCATAACATATTAGCATCTAATTAGTCAGAAATTCTAAATGGCCTGGGTTTCCAGCCTGGGTTGACTGTCTGGGGGGGCGAATTTACACGTTTGCCCCCCTCTTTAACAACCTTTTTGAAAAAAGTGTTTAAAAAGGAGGGAGCAAAGGTGTAAATTCACCCACCCAGGCAGTCAACCTAGGCTGGAAACCGAGGCCAGCTAGAAAAGCTCCTAATTAGTGCATTAATTAATTGAACCCAGAGAGACTTCCCCTGCATCTTGGACTAAAAAATTAAATTGTGAGCTAAAAAATAAATTTTTTTGCATCCTTGCAGAATTGCCAGTGAAGGTCTCTTGTGGTTTCCATTTTAATATGATTAAAGGTTATTGATATGAACTCTTGCTCTATAAAAGTCTGAACTCTAACAGCCTAATGTGTACTGTTCCATTGAGCTAGAAAACTTGTTCACTCTTCTCATAACTCAACATTTTTTGTGATTGTTACTTGTTTAAGTATCTGAAAATGATCGACATAATTGGTATTAGTTCTCGATTCATTGGTGATCTTTTAAGGGTGCTCAAGGGATCAAAGAATAGCTTGGATTCCATCACTAGTCCTTGCTCTGAACCGGAGTTGAAGAGTACTACTGCATTGGATGATATAGCAATACAAGCCCTGACTACAATTTTTGGCATGGATGCTGAGGGTAAGATTAAAAAGGAGAAAGCGCGAAATGTGGTGGCAAAATTAGGGTTATTGGATTGTGAAGACGACGAAAATGGTTTTGAGCTTCCTAATAGTTCCGAGGAGGATGAGCTGCGGGTTGAAGAGGTTGTGGGCGACTTCGACAATGAGGATAGTTTGGAACACACTGAGATGCTGCGACGCGCCTTCACGGTTTTCGATGAGGATGGTGATGGATACATTGATGCATTGGAGGTGAAAAGGGTGGTTGAATGTTTGGGGTTAGGGAATGGATGGGATGTGGTGGAGTTTGAGAAAATGGTTGAAATGGCTGACTTGAATTTTGATGGGAAGGTAGATTTTAGTGAGTTTGAATTGATGATGGGTGAAAAGGTTTGAAAGGAAGGGGAAATTATGTTTTTTTTTTTTTTTTAAATGTGTATGCTCAAATGGAAATGCAAATAGTTTGAGTAATTTATTTTTATATTTATTTTTTGTTAAAATTGAGTTAAACTTATCAACTAAACACATTAAATGAATTTTGAGGATATATAAAATATATAAGAAAATTAAAAAATAAGATGCAAGTAAGTAAATCTATTAAACGCATTAAATGAAACTTAAATACCAAGAAAACAAAACAAATATGAAATTAATATATAATTAGAAAATCAAGGGTAGTTTCAAAAATTAATATATAACTAAAAGAAATGATAATTAGAAAATCGAGAGAAACGTAGTGATTTCAAACATCAATTGATAATTAGAAGAAATAATAATTAGAAAAAAAAACCTCAAAATTTTAAAAAAAAAACCCTGAAATTTTTCAAAAAAATCCCTCAAAAAAATGAAAAAAATTCCTCCGTCCCTTTTCTTTTTCGTAATTAAAAATTCAACGAAATTTCATGAAAACACAATCCTTGAACCATTCTAACATATGAAAATTGCCACATGACTATGTTGAAAATCTAAAAACTCATCCAAGTGAGAGTATTCTTGGGGTGTGTTTGTTGGAATGATAGGGGAGAATAATGACACTCTCAAGTCTTAAGAGATCACATGGAGTTATAATGTGTTTCACAAATGGCTCTAAAGTTCTAAAACAAAGATGATGGAATTTCTATTATATGAAGTTTTGTTTAATCATACTTGGCTTGTGAGATAGTATGGGTGAGGATGAAAGAAAAGTCATGTGAGATAGGATTGGATCTTAGTAGCATGCATATGCTCCAAGTCAGATCTGGATCTCTCTATTTGAATTCAAAACAAGTTCAGCAATTAGCCCTGTAAATCTATATATCTTGTTGTCCTGTCAGATCAATTTTGTATACTTCTTTGCCTCATTGACTTGTTGTAGGGGAAGATAAAGGCACTGAAGGCCACATCCAATTCTATCCCCAGGTCCAGGCAAGCGCGAATTTTGAGGGAGATGAGTGGTAAAATCCTTCCCCTCAACCATTTCCTTGTCGCCTAGAAGGGCTATTTGGATATTGTGTTAGATATCGAGTGGGGTTTTTATGGGATTTCAGAACCCATTAAAGATCAAAACTGGTCAATACACCATAAACTGATAAAGATATCGCAAACTAGGTTTGAACCCATGACCAAGTGATATGATCCGCCAAACTCCAACCGTTAAGCTATCATGCCATTGAGTCTGTACCATTTAGTCCCAGGTTGATATCGAGTTATTGACACCTTGAACCTTGTGGTAGTGTGGCGAAATACCAATCTTTAACAAATACAAGATTGAACCTCTTATAAACTGTGGCAACTCAGGTATAGAGCTTGACCAAATTTGAAAAAAAACAAAAACAAACAAACTTTATTTTAGTTTTGAGTGCCTCAAATAGAGCTCGAATAAATTTGGAAAACCACTACACCTCAGAGAGGGTGAATGTAGGTGCTCTAGAAAGGAAATCTTAATTAAGATATGCTTGAAAACCAAAATTTACCATCGAAAATGTTTTAAGAAAGAAAAATGTCATTTGGTGGACTACATTTTGTGGTTCCCCTTGATTATTGGTTGATTAGAAACTAACTTTGGTATAGGTTCATCTTCTCTAGCTCTTTACCTCTTTCCAACAGCCAGGAGAGGATAGGAGAGGAGGAGATTGAGGTAATGATTTAAAAATTTCATTTTCGAAAATACTAGCAAATTAGGTTTTGTAATCAGGCTTCACAATTATGGTGATGTGGTGTGATCTTGAAAGAATGATGAAATTTCAAACATGTATATTTGTATTTTGAGGTTATAAAAAACTCCTTTAATGATAGTATGATACCACATCATCCTAATTAGAGAACATGATTGCAAAACCTAATTTCCTGTTATTTAATAGTTGTAAACCAAAATTTCCTAATACTTATTTGTCTTTTCATTTTATCGGCCTCCAAATTTAATGGGTTGATTGTGGATGCTCTAAGCGTCATATTCAACATACGAATCATTTAGTTATTTCATGAAAAAAATTATCAGTTTTTAGGCTATATTTCGCATTTTTCCACTCACTTTTTTTTTCCACTATGAAAACGGAGCTTCGAAGGAAAATCAAGCTCCGTCTCTACTCTCTGATCATCAATGGCTATAAATCAGACCCTAAAATTAGCTTTGGTCCCCCAAGACATGTGATTCTCATGTTCATGAGACTTTCATTTCCACCACTGATCACAAAATCAAATGGTGGGTATGGAGTGATACCTCAAATTAGCCTTAAATATAGGGGTCCCTTCATGAATTCTCATGACATATGATTCCATGCAACCAAACACACCCTTATGTTCATTTTCCTCTACAGCACAAAGTAAAATGCAGTAGAAAATGTGAATCAAAATTTTGTTCAGGTACACAATTAATTTTCTTCTCTTTATAATTTTTTTGTTGTTTTAAATCTGATCCAATTTTTATCTTGAATTATAGTGCCTCCATTTTTAAGATACGGAAAGTATTGTGGGCTTCTATATAGTGGATGCCCCGGGGAGGAACCATGTGATACTCTTGATGCTTGTTGTATGAAGCATGATTCTTGCATTGAATTTCAACAGAGTAAGTTTTTTCTATATCGTTTTAGAAAACTCGTACATTAATCGGTCTAATAAAGGAGAGGGGAAGAAAGGTTAAAGATCTACTTTCAAATTCGTGTCCATGTCACACAAACAATATTTCACTATTGGGGAATTCTTAAGTGCACCGGGATCTTACCCGGTTTTGGTGCTTGGAGCTATCAGGCATCGTTTATATGCCTTGAGATAAGAACATATGCCTATCTCGAGGCATACACCAAAATCGGGCAAGATTTCGATGCACTGTAGTATTACTCTTCATTATTAAAAAGTATAGAAAAAAACATACGTCATCTTCAATATCATACTTTCTATCGGTCTTTCTTTCTCTCGTTCTTTGTTCTCCTCCAACTTGTTAGACCTAACATTTTTAATACTAGAATGCAAGCTTCATTTTGTTGTCCTCAAAATTTTACATGAAATCATTATGAGTTCTACATGATATAACTTATTGAAATAGGCAAATGTAACTTTCAAATCACTTGGATGAAAATTTTTCTCTCAAACTTTACGAAAAAGATTAGTCGCGGTGCTAAAACTAACATCATTATTGTTGGTGGTGATGATGATATTAAAACAGATGATTACCTTAGCCTAAAGTGCAGCAAAGAGCTTCTAGATTGTATGCGGGAGTACAAGAAAAACAAAGGACCAACATTTGAAGGGAATGACTGTAATACAACTAAGGTTGTTAAGGTAATCACTGTAGTGATTAAAGCAGCATGGACAGAAGGAAAAGTTCTTCGTAGGCCTTGATTACACTTCAAATGTGTTCGGAAAAAAAAAAAAATTTGTATTAGGTGTTTTTTTTTAATGGAAAACATTTGGCTTCGAGCAAAAATTTTCACAATAAAAAAAAGAAAAAGAAAAAGAAAAAGGAGTTGGTTCTACTTGTTGGGGGATAAATTAGTGAATTTGTAAAGTTTTCGACAATGGTGATGAAAGATGACCATAATTTGTTTGATTAAGAAATTAAATAGCTTAATTATCACTCATTATTTATTGTTATTATTATTATTAATAATGACACCATAACCAAAGGCTCAATTAGGAATGGGAATGGATTAGATCAGTATTAATAGTACAATTAGACGATAATCTAAAGTCAATTAAATTGGGCCATATAAATATATAAATCCAAAGTAAAAGTTTAGAGTTGTAATTAGGTTTAAATCCATCCAACCCTCTAAGAAGAATCTGGTTTTGGTGAAAAATATTCTTTTTTCAGATTAATTTATTTTGTTGGTTAGTATTGCATGAGAGGATCCCGACTAAAGACATGTTGAATAAGAGAGAAATCCTCACATGAAGTCTTTGTCTGCTTTGTAATGAGAATGACTAGACTCTGGATCACTTGATGCTTCATTGCAGATTATTCAGATCCATTTGGAGCAATTCCTTATCAAAATTTGGTATGTGTTTGATGTTTCAAGGTTCCCTTTTGGATTGACTAAATTTGTGGTCCTAAGCTAATATTTATCCTGGCACGCGGAGTGATTATGGCGTAGGGTTCCTCATGTAGTGTGTGTGGAAAGAGAGAAATATGAGGGTTTTGAAGGGCTTAACAAATCGGAGCACTCTATCTTTATTGATATTAGGAAATTGTTATGGAAGATGGGTTCGGCTTGTAATCTTTTTAGAGACTTGTTTTTGACACCTTCATGGTGTCTTGCTACTCCTTGATATAGAGATGATTGTATCTTGTTTCTCTTCTTATCTTCAATAAAAATCTTCGTATTTGGACAAAAAAAAGAATACAAGTCTTCAAATAACGAAATATTTATGTAATTTATATTATTCAGAAAAATTTGAACGAAAACAACTTGTAACTATTACATTTCTAAATCAGGGAAGACTTTAAATTTGCTATGTGATTTCTCAAAAAATGTCAAAATTTCACCGATAAATTTTTTTTTAGTTACCAAAATTTCTTTCGAAATCCGAAATATTAATTTCTTTCGTTAGATCAATCTCAATTTTCCTACATTATAACCCGTTTTGACTTTAATTTAGTATTATAATTTTGTTGTATAAGTGATTCTTAATGCAATATATTGTTTGTATGACATTATGAGTCTTGTAGTACTCTTTATGTAGTATTTAAAAGTTTAACATGCTTAAATTATAACTAAAATTTTTTCATTTTTTCTATACACAACGAAATATTTCTTAAAATCAACTTATCGAAATTACCTCAAAAAATAAAATCACAATCCTTGCTTTAAACTAGCGAAAGACTATTACATTTCTAATTTAAATACATTAATTATTCTTGATATTGTTCTCTAAAATCTATTTGTACATCAGATTAACCATATTACTTATTTTGAATATGTTTAATATCAAAAGCGATGGACTACATCAGATTAACAATATATCTTATTTTGAATATGTTTAATATCAAAAGCTATGGACTAGATCAAATCTTAGACCAAATCTATTTCATCGTCACTTGTTTTCACTTTTCACTACATTAAATGGGCAATTTTGTAACACCCCAAACAATATCACTTTTTTAATGTAAAAGTCCACCAAATAATTTCAAGTCAATACTAAATTCAATAA
Organism: Berberis thunbergii; assembly: GCA_003290165.1. NCBI lineage: Eukaryota > Viridiplantae > Streptophyta > Magnoliopsida > Ranunculales > Berberidaceae > Berberis > Berberis thunbergii. Next base: position 222,543 of record QNQO01001539.1, read on the forward strand.
AATATTTGAAAACCAGTTTCACAAATAAAATGATACAATAAATTAGATCACCATGAATAGTATGCACCATGAATAGTATAACTTGCAGCACCATACTATTAATGGTGATCCAATTATTGTATCACTTTATTTGTGAAACTGTTTGGTAAACTATTAGAGCACAACAATGATACTATTTTAGAATTGTTACAAATATGTCAATTTAGTGTAGTGTTTTATGACAAAAATGAGCGAAAAACATCCATAGTAACTTGTGGCATACTTCTAAATAAAAAGAGAAACTTAGAACTTTGCAAAGGTTGTAATAGTTCCGTAAACTGGACATTCATATAATTTTATTAAAAAAATCTAGAGAGCCAGGCCCCTAGCACCAAGGAGCTCTCTGTGCGTGTGATTGTGTTCGATTGGGGCATTATCAGCATCAACAAAAAAAATGTCTTCCCATTAAAGCACCGTTCACAAAAACCATCAAAGTGCTAAGAAACTACTGAAGAACAGTTAAATTTTACAGCACTTCAACATAAAATTGTATGGCAACCTTATTCAAACCCTATTTTTACTTATTCAAGTACCATTTTTTTGAATAAGTTGTTAAATTTACCAAATGTTTAAATGTGGATGCCCTAATTACTTACTACTCTTGTAAGGATATATAATTAAATGAGTTGGCTTGATTAGGTAAATAGAATCCATCAAAGCAAGTGGACCTTACAACCAACTCACATTTCTCTTGTATTAACTTCATTTGGTCCAAAAGTGTGAACAACCAAACAAAACCATATCACATGTCATTGCATGACAAAATCTTATAAGCTTTAACTTATTACCTTATCAAAACTCACTCTTTGTTTTCTCTCTTTTATAAAATCAGAGCTCGATCACAAGAGAAAACCAAGCTTCATGTCTGCAACAATGGCAACAAATCAGTCTTCCTTGAAGTTAGCTCTTCTTCTTCTTCTTCCTTATACCCTTTTTGCTTTTCACTTTGTTTCGATTTACATTCATGCACTTAATATTGGTGTTCAGAGCTCAGATGCAACTGTTGCCGTGGTTAGTTCTTCATCTTCTTCATCAGTTCCATCATCTTTATGTTTTGCAGTCTCTTTTTTTTTATATAGAACTTGTAGGTCAATTATACTTCCAAATCGATTTTTGGGTTTTTTGGTTTTCTTCTACAGAATAAACCATGCAGTAAAAAATGTGAATCAGAGCATTGTTCAGGTACACTTTTTTTCAGCTACTTTTTTTTCAACAATTAATTCCTGAAAAGTTAGATAAGATCTATAAATAATTAATATGCTATGTGAGAAAAAAGAAGAAGATAATATTGATATAATTAAATCAATTATAACAAAGGTTTCTGGATGCTGAGCTTGATAATATTGACTAACAAACCGCATCAGAGAATATATATATAGGGTTAGGGAGCCAATAGTTGGAGTAATTACTGGTGATTACGATTATTTTATTCATCTTTTAGGTTGGCATTAGGCAATATTAAACCCAATATTTTCCAGTGTTCTAAAAAAGGTCTAGGCGGCCTAGGCGCTAGGCGGCCTCATTATTTTTATATTTTCAATTTAAAAATAAATAAATGTAAGACTATGTTTTTCTTATATATTTTGTATATGTATCTTAGTATTGAATTGGAAGTAATTTATAAGTTATTGTACTTAACTTTTATAAATTATCAATTATAATAATTAAATAAATAACTGCCTAGGCACCTGCCTAGGCTTCTAGGCGCTAGTCTCTTGCTCGTCGCCCGCCCACTACCTAGCATTTTTTTAAAACACTGGTATTTTCTTAATTATTTTTTATTATATATCTTAAGATTCATGTAGAGTTTAGTTTGCAAATATCTATTAAGAAAATAATAAAACATGAATAAAGAAAAGAGAAAAACAGGTATATAGGTTTGTGGGTTATTTTTTGCAGTTTTTCTATTTTTAATCTTGTATTTTATTTTTATTTGAGATTATTAGGGTTGGTGTGATGCGGTTGTCATTGGTTCTTAAATAAAATGTGTAAATTGTAATTAAATTGTGTTTCTTCGATTAAAAAGTACGCTTTTAAGGATTTTTTATTTTATTTTTTTTATTTTTTTGATAATTTTATTTTCTTGAATATAACAGTGCCTCCATTTCTGAGATATGGTAAGTACTGTGGACTGCTATACAGTGGATGCCCTGGAGAGAAACCATGTGATGGCCTTGATTCTTGTTGTATGAAGCATGACTTGTGCATTCAAGATCATGACAGTAAGTTTTCTTCCATCAAAAGCACAATGATTTAAATTTAAATCTCTATGTTTTATAGTAAACTATTATGTTTATTTAACTGATTGTAAAGATTAAAAAAACTAATATATGTTTAGTGTTTAGTTAATATGAATATATATTGCATTAGAAATTTGGTATTGCTGATGCCTATTTCTAGAAAATCTAATGGGACTGCATGAAAAATTTGGGATGAATCTAACATATATTTGTGATGGTTGTGGTTGTGGTTGTGGTGGTGATGGTAGCAGATGATTACCTTAGCCTATCGTGCAGCCAAGGGCTTCTAGATTGTATGGACCATTTCAAGAAAACGGGAGCACATACATTCCAAGGAAACCAATGTGACGCAGGTGAGGTTGTGGATGTTATCTCCGTAGTAATTGATGCGGCTTTGGTGGCTGGAAGAGTTCTACACAGGCCCTAGTCAAATTTTAATTGTAGATGTTCACAAACTAATGTTCAATCTTTTGGTTCTATTTGATCGATGAAAAAAAATGATGAGTTCATATTTATTTATTTGTTTTCATCCTTTTGGATACTTATTTTCTCCCCAAAAAATATATTTCTTCTAGCAAATGGTTATGAACTATTGCTATAAAAAAGACAACGACTACTCCACATCGCCATTGGGTTTTTTTTTTTTTTTTTTTTAACTTACGCCACCAATAAATATGTATAACTTAACAGAGAAACCCAAACTCAAAACAAAAAAAACAAAATATGGTAACTTTTGACCAATTTAAACCCTCAATTGAGATCAATTTTCAACCTCATCAACACACAAAAGTTGCAGTACTATGATTTATCTAATAAACACAACTTGAATCACTTGAAAATGTTTTAAAATGAACAAGTTATGATCATTTTACTAAAGTCGCGCAAATTTATCTTGCAATGAAAACGAGATAATGTTCCTGATTTTCGACCAACTTCTGTGCTCAATCGAGACAGATTATCAAGTTGATCAAATACAAAAGTTGTAGTACTCTGAGTTATTTAATAAACACAACTTGAATCACTTGAAAATATTTTGAAATAAGCAAATTATGATCATTTTACTAAAGTCGCATAAAACTATAAAAAAAAAATTCTATCCGCACAATCAGTTTCAATCAAACACACCATAGTAATCAACTGTAAATCAAAACACAAAGTTGAGTTGGCAGCCATAAAAACGTTTTTGAAGTCTTGATTGTGTTTGAAAGAAGAACAGTATAGAGAAAGTTGTTCTCAAAGGCGAACAATCAAGCCTCGATCACCAACATCAATGAGTTTGATTTTCTCTACTCCCAAACTCAGATCATGTTGAATTTGTTTGTAATAAATCTGGTTTCCAACATTAACTAAGTGATTTCATTTTAGGGAAACTGATGAATTCTAGTCTCCAACTAGGCAACTATGCTTGTTTTTTATTCTTTTAATTTGAAGTAATTTTCTGCTATGTTTGTTTGAATTATCCTTAGCTTATTGCTTCTAATTGACTGGTTATTGATTAGATGAATTATGTTTTGTGATTTGCTTTCGAAAGAGGAAATTATAGGATAGACCTTCGAATAATTTGACATAGGCAATTATAGAGATCGGAAGACTTAATAAGAACCTATGTAGTTTTAAAGGAATCATCAATCTTCATGCATTTTTGATTATTTAATTTGCAAACTCTTTTATAAAATGATGTTCAAGAATAGTTTCAATAGACTATCGAAAGAGGCTATTGGATGAGTTGAGAGATTTTGCTAACGAACTTGGAGAAATAGATTCAAATAATTATATAAGAAAAACATAATGAGGGATTAGGAAAAATTGTCTTCCTAGAAGTTTCTTAGAGACTCTTTCATCAAACAACTCCACTTTGATTATTTCCTTTGATTTATTATTTTCAATTTTAAAAAACAAGTTAACTTAATGATTTCTCTAAATAAAATCAAGATTAGTATAATTCCGGTACTTGTTAAAAGTGAGTTATCAATCCTTGAGGACGATACTTTTCTTATCACTTTACTATAAAAGTACGACACCGTGCACTTGCAGTTTTGCACCGATCACACCCCTACCTTTACCATGTAATATTGCACATGGAGTTTCCAAAGCAAAAACACCCTTGACCTTTTCCCTCTATTTTCACCCCAATGGAACCAAATTCAAGTTGACACATCACTCCATCACCACAGTGTATGTTCTTCTTCAATCTATATTTGTTTTTCCGCCACATCCACAATATTTCGAAAACTTTCATTTACTTCTAAACCACAACGAAAGCAAAAAAATTTCAGGATGGGAGTTGGTGAAAAATAGAGCATATCTTCAAGAATAGAGAGAGATATGAGCTTCACATTGGCATTGAGCAGTAGGGGTGTTAATAGGTTCAATCGATTTAAAATTGGATCAAAATCGAATCGAACCGAATTTGAGATTAGGTTTTTTGATATTTCAAACAAAAAACCATAATCGAACCGAACCGACGATTTTTCCTTTTTCTTTTTTTTTCCATCATCTTTCTTCTTCTTACTAAAACAATTATGTTTTTCCATTACCATTTCCGTACAGCTAGACCTAAATACAAATAAAACATTTTCACACATACATATTTCAAATAAAATTTGAACCTCAACAATATTATATTATCCAAAATATTTTAAAAAAACTCTACACCTCTCTACTTCTCTAGCTGTATCCGATCTCTATATATTCATCTTAGGTGAACTAAATGAGGGTGGGTGTGTGGAGTTGGAAATTGGGGTGAAAATTGAGTTGTTTGTGATGGAGCTGTGAGTTAAAAAAACACATAAAAATTTGATACGGTTTGGTTTGGTTTATTCAGGGCTGAAAAAACTCAAACCGAAATCAAACTGAAGTAACTCTGTTCAGTTCGATTTTGACAAATTGGTTTCGATTTTCGTTCGGTTTTGATTTTTTCGGCTTGATTCAATTCGATTCGGTTAGTTTACATAGATCAATTAAACCCCTATTGAGCAGCACAAGAATAAGAGAGACATGTTGTGAAGCTCGTACTCTCTTCGAAAATAGTAGCTGACATCAATGGTAGTGACTGGAGGGGGTAACACTAATATATTTATTACCAGTGAGGGGATTCGGCTAATTCGGTCAGTTTACATTGATCAATTAAACCCCTATTGAGCAGCACAAGAATCGGAGAGACATGTTGTGAAGCTCGTACTCTCTTGGAAAATAGTGTTTGACATCAATGGCAATAACTTGAGGGGGTAACACTAATATATTTATTAACAGTGAGAGGCATTTTATGTTTATATATTCAGGAATTCTAAATGTCGAGGAAATGAAACCAACGAGGGCAGTGAGGTGGAGGGAGGGGAGCCATTCACCCTCCTCGGGATGTGCACAAGAAAATTCAACATGCATATCTCGAGAAGGATGAATGGCTCCCCTCCTTCCACCTCACTCCCCTCGCTGGTTTCCTCGCTCATTTCCTCGCCATGTAGCCTTTCTATTATATATTAATAATAAGGCTGTATGTCTAATTTTATTTATTTATTTATTCAATAGGATAGTCGTAGAGTTCACATAGAGAAAGAGAGAAGAAGCAGTTAGGGGAGTCGTCAGCCGATGGTTCAATGTTTTAGCATCCTTGCATCACAAAACTATGATCATGTGTTTGTTTGTGAAGAAGAGGATTTGTCGTGTAAGACTTTGCAATTGACATCACTTCAACTTTGACCCCTCAATATGGATTTAAAATTAGTTTGATTTTTAGGTGTTTCATGGAAAATAAAATTTTTCCCCCAAACTTTAGTTTTCTAACGTTTGATTTTTTTTTAGGAAAAAGAAAACTTTTCTACAAGTGAAATGTTTTTCCGCTTGAAGTGGGAAAACTTTATTTAGGCTCTTCGTCGAAAAACTTTTTCCTGTTCAACTATTTCACTCACCAACAACTCTCTCCTCGACTCAAAGTCCTTATAGACTCAACGTCTGAACATTCAAAGCCTCGTTGAACAATTATTTTCTTCTATTCAACAGTTACTCCACCTTGGTGAAATCAAACAGTGAAATATTTTTTTATTTTCCATGAACTTCTTTTCCAAATAAAATTTTTTTCTTGTAAAAAAAAAAAAAAAACATGAAACCAAAATTCACATGAAGCTTTGGTTAGATTTGTGCATCTGATATTTGTATTTGATACTTACAAGATCTTTGCTAGAGAACCAGGCTCACGGCGTCAGACCGACCCATGACCATCCATCATTTTAGAGATGTTGAAAATAGCTCTATCTCTAAGATGATGGATGGTGATGAGCCGGACTGGCGTCGTGGACATGACTCTCTAAAATTACACTACTTATAGATATCTCATGAAATTGGCACAACCTTTCTTTAGAGCCAGGCTTGGCTCAATACCATTCATCATTTTCAAAATGCGCATCTTTGAGATGATAAACGATATTAGGCCAAGCCTGACTCTCTAGAAATATTATTCTTTACATGTTGCAATTGCATAACTATCTTTATTGTGCGATATCTCCAATGGTTGCCAATAAAAAACACCACATCAAATGTACAAATAACCCATCAAAAGGCTCCATACATGTCATTTCCTTTCTTCTTCTTCTTTTTTCTTTAATTATTATTATTATTATTATTTTTTTTACCGATTACTTGTCATTTCGTTGCTCACTTAATAGTTGACTTAGCCTATTGTTTATAGAGGACATTAATGTGGCGAACCCTTTGTAAAAAGACTCTTGAAAACCTTGAACATTTACTAATTCGTGTAAGCTCCTACCCAATACTTGGTTTAGCTTATCTTTTGTAAAGGCGCATCAACGTAACAAACCTTTTACAAATGCGCATCAATTAAGATCATCCAGTCCCCTACATTAGCATCTAATGTTTCTTATACCACTTTTCATACACAATCATAAATGGAAAAATTCTACATGTTGAGGAAATGAGCGAGGAAACCAGTGAGGGAAATGAGGTGGAGGGGGTGAATCGAGATGTGTGCGTTGACTTTTCGCACGTGCATCTCGAGGGGGATGAACGGTTTTCACCCCCTCCCCCTCATTTCCCTCGCTGGTTTCCTCGCTCATTTCCTCGACAGCTAGCAAAGCTCTATCCTAAAACCTTAGAAACTCCAAAACTTCTATTCACATCCCCATAGTCAATCCCGTCAATTTGAGATGGCACTCAATTGACCCATGGTGCCAATAATGGTCACTTTTGTTGGGGTTTTTTTTGCACGCAAAATCCCACTACTTTTGTTTTGTTTATTGCATTTTTTACTCCCACTTTTCATATATTACTCATTTTGCACTACAAATAATGTCTTCAACATAATCAGTGTTAACAAGCACGTGACCTGATTCAAATCTTTTTAATATACCTATACTACCCCTTAGGCGCACAACACGTGATCTCCTCCGTGCCTACGTGCTTAAATTTATGAGTGGACACGAAATGGGATATTAAAAAGATTGAGTGAGGTTAAGAAATTATGTTTTGTAACCATGATGATGTGACATTATTAGAGGAGTTTTTTTACAATTTTGAGATACACATAAAATTTTCAAAGATTTCATCATTCTTTTCAGATCATGACACGTCATCCTGATTGCAAAACATGTTTATAAAATATGATTTCCTAACATTTCTCAAAAAGATTTGACTTGAGCTCACGTACTTGTTAACACGTTCTGCAAAAATTCTAGAGAGCGAGGACCTCGATATACACACCCTCACTTATCTCGAGGGGAAGGAGTGCTTATTTCCTCGCTCACCTTATGTGGTAGACTTGATCATTTATGAGAAATTCTAAATTCTAAATGATGAGGAAACCAGCTAGGAGAGTGTGTGACAATTCATTCTCTCGAGATGCGTGATTTCATTCTAAGTGAAATCATTCTCCCAAGAGTGATTCTATGTGTCGAGGGAAAGGGCGAGGAAACCAGCGAGGAAAAGGAGGTGGCGGGAGGGTGAACCGTTCACCCCCCTCGAGATGCGCGCGCCAAAAACATCTCGAGGGGGGTGAACGGTTCACCCCCCGCCACCTCCTTTTCCTCGCTGGTTTCCTCGCTCTTTCCCTCGACATTTAGAATTATGCTTCTCCCAAACTCAGATCATGTTGAATTTGTTTGTAATAAATTTGATTTCCAGTATGAACTAAGTGATTTCATTCTAGGGAAATTGATGAATTCTAGTCTCCAACTAGGCAACTATGCTTGTTTTTTGTTCTTTTAATTTGAAGTAATTTTCTGCTATGTTTGTTTGAATTATCCTTGGCTTATTATTGCTTCTAATTGACTGGCTATTGATTAGATGAATTATGTTTTGTGATTTGCTTTCGAAAGAGGAAATTATAGGACAAACCTTCGAATTATTTGACATAGGCAATTATAGAGATCGGAAGACTTAATAAGAACCTATCTAGTTTTAAAGGAATCATCAATCTTCATGCAATTTTGATTATTTAATTTGCAAACTCTTTTATAAAATGATGTTCAAGAATAGTTTCAATAGACTATCGAAAGAGGCTACTGGATGAGTTGGGAGATTTTGCTAACGAACTTGGAGAAATAGATTCAATTAATTATATAAGAAAAGCATAATGAGGGATTAGGAAAAATTGGCTTCCTAGAAGTTTCTTAGAGACTCTTTCATCAAACAACTCCACTTTGATTATTTCCTTTGATTTATTAATTTCAATTTTCAAAAACAAGTTAACTTAATGATTTCTCTAAATAAAATCAAGATTAGTATAATTACGGTACTTGTTAAAAGTGAGTTATCAATCCCTAAGGACGATACTTTTTTTATCTATTTACTATAAAACTACGATACCGTGCACTTGCAGTTTTGCACCGATCACACCCCTACCTTTACCATGTACTATTGCACATGGAGTTTCCAAAGCAAAAGCACCCTTGACCTTTTTTCCTCTATTTTCACCCCAATGGAATCAAATTCAAGATGACACATCACTCCATCACCTCAGTGTATGTTCTTCTTCAATTTATATTTGTTTTTCCGCCACATCCACAATGTTTCGAAAACTTTCATTTACTTCTAAACCACAACGAAAGCAAAATTTCTTCAGGATGGGAGTTGGTGAAAAATAGAGCATATCTTCGAGAATAGAGAGAGAGATGAGCTTCACATTGGCATTGAGCAGTAGGGGTGTTAATAGGTTCAATCGGTTTAAAATTGGATCAAAATCGAATCGACGGTTTTTCCTTTTTCTTTTTTTCCATCCTCTTTCTTGTTCTTACTAAAACAATTCTGTTTTTCCATTACCATTCCCGTACAACTAGACTTAAATACAAATAAAACATTTTCACACATACATGCATATTTCAAATAAAATTTGAACCTCAACAAGATTATATTATCCAAAATATTAAAAAAAAACTCTAGCGATGTTGAGAGATTTTTGACATATATATATACAACAACTCTACAACAAGATGACCAAGATCACATGGAGATCATTTGTACCCAGTTGTTATAAAACAACATAAACTCATTCGACAATAAAGCCTAAGAAAGTCTCGAAACAAAACTCATTTACAAGATTATCAATAATGGATCTTAACACACCAGACTCACTTATATCTATGATATCCATGAAACACCTCTCTACTTCTCTAGCTGGATCCGATCTTTATATATTCACCTTAGGTGAACTATATGGGGGTGGGTGGGTGAGATTGGGAATTGAGTTGTTTGTGATGGAGTTGAGAGTTACAAAAACACATAAAAATTTGATACAGTTTGGTTTTGTTTATTCAGGGCTGAAAAAACTCAAACCAAAATCGAACTGAAGTAACTCGGTTCAGTTTGATTTTAGCAAATTGGTTTCGATTTTCATTCGGTTTTGATTTTTTCAGCTTGATTCAATTCGATTCGGTTAATTCGGTCAGTTTACATGGATCAACTATCGAGCAACACAAAAATAGGAGAGACATGTTGTGAAGATCGTACTCTCTTCGAAAATAGTGTTCGACATCAATGGCAGTGACTGGAGGGGGTAACCCTAATATATTTATTAATAGTGAGGGGCATTTTATGTTTATATATTAATAATAAGGGTGTATGTCTAATTTTATTTATTTATTTATTCCATAGGATAGTTGTAGAGTTCACATAGAGAAAGACAGAAGAAGCAGTAAGGGGAGTTGTCAGCCGATGGTGATGTGAAACTAAAGCATCAAGAGATAAATGGGGAGTGGGCTTCACCTTGGTGGTGGTAGTGGAGAAGAATTCATGCAAAAGAAGAGAGGAAGGGGAAGGGTGATGGGAAATTTTCAGAGAATGGTGGAGGGATGGTGGCGGTGATCAAAACTAGGTGCGTTATTAACATATCACGTGAGTGCAAGTGCGTAGTGGAAGGTCAAAGACCCCGTTGATCCAAAAAGTGAGAGGTAAACCATTTGAAAAAATCTAAGTATCTAACTGTCGAGGGAATGAATGAGGCGCGTCCACCTCCGGGATGCGAGCATTCATTTTCCTTTTGCACATCTCGGGGGGATGGACGGTCCCCCCCTCTCGTTGGTTTCCTCGCCCATTCCCTCGACAGCTAGACAAGCTCAAACCATTTTCTGAACAATTTGGAAGGGGGAAGAAAATGCATACTCCATCAAAAGTGTTCCAAGTCCAAACTTTATTAGACCAACATGGTTCAATGTTTTAGCATCCTTGCATCACAAAACTATGATCATGTGTTTGTTTGTGAAGAAGAGGATTTGCCGTGTAAGACTTGGCAATTGCCATCACTTCAACCTTGACCCTCAATATGGATTTAAAACTAGTTTGATTTTTAGGTATTTCATGGAAAAGAAAAATTTCCCCCAAACTTGAGTTTTCTACCGTTTGATTTTTGTAGGAAAAAGAAAACTTTTCTACAAAACCTCGTCGAACAATTATTTTCTTCTCCTCAACAATTACTCCACCTCGGTGAAATCGAACAGTGAAATGTTTTATTTTCCAAATAAATTTTTTTCTCGTAAAAAAAAATTCACATGAAGCTTTGGTTAGATTTGTGCATCTGATATTTGTATTTGATACTTATAAGAGATTTGCTAGAGATTTAGGTTCACGGCATCAAGCCGACCCATGACCATCCATCATTCTAGAGATGTTGAAAATAGCTCTATTTCTAAGATGATGGATGGTGATGAGCCGACCAAGCGCTGTGGGAATGGCTCTCTAAAATTACACTACTTATAGATTTCTCATGAAATTGGCACAACCTTTTTTTATAGCCAGGCTTAACTCAATACCATTCATCATTTTCGAGATGTGCATCTCTAAGATGATAAACAATATTAGCTCAAGCCTGACTCTCTAGAAATATTATTCTTTACATGTTGCATAACTAACTTCACTGTGCGATATCCCCAATGGTTGCCAATAGAAAACACTACTAATTCGTGTAAGCTCCAGCCCAATACTTGGTTTAGTTCGCCTTTTGTAAAGGCGCATCAACGTAACATACCTTTTACAAATACACATCAATTAAGATCATCCAGTCACCCTACATTAGCGTCTAATGTTTCTTGTATCACTTTCCATACACAATCATATCCTAAAACCTTAGAAACTCCAAAACTTCTATTCACATCCCCATAGTCAATCCCGTCAATTTGAGATGGCCCTCAATTGACCCATGCTTTTTTGCACGCTCCCACTGCTTTTGTTTTGTTTATTGCATTTGCTCCCACTTTTCATATATTACTCATTTTGCACTACAAATAATGTCTCCAACATAATCAGTGTTAACAAGCACGTGACCTGATTCAAATCTTTTTAATATACCCATACTACCCCTTAGGCGAACAACACGTGATCTCCGCCGCACTTGCATGCTTAAATTTATGAGTGGGCACGAAATGGGATATTAAAAGATTAAGTGAGGCTAAGAAATTATGTTTTGTAAATATGTTTTGTAACTATGATAATGTGGCATCATTAGAGGAGTTTTTTTACAATTTTGAGATACACATAAAATCTTCGAAGATTTCATCATTCTTTCTAGATCATGATATGTCATCCTGATTGCAAAACATGTTTACAAAATATGATTTCCTAGCATTTCTCAAAAAGATTTGACTTGAGCTCACGTACTTGTTAACACGTTCTGCGAAAATTCTAGAGAGCGAGGACCTCGAGATACACACCTTACTTATCTTGAGGGAAATGGGTGCTTACTTCCTCGCTCACCTTATGTGGTAGACTTGATCATTTATGAGAAATTCTAAATGATGAGGAAACCAGCTAGGAGAGTGTGTGACAATTCATTTTCTCGAGATGCGTGTCTATACTCTTAAAATGCACATTAACACAAATCTCGAAGAATAAGAAAGGTTCCTAATTTATATGTAAGGGAAAGGGGCAATGTTGGGAAAAATGGGGATGGGTGAAATAAACAAAACAAACGTAGGGGCAAAAGTGTAAAACCCCCCATTCCAAATTCTGGTTGCCATCTGGTGTGGGACCTGGCGGGAATTTCCAGCAGAGTGGAGAGAAACAGAGAGAAGAGAGAGAATGAAAGACGGAGAGAGGAGACGAAGAAACAGAGAGAGGAAACCGAGACAGGCCAGACTTGACGATGGAAGATGAAACGACGACGAAGACGACTGAAGTGGGAAAGCCATTGATACTAATGATTTGTGGAACTCTCGTTTACTACCACTGCGCGTATAGGAACTCAAGTGTCCTCTCACTCATTTCTGATGTTTTCATTGTTCTTCTCTGCTCTCTCGCCATTCTTGGAATGCTCTTTCGCCAGATGAACATTTCGTATGTTACTCTTTACCTTCACCCCTTTTTGTGTTTGTTTCTTTGGTTTTTTGTCGATTTAGATCTTTGTTTGGTGAAATGGGTGTTTGAGATTCGTGAATTTGAAGAACCCCATTAATCAATTTAGTGGATTGTGGGGGATTTTTAAAGGATCAGTTTGAAGACCTCATTGGTGTATTTGGAGGATTGGGGGTGAATTTGAGGGGTTTTGAGAAATGGGTATTTGTAATTTTGTTGGTGGGGTGGTTTGTTTTGATTCAATTTGTGAGGTTTTTGATTAAATTTTGGATTTTGAAGGACCCCTTTAATTCAGTTTGGGTGAATTTGATGTGAAATTTGGGTTTTGATGATATGTGAATTGGTAAGGTTTGTGTTCTTTTGATTTGAATGATTAGTGGTGCAATTAGGGTTTTTACATTTCGGTGTTTGATTCTATTACTACGTAGCGGAACTGAATTTGGGTTTGAGTGTTTATAAGTGTGAAGAACTTGTTGGATTGTTCAAACTAATGTATGCCTAAAAAGGTTTAAAAAGTTACCTCTTTTTTGTAAGCCAGTAGGTTCAAATGAAGGTGTGACCTCTATAAATTGATACCTTGTCTGGTGGAAATATTTGTAGTGTGCCGGTGGATCCTCTTGAATGGCAAATTTCTCAAGGTACGGCAAATGCCATTTTTGCATGGTTGGCTAATACAGTAGGAGCAGCGGAGTCGGTTTTGCGAGTTGCGGCAGTAGGGCACGACAAGAGACTATTTCTCAAGGTTATAACTTCGTTATTTGTTTGAAGTTGTATCTTCAATCACTGTATGTATTACAAGATCTTTCATTGTGTTTGATATTGACTTATTTCGGAGAATGTATCTTTTATAATCAAATTCATCTTATCTATGGCTGAACACAACTAACTTTTTGAAAAAATTACTCTCCCTTATTAGGATACTTAATTTCATGTGAATTGAATAGCAATTCAGCACAAAGCATTGGATAATCAATAGCACCTAGCAAAGAAAAATGAGAAAAGTGACGTCAATATGAGACCCATTATTTTTAGTCTGTGTTTATAAGTGGTTTGTTTTGCTAACTAAGTTTATTCTGGATTATGTTTAGGAACGTTCTTTTAATTAACTTTAGATTATTTCAAGGCAGAAAAGTAAACAAATACTAATTTTGAAAATGAGGTATTTGTAAATGTAATGGAATGACTAATATGGCTAAGTTTTCCGATCAAAAAGCTAACAAACACATTATAGATAGCTAAGGTAGAGAAATTCTACACTGCCTGGTTTTGATGCCTGTTTTGTGCTTGGATGTTGTTTATCATGTGAATGATGTCGTGGCAATTATTGTTATGGTTGTGTTTGGGGAGGGGTGAGAACAAGCAAAGAAAAATGAAAGGGGTTACCTAGATCTTCAAACTCTTCTTTATACCCATGATGTCTCTTCATTTCAAATGAAACACAGCTAGTGATGAAACAACCAACGATGGTAGATCTGAAGAAGAAACAGAGAGGCGCAATTTGAAACAGAGCAAAGGGTTGGGTTTCACACGATGGACACCATCCAGGCATCAAGGACCAGGCACTGTAGATTTTCTCGCTAAGGTAATAGTTGCAAGTACAATACTGTCCCAAAAACATTGAGGTATAGGTATCACAGAAATTAATATATGTCAAGTTTCTCTTTTTATTGAATCACGAAGGGGAGTAATATGAAGAGACAGGCTGTTTGATGTTGAATGATGGATGGGATTCAATTTGGGTATGATGAAGTGATGATCTCATGAATTGTTTTCATCATCTTACGTCATTCGAGGTGTTGTTTGTGATGTTTCTATTAGCTTTTTTGTTCCTTGAGCAAAACAATATGGTTTCTTAGACTGATTCTTGTTTATCTTTCTCATAAGGTTGTTGTCTTTCTTTACCTGCTATCAGCTGTGGGGCGAGTGGCCTCGGGAGCTACAGTTGCTTATGCAGGTAAAGTGGTTTAATTGCTTGGTCATCAATTCCTTTTCTTTTGCTTAATGTGCTTCTGACTTGAGGAAGTCTAGTTTGAATTCATGGTATTGTAAAGTTAATAGATTGAGAAACCTGATATCAGTACACATTTTTGCTGTTGGACATATTCCTCTATGACTTTATGTGGCTTTTTTTTTTCTTTACTTCAAGTCTAGTTTGAATTCATGGTATTGTAAAGTTAATAGATTGAGAAACCTGCCAAAGGGGTTATGGTCGAGTGGTTAAGTACGTGTGGGATTAGTCCCCACGTCCTTGCTTCGAGACCCTCCGGCGGCATCTTTCTTTTGGGGTGATGTTGACCAATAGGTGGCACCTCGAGGATAGGTTACGGGATCCTATACAAACCCGGCTCAACTTCCAAAAAAAAAATAAAAAAAATAGATGAAGAAACCTGATATCAGTACACATTTTTGCTGTTGGACGTATTCCTCTATGACTTTATGTGGCTTTTTTTCTTTACTTCAAGTGATCGAGGTGATGTAGTTGTTCAATGCTTTATGCGCTCTCTGTTTGCTTGTTAGAACTTTTACTTGTGTCAATTGCAAAAGTTATGTAAAATGTCGACATGTTTCTAAATTGATCTGGTGGAGATGGACCATTACCATGAATTTCACATTGATTCAACGTATCACTGCGTTGTATGCATTATGTAGTCGTGTTTTAATTGGAAAGGAGTCAACTAACTATAGTTAAGCCTTCAATTAATCATCAGTAATCCTTTTGTGTATGTGCAAAGAACAACAGCAACAGAAAGAAACCGTTGCTTTCAGTATCATACATGTAAGTTATCATGTAGGATGAAACAATGAGTCATACTTTATAGGTTTTCAACAAAAAACACAAAAAAAGAGTCATACTTTAGAGGTAGGGCCAGTTACCATTAGTTGGTGAACACTAATAAGTTTTGGTGAACATGATGGTGCGAAAGAAACACGTATTGTTCTTGTTTTATTTTCAGATATACCATGATGTTGTATTAAACTCGATTGGGCATTTGGTGGAACAGGATTGTGCATCTTCTGTCTGTACATTTTTGCTCAGAGCTTTCAAGCTATCGGTGCTCATGCATCTCAGTTGCTAGGGAGAAAAGATTATACAAGTTCTTTGTGAATAGTATCAGATGTTTTAGCCATCGGTTGTCAGTTAGTGCACTTGTAAAGACTACTCTGGTTTGTGGCCTTCAAATTTTGAATGCTTTGATACATGTACTTGTTGAGGCACATAATCTATTGTAATGTTTTTGCTGACTTGAAACTTTGTGCCAAACTCCCACCCTATTTTCTCCGAATACGTATACATGTATGTTGAGGCAATTCAACGTAACTATTACGCGAGAATCGTATAAGCTTAACAGTGGTGAAATCCTTTTTTTTTCCCCCTAGTTCAAGTGTCCTGTGTCGAGATGTTCTAAACCCAAAGACGGGATATGTCCAGAATCTGATGGGTTAATAATGTAAGAGGTCTCATCTACTCCGATGGTTGGCGAGACTTCTGATACCTGGAATATGTCGTGGGTGTTTAGTGTTTGGGCTGGATTGGAATAGCTTTGAAGTAGATGGTTCAAACTACACGTCAGGGAACCCCGAGCCACCATATCCTCTGCCAATTTCACCTGTAATACAGTCAAATTAGTTCATTGGGTTATGCGTGTTCATTTGTCAGACGGTGAATGTCAGCTTAATTGCTCAACATACTAAGTCAGGCTTACCTTCACCCTTAGACCTTCAACATCTGATTTGAGCACCCTGTTGTCAGTAACAGCTTCACTGAATATTCGATTTGCATCAGCATATTGCTTGTACAGAGTGCCATTTTCTGATCTCAGTTGATCAACCTGTGAAAATTAAGTGAATGTTATGGAATCAATATCATAAGAATACAGAGGCACACTCAGAAGCCGGAAAATACCTGTGTTTCAAGATCGTTCAAGTGTGCTTGTTTTCTTCTTCTAGATCGTCTAGCAGATTCCCTATTTGAAACCTTCCTGAGCAACACAATACGATGAATATTATTACATGCTCAAAATCCGTTATGCTCTTCCACTCTCTGACAGTAATATACCTCTTGATGCGTTTTACATCGATGTTAGTCATGCTTTGTCCACATGAACCAGCTTCAATTCCAATATCATCGTCGTCAGACTGCTCCCTGGAAGAACCACTGGTTGCTCCCCTTGCCGGGTTCTCCCCATTTTTGAGTTCAAGCCCAGAGGTTGGACTTCCAGCTGACCCATTTGCTGTGCTTACAAATGTTATACTACTAGATGCAGGACCTACATTCAAGTAAAACTCCCCTAGAAATTGAAGCTTAAAACATGCAGTACTACTAACACCTATTTTCTACATATATGTATGTTTATCTATAGTAAGTGACATGCCAGTCACTGAAAGTATTGTAAATAGGCTTTGATGAAGATGATGATCTATACTAAGTGACATGTACAGACTGCTTTATGTTTTCATGTCGTACCACAAATGGATGATTGCGTGTCTATGGTTCTCGTGATGCCTGAACGATTGATAGCAGGATTCTGAGGCCATACGAGATTTTCATGCAATCCGCCACCACAGTTCAGTAAGTTGTTCATTTTCTCCTGTTGGTAGAAACAAATATAATGAGTTTATCGATCTCTTGTGCTACTGTCAAAACACTTAGAATGAAGTAAACACGAAAAAACTTGATGGGTTTACAAATCATCCAACTGTATTCTCTAATTTATAAACACAACGGACACCCCAATTAAAACAATGTTTTTCATTATGAAAAACATTGTTTATCAATAATTACAAATTGGAGAAGGTAGTATGTATTTAGTTTATCAATAATTACAAATTGGAGCAGCTTACAATAAGAGATGCTGTTAATTGTTATAGTCACAGACATTCAGAACATCCAAGGTTTGTTTGTTTGTTTGTTTGTTTTTTTTTTTTTTTTTTTTCTTGTTTTGGCACAATCGAATATATACAGTTTCCATGTTCCAGCTTTGGCGAATTTTGTTAGGGCTGAAAACCGAATCGGCGGTTTGGTGTTTCACCTATACCGTGAAGCAAATCAAATTTGGTCGGTTTTAAAAATTTCAAACCGCAACCGAACCGATCATTAACAAAATCGAATCGATTCTAATTTATGTAAATTGTAACTGAATCGATTCGACTAAAACCGAAATAAAACTGAACTGGTCAACTATTTTAAACATATTATATTTGGTATGTTCGGTTTTGATCGGTTCGATTAATTTTTTATTCAACCTTAACTTTTGTCGCCATTTATATAAATAAAATAAAAACCTATTATCGACTTTTAAATATGAAGAATATAGATTTTAGTATCAGCATATAATTCAAGTTGATAATATTAGATTCACACCAGTTACATATTTGATCGCTAAAAGTGAATCAACTGAGTTGGTAGAGGTGTGGCGGATGATATCATACATCACAAATTTGTATGAATCCCCAAAAAAAAATTTGTATAAATTTGATCGACGACATGGAGTGGGGAGGGTTAAGGGTTAAAAAAAAAACATATTTGATCAATAATCTATATTTGGATTGCTGAATCCCCAAAAAAAAAATACAAAACAAGATACTTAGATATAATTAAATAATTATGAAAAATATTGCGTAAAAAATTATTAAATGTTTAATATCTAATTAAATATAGCTTAAAGTCAATCCAAACACAATAACACGACACTCAAATTAATGGATAATTTAATTTAATATTCATTTTTATTTATATTTTTCTCCATCTGTGGCCACATCTCTACCAACTCATCTAATACACTTTTGCAGTTAATATCAAAATAATTACTGAATGATATTTTTCTAAATATATATAACTATTTATTCACTTTTTTAAATAATAAAAATCCACGTCAGCTTTATTTTTCCATTACCATGCAAATCATGCAAACTTTTATAAAAAAAAAAATCAAAAAATTAATTTAACTGAAATAACTAACCTGATGTTCAAAGTTGAAGCTCAGATCATCATAAAACCCTACTGGCACTTCACCACCACCACCACCACCACCACCAACTCCCCGGTGATCGCCTTTCGATCGATCACCATCAATCTTAGTACCGATCATTGCACTCATGGGTATCAAGAAATCATCATCCCAATCCAATTGAGACGTGCTCCGCTTCATGCCACTAAGATATACCGACGATGATCGATTCGTAACGCGATCGATCGCGTCTTCGACGAGTTTTCGATCCATGATCACTCACTAGCTAGCTATGGATCTTGAGATTGAACAAAAGGAAGGAAGAATGAAGAAAGTGATAAGAGTTTAAAAAGAGTGTTAGCAAGCAAGAAAAAACCAAAGAGGTTTATAAAGCAAAATAGAGTTCTCACCTAATATGGCGTTACGTGCTTCATGTTTGTGTAATGACTGAAATGCCACTGCTCGTCAATCATATTTACGATGGTGCCCTTACTTGATATGATTATTTTCTATGATATTTATTTTGTTTAGTTCATGTGTCACTCTCAAATTAAATTTTGAATAATTTAGTTGGTCGTGAGTGGGTATCGTTTTCCTTGTGGTCGCTTTTCGAAAATATTTTAGTATTTTGATTGCGTGTAAAATAAAAATTTTTCCCCCGTTGGACTGATTTATTCAGTTTCGCTATTTTTATTTTTATTTTTATGCTATACGTGGCTTTCACTTAGGGTCTGTTTGATTGCATGAAAAATAGATATGAAAATTGAAATCGTTTTCATGAACCCTCGGACTTGAATTCCTATGAAATGAGTAGTAGAAAAACAGTCTTATGAAGAATCAATTTTCAAACAACAAAAATTTGCATGAAAAGAGAAATGAATTCAATTTCCCCAAAAAAATGCTAACCAAACATACCCGTATGTGCTTAAAATCATTTTAAGGACGAGATTTAGAACAAATTTAGTTGTTTTGAAGGTTGATTCCAACCTTGAACTTAAAACTTTCCACGCAAAAAAATTAACTATTTTTGAAAAAAAATTTATAATCAACTTTAACATATTATATCAACTTTTTAAGGGATTTCCTGCCTCTCCATTAAAAAAGAGAGCAATTTTATATGGCGAGGAAACGAGCGAGGGGAGTGAAGTGGAGGGGGGTGAACTATTCACCCCCTTCGGGATGTGTGCCATCAATTTTTGTATGCACATCTTGAAGGGGGTGAACGGTCCACCTCACTCCCCTCGCTCACTTACTCGCCATTTAGAATTTTTGTAAAAAAAAAAAAATGCAAACGAGAGAAAAGTGGCACTTTGGAAATTAAGTAGGAAGAAGAGACCAACTTCATGAAACAAGTGCTTTTTTTTTTTAAGAACATATAATGGAGGTTGATTTGGATTTGCACTGCCCAACTTTAAAGCAAGTGCTTTTGTGAACACAATGCTTTTGCTTTTTGAGTTGGAAGAGAGTTTTGCTTTGGTTTGCCTTACTTTTCCATTTCACGAAGCTTTCACCTTTGAGTTTGATGAAGAGTTCTCTAATAAGCTGGTAACAAATCAATAATACTATATAGTAAAAGTTGGGTTTCGATAGTGTAAGAAATCAATGATAATATATCAATCCCCATCTTAATATATGTTTAAATATGTTATCTCGATCAACATATGTTTTGAGAAAAGTTGACAATTTAATATGATATCAGAGCTTAATTTGATTTGAAACTGGCAGATGGTAATTTTCAGTCATTGTGCTGAGAGAGAGAGTATTGAGACTATAAGTGTCACGCTCCGACCTGTTACAGGAATCGCTGCTGGAACGAAAAGAAAACAAAAAAAAAGAAAAGAAAGAGAAGAAGAAGGGGGGGAGGGGGTCGTCTCATTTTAAGGGGTGGGTGGCTATGTGCCTCCACCACCTTTACTGAGTACACCCCGCCCTATATATATATATATTTTTTTTTTAAACGCAAGTCTCACAATAAGTCTACTACTCCATCCATTTCGTAGACCCCGACCTTGATATATGCTAGATATGCCATCTCTATTAGCTTAAACTTTTAGACAAGTTGGCACTTTAACAATAATATGAGTTTCTTTCTCTATTCATAAATGTTTGTGGAATAACTTACAAGTGATAAATTCACCATTGGTGCTTTATATGTTTAGGATGTTGAAAGTTAAGTACAATATGTGATACAAAATTTGTCCACCAATTGTAGCTGAGTTGGTTTGACATTCACTCTCCTTGTGAGAGGTCGCGAGTTCGATCCTCACCAATTATGATTTTGTGAGTTTTCGGTGCACAGTCAGAACATCAAGTCTGTTCCAAACCATGTCAGGATACACACTTGTGGCAGGATCAAGATCAACACGGTAGTTCACAATTCACATTCCACCCAGGGTAATCAGTCTTCACCACAAAAATGTCCAATTGACTACAATGCTCATACCTCACAAGGAGGTGTACTTATATGGATACAAATAGAATCCTAATTAAGAAAGAAAAACTAATTATAATTCCGATTAATCCGGTATTCATATAATTAAAATCATTGTTAAATAGGTATTCCTAATATATATAGTTATTATACGCATATATATAGTAAATATCCAGTTTGACAAGGAAATCAACAAAGGTAAACCAACAAGACAACAACTCAGCAACAACAAAGCTGCAACACAGAAATGAATAACTGATGGGAAGTAGTCTCTGAGGGCACATAGGATGAATAACCAACGAGAATTAATCTCCGACGGCACGTAGGATGACGAATAAAAAAATTTGTCACATTCGGTTCTATGGCACCTGAGCCAACTTTTCATCACATTCGGTTTAATGACACCAATGAGCCAACTTTTCATCACATTCGGTTCAATAGCACCGATTAGCCAAAAATTCGTCACGTTCGGTTCTATGGCACTGGTAAGCCTACTTTGCTCATAGCCATACTTCTTCATAGCAATATAAAACCTACCAAATAATCTTTCGTCAACCATTTAATCTCAATGTTATCCTAAAACATCTCCATCCAATTCAACTCTTCAAAATCACTCTCCCCTAGAAGAGGAGAAGTGGATACCGGGTTAAAATACAAAGCATAGGGAATTAGAAAATCTTCCAAGGATTTATTATTCAACCACCGATAAAGATGATGAAAAAATAAGCTAACACTTTGATGATCAATTGGTGTTCCAGTTTCCCTCAACCATTAGCAATTGCAGCAAAATAGCCACTGATTTCCATCCAAACCAGTGTTGTACGAATCGGTGAAAATCGTGATTCAAATCACCGATATGAATTGACTCGGCATGCAAACGGTTTAAATCGTCCAAAAAATCGGACTTCATCCAAATCAGAGTGAATCACCACCGATTCAGCGATGAAATCGTTACATCGCGATTGAAGAACAAACGTCCAATTTATATGCTTTGCACAAAAGGGAGAATACCAACAAGAAAAAAAACAAAAAACAGAAACAAACAAGAAAGAAGAAGAAGAACAAGAGTTAGAGAAAAAAATCAGACACATACCTTCTCAGATCTGGCTCAGATCCGCTCCGTCACGACATCTTTCCCTCGACTCCAGCTCAGATCCGCTGCTTCGCAAGGCCAATCCCTCAGATCCGCTCAGTATTGAGCTATTTTCGGCTCATATTGGTTCGAAAAAGTCATTTCGGCTCGATCGCCGAAGAAGAAGGATATGTTGAAGAAGTTTCGAGTCAATTGTTGAAGAAGAAGGCGATTTTGCCAATTTTTTCAGGTTCCATGTTAAAGAAGAAGAGGATTTTGAGTTATTTTTTCTCGACTCTCTGCATCCCGATTCTCTGCAAGTTCTCTTTGCATCTCGACTCTGCAAGTGTTGTGTTGTGTTGAATCGATTTTTGGATTTCATTATGTATGAAGGTCAGGGTCAGGGACCCCTAAATATTTATTATTATTATTAATTATTATACTTAAACTCTCAAAGATAAATAATATAACATGGACAACCTTATTTTCCAGAGAGTGTTTTTATCTATAAAGTACAAATTCGATCCCCCATTAACTTTTAGAAACCTAACTTTTTCCAAGTAAAGAAAACCCTACCTTTTGCAAACTTCATTTTTCTATGGAAAATCTCTTCTTTCAATGTTCTTCAATGGCTACCACCAACAAATGATTGTTTTTGTAACTTCTTACATAGTCTTCTACTTCATACATTAAGTGTTTTCACCAAACAAAGGAGATTTTGCTTCAACCAAAGGTAAAAAAGTTTACTTTTCATTGTCTTTTGATATTTTTCATTAGATTACTTTACTATTATCACTATGCCAGATGTAGTTTGGGAACATTGTGTCGCTGTGAATAATAATAAACAACATGTTAAGTGTAATTATTGTGGAAAAGAGATGTGGGGAGGGGTTTTTCGAATGAAAAATCATCTTGGAAGAATAAACAAGGATACTTCACCATGCTTGAGCAATTCAGATGAAAATTATTTATTATTCAAGAATATGTGTACTGATAAAGTGGTTGCAAAGGTTGCTGAAAGGAGGGAAATGAATGCTCCAATGTATGGGGATGATGGAAATGTAGGTGGTGGAAGCAAAGTTGATTATGGAGGTGAAAAAAAATAAACTACCATGAATGGGATATGGAAACCAACTGATAGGGAAAAATGTTGTGTCAAAATTTCTAGGTTCATTTATAGATGTGTTTTGCCTTTCAACATTGTGACAAATGTATATTTTAAAGAGATGATTGATGAAATTTGTAAGTTTGGGAGTGGATTAAAACCTCCCACTTACTATGAAATTAGGAACACCTACTTGAAAAAAGAAGTGGAAGAGGTGAATGTGAAGCTTGAATCCTATAAGAAAGATTGGAAGAAATATGGATGCATTATTATGTCCGATGGGTGGCCCGATGGTAAAAGTCGAAGCATTACAAATTTTCTTGTTAATAGTCCAAAGAGAACTGTTTTCTTGAAGTCCCTTGATACATCAAGCATATTTCATAATGCTGAAAACTTGTACTTGATGTTGGATGAAGTAGTATAGGAAGTAGGTGAAGAAAATGTAATTCAAGTATGCACGGATAGTGCCTCGGCTTATGTCAAAGCTGGGGAATACCTTATGAAAAATAGGCCACACCTCTTCTGGTCTCCTTGCGCATCACACTTGATAGATCTTATACTTTCGGGCATTGGTGATTTGCCTCTCCCAAGTGAAATCGTTAAAAAGGCCAAGAAAGTAACGGTGTACATTTATAGCCACACGTGGGTATTGAGTCTCATGAGAGAGCACACTAATGGTAGGGAGTTAGCAAGGCCAACCATCACTCGATTTGCCACAACCTACCTCACATTACAAAGCATTCTTGATAATAGGGTTGGCTTGAGGAGTATGTTTAAGTGCACGAAGTGGGAAGAGTCTCATTTTTCCAACTAAGCTAGAGGCAGTTGAGGTAATGCATATTATACTGGGGGATAAATAATTTTGGCCGGGGGTGAAGTATAGTATAATCTAAGACACAGTGATGAATTCGAGACAATTAATAATCTACAGACCAAGCCCTAGATCCAAACACGGTGAAGAATCTGAATATGTGAAATTATAGTTTTTATAACAATCAATCAATATGAGTGAGTGAGATCTAATCGACGAGATTAAGATAAAAAAATAGAAGTAATCAAAATTGGATTCGAGAGAAGAAGAACAATTTCTTACCGGATCTAATTGCTGGAGGTTTGGGATAGATTGAAAGAGAGAATGATTGAGATCAATGGAGAGTGGATCGATGGAGTTTGAAATGAAGAACTGAGATCGATATGTTACAAAAAAAAATCGATGGATTTGAATCAGTAACTTCATCCAATTTGGGTGAGAGGGACTTTTATGTTAAAGAGAAAAGAGAAAAATCATTTGAAATGGTGAATATATTAAATAATTATAATAATAATGATAATCTAATGATTATTTCTCATTTTACAAATTAGTAATTTAACATAAATTTTTTTTTAATTTTTTAATTATTTTTATAAATAATATATTTATAAAATTACTAATAGTAACTTAAGTTAATAATTAGTAACATCTTTTTTGGGTTACAAGACTTGTAACACAATGAAGAGTTACAAATTAAAAAATATTGATGTTACTAGTTACCCATTTTGGTGTAGTGTTAAGTTATCATCTGCTCTTATATCAGTAGAGTACAATCAATCTAAGGTTGATTACTCATTATTCGTCTGATCTAAGGATAACAACTTTACTACAATTCTCGTATATGTTGATGATGTAATATTGGCAGGTAATGATCTCCAATACATTGAAAAAACAAAAAAATTCTGGCTGCAAAGTTCAAGCTCAAAGATTTAGGAAAATTGAAGTTGCAAGGTAATCCAAAGGGATTGCTTTATCTCAACGAAAATATGCACTTGAAATATTGGAGGACACAGGGTATCTTGGAGCAAAGCCTTCACGATATCCTATGGATCAAAACTTGGTCCTCACACAAGATGATGAAGATTTACTACCAAATCCAACAACGTACCATTGACTCATTGGAAGGTTGATATATTTAACGATCACGAGACCAAATTTGGTTTATTCTGTACATGTCCCAAATCAATTTATGGACAAACCCAAAATACTATATTTGATTGTTGCACATAAGGTCTTGAGGTATATCAAAGCTTCACCAAGATAGAGTATTTTTTTTCTACCACCAGTTCATTACAGTTGAAAGCTTATTGTGATGCAGATTGGGCTAGATGTAGAGATACTAGGAGATCCATTACAGGTTATTGTGTCATGCTTGACAATTCATCAATTTTATGGAAAGCTAAGAAACAAACTACAATGGCAAAATCTATAGCTGAAGCAGAATATAAGGTCATGGCTTTCACATGCTGTGAGTTAACCTGGTTGAGGTACATTTTTAATGATTTACACATTAATCATCCCTTGACAACCCTCTTGTTTTGTGACAACAAGACTACACTCCATATTGCATCTAATTCGTTTTTTATGAGCGAACGAAGCATAGTGAGATTGATAGCCATTTAATTAGAGAGAATATACAAGAGGGTACTATTCAGACTGAGCATGTTGGAACACTACAACAACTGGCAGATTTGTTCACTAAAACTTTGAGCACTTATCAATTTGATAATCTTCTTAGCAAGTTGAGTGTTATAAACATACACTCCAACTTGATGGGGAGTGTTAAAGAAAGAAAGTTTACGTATGTTACAAATAGGAAAATCACTATAGAATATGTTAGAAAAGTCGAAATAGAATAAAAAGTCTTAGATTTTTTACTACCACAAGGTTAGGTCAGAGTTAGCTTACATAACCTTGCATTCAATAAAAGAATAATGACAACAATTCAATATAATTCTAAGTATACTTTTTTTTTAGACCTTGAACAATGATCATTGCATCTCAGATCACACAAATATCCTCCTATGTTGCAAGTACTAAGACATATGAAAAAACAGGTTCTTAGAAAAGACACACTACCAACTTGGGGTTTCGGAGTTTGCAAGGGTGCCTCAGTCTGTGCAGCAACAAGCACTTCTCCAATTTGGCAAAGGACTGTGCATACCAACAACATACCAATAATCTTATTTGTCATACCTTATCTTCTTCCTTATACAGTACTTTTTTTTTTTTTTTGGCAAAAGGAGGATAAGAGATGTGCAAATTATATAGGCCATCCATGACAAATACATGTGACAGACATGAAAAACGATTAACTATGTGGTGGAGGCATATGGAATACCTGAGAGTGACAGACATTACATTTTGTATGTCCAGAGGTATGATCACTGGTTGTTACTAACACACTTGTCATATGTTTGCATTCATCATTGATGTGTGGTTACAAGATTGTTAAGTTTAAATTGAAGGAAATTTTGAATTTTTTAAATTATTTTACGATATTCCCCAATTGTTGACATAAAATTCAATACAAACTCATCACTATTTAGCGTGGACAACTTCGCCCAACTAACAATGACGCACATGATTAAAGTGAGGGGCAAAAGGTGTATTGATTTTTTGTCGTCATTCATTCCAAATCGTTGTAATGCCTTCCTCAAATATGCTTGTTGAGACAAGCTCACAGTTTCTTTCACCCCGTTTCTTTGAATTGTCATGCCAATGATCTTCTTAGTTCACCAAGATCCTCCATCTCAAATTGAGTACTCATCTAACATTTCAAATTAAGAATCTCATACTTGTTCTTGGAGGCTATAAACATATCATCTACATATAAGAGAAAATTATAAAGAAAAATCATGAAGCTTTCAGAAGTAGACACAATGATCATAATGGTTTTGAGCGTACTTTTGTGACACAATGTTCATGATGGTTTCAAGTGTACTTTTGCCCTAGCATAAACTAATCAGACCGTTTATCTTGGAGACTGCTTCAACCCGTACAAGAACTTGTTTAGTTTACACACACAATTTTCTTTCTCTGCAACCTTAAACCCACTTGGCTAAGTCATATAAATTTCCTCATTTAATTCACCATGCAAATATGCAGTTTTCACATCTAATTGAGCTAACTCAAGATCAAATTGTGCAACTAAGGATAACAAAGTTCGAATGGAAAAATGTTTTACAACTGGTAAAAATACTTCATTATAGTCTATACCTTCTTTTTTAGCATAACATTTTACAGCTAACCTTGCCTTGAAGTGCAACCATCACTAGGAGATCCTTTTTTCTTTGTGTATGCCCATTTGCACTAAATAGTTTTCTTACCTTTAGATAAATTACACAATTCCCATGTTCTATTCTTGAGAAAAGATTTTATCTCTTCATCCATAACCTTATTCCATTGTTCATATTCAGTACTTTGAATTGCTTCTTTATAGGTAGAAGACACTTCATCTTCAACTAGTGGAACTGCATAGGCGATATAGTCACTAAACTTTTGAGGATGTTTTATATTCCTCTTTGACATACTTGTTGCAATTGATTCCTGAATTGGAGTCCCTGAAACATTATCAATTATATATACTACTGTCTCACTATTTGTGTCATCGTCTGCACCCACTGTGGAATCAGTAGGTACTACATTTGTAGATACAAGACTAACTGGAACACATAGAGTAACATCAATCTCCACCTACTAAGAACTCTCTATGATCAAACTCTTCACCCGCTGAGAGTTCTTTGGCTTCAACATAGAAACCTTATCAAAAGTCGCATCCCTCCTAATAACAATTTTCCTGGATTCAGAAATCCATAACTTATAGCCTTTTACACTATCCACGAAACCTAAGAAAATAGTTTTCTTGGCTCGAGGATCCACATTACTTTCTTGAACATGAAAGTAAGCATTACAACCAAGGATATGCGTTCAATCATAATCATTTGCGGGATTTTCAGACCATATTTCAGTAGGAGTTTTTAATTTTATATCAATCGCAACCGCAAGCAACCTGTTGATGCGATGACAAACATATGTCACAACCTCGACCCAAAGCATATCGAGTTGCGACACCATTTCATCAGAGATTTAGTAAGCATGGGAGAAATTTACTTGGAGTTTATCAACACTAATGATCAGCCAGCAGACATGCTTACCAAAGCCATCACAGTTGAAAATTTTGAGAAGTTTAAAAAGGAGCTGAAAATTACAAATTAAGAGGGGGTATT
The DNA here is from genome assembly GCA_003290165.1 of Berberis thunbergii. NCBI lineage: Eukaryota > Viridiplantae > Streptophyta > Magnoliopsida > Ranunculales > Berberidaceae > Berberis > Berberis thunbergii. The sequence goes on from QNQO01001539.1 coordinate 251,209, forward strand.
GAAATTAATTTGCAATTTTCATAAGTGATCATTCTGGAGAACATATCTAGAAGTCATAGAGATAGTTAATGTATTTGGTTCTCCATGATGTCTCTTCATTTCTCAAGGTGACTCTCCATATCTCAAGGTGCATAGTTCTAAGAATAATTAAATAGGGTTGTTCTAGTTCTTGTATTGATCTCATTATAAATAGTTGTAATCATATATGCATGTAATGTAAGCCTAAAAAACACTATCTAAGAAATTCTACTATAAAAATTAGTCTCTAATGTGCAGGAGCAGCAACACTGCAAACTTCCAATTATTCATTTTTTCTAGCCACTCTTCCACTATACCCAACAAATTTGGTATCAGAGCTTGGTTATTCTCAGCCCTTGTTTCACTCTAATTTCATCACTTGACCTCTCTTATTCATATACAATGGCATCTACAATAGTTCCTACAATGTTTGCCTATTCAACAAATCAAGTTCCAATATTTGATAGAGAACATTATGACTATTGGAACAGCCTAATGAAAGTCATTTTTATCTCCCAAGATCTATGGGAAGTCGTGGAGGACATATATGAAGAACCACCAGAAGGAGGTAGCTCTACTGGCTGGACAGAGGCAAAGCAGAAGTTATACAAAGAAAATGTCAAAAAGATGCAAGTGCACTGAGATTTATTCAGCAAGGTGTAAGCAAGTCTATCTACCCTCGTATTTTTGGCGCAAACAAAGCCAAGCAAGCTTGGGATATTCTGAAAAATGAATTTCAAGGGAATGATAGAGTTATCACTCTAAAACTACAATCATTCTGGAGGGAATTCGACAATATGGGTATGAAAGAAAGTGAAGGTGTTCAAGAATTCCTCTCTAAAGTAGCTGAAACTGTGAACCAGATTTGGAGCTGTGGAGACACCATTGAGGAAAAGAAGATTGTGCAAAAAGCTCTTCGGAGTCTTCCACCAAAGTTTGATCATGTTGTTGCGGCCATTGAAGAATCAAAGGATCTATCTACTTACACCTTGCATGAACTAATGAGTTCTCTCCAAACACATGAGCAAAGAATTAACAGGTCATCAAGTCAACCTTTGGAGCAAACATTTCAATCCAAGGTCAATTTCTCAAACAAGAGGATCACAAAAGGAGAGCAAGGCAAACGTGGTGGTTTTCACCAAAAGATCGGGAAAGGACAGCAAGCTCAAAATGAAGACGTCGGAAAAGGAAAGGAAAGAAGAGGAAATTGGCAGCAAAAATCTAGTAATTCTTTTCCTCCTTGCCGAATTTGCAAAAGGACCAATCATGAGAGCAAAGATTGCCGATATAGGTGCAAAAGGTGCAAAATTTCCAATCATTCTCAAAGGGACTGTTGGTTCCAAGAGAAAAAGGAAAAGTATGAAGCCAATTTCACACAAGATGAAGGTGATCAACTCTTCTCTTGTATGAGCATACAAAATGAATCTCACAATACATGGTACCTGGATAGTGGTTGCAGTAACCACATGACAGGAAACCGGGAGATCTTTGTGGAGCTTGATCAAAATTTCACCTCTCAAGTGAAGCTGGGAGATGGAAAGCTTCAAAGTGCAGAAGGCAAGGGAGTCATTGTTGTCCACACAAAAGGAGGTGACAAAAAACTCATTGGTGATGTTCTTTATGTTCCAAAATTGACTCAAAACCTCTTAAGTGTTGGACAACAATGATGCAAGATTTAATTTATATGGGCACAAGCACAAAGATGGTTGAAGATTTCAAGAAGAACATGATGCAAGATTTTGAAATGACTGACTTGGGTCTCATGAAATATTTTCTTGGAATCCAAGTGAGGCAATCTGAAGGAGAGATTTTTATCTCTCAAGAAAAATATGTTGATGACTTATTAAAGAAATTTAGAATGGACAAATGTAAGTCGGTACCCACGCCTATGGCTTTGAATGAGAAGTTGCAGCAAAATGATGGAGTAAAGACGGTTGATTCAAAGATTCACAGAAGTCTTGTTGGTTCCTTAATTTATCTCACAAATACGAGGCCAGATATTGTTCAATCGGTGAGTATGGTGTCAATGTTCATGAACAGAGCCAAGTAAACTACATTTTGCAGCAGCTAAAAGAATCCTAAGATATCTTCTAGGTACGAAGAAGCATGGTCTCTCATTCAATAAAGAAGATAACAACAAGTGAATGGGATTTATGGATAGTGACTGGGCTGATTCTTTGGATGACCGGAAAAGTACTTCAGGTTACTTGTTTTGTCTTGGAACAAAAGCAATTTCATGGAGCTCAAAGAAGCAAAGAATTGTGGCATTATCCTCAGCTGAAGCGGATTATATTTCAGCCACAGAAGCAGCTTGTGAAGCCGTTTGGTTGAGACGAATTCTTGCTGATTTACAAGATGTGCAACAACAGCCCACAGTCATAAAATGTGACAATATGTCTGCCATTGCAATGACTAAAAACCCGGTGTTTCATGCACGCACAAAGCATATCGAGTTGCGACACCATTTCATCAGAGATTTAGTAAGCATGGGAGAAATTTACTTGGAGTATATCAACACTAATGATCAGCCAGCAGACATGCTTACCAAAGCCATCACAATTGAAAATTTTGAGAAATTTAAAAAGGAGCTGAAAATTACAAATTAAGAGGGGGTGTTGAAATTAATTTGCAATTTTCATAAGTGATCATTCTGGAGAACATATCTAGAAGTCATATAGTTAATGTATTTGGTTCTCTACGATGCCTCTTCATCTCTCAAAGTGACTCTTCATATCTCAAGGTGCATAGTTCTAGGAATAATTAAAGTGGATTGTTCTAGTTCTTGTATTGATCTCATTATAAATAGTTGTAATCATATATGCATGTAATGTAAGCCTCAAAAACACTATCTAAGAAATTCTACTATAAAAATCAGTCTCTAATCTGCAGGAGCAGCAGCACGGCAAACTTCCAATTATTCATTTTTTCTAGCCACTCTTCCACCATACCCAACATATTGTGGGCATTATTTGCAATACAGATGGTTTGATTCGTTCCAGTACATCAAAACTCCTGCTTGCTTGTGTGTGATCATGCACTCGGTTCTGAATAATTGAAGATGCTTTTAATATATGTTCTTTATGAAACAACTTCATGATTCTGGACATATATGTATATACATTCAAACACAAATAAAGCTTTCGATGGATAAGCTGATAAGAATCAAAACATTGGTGACAAGTCCCTTAATTTCCTTCACCTTGTTATCCTTCAGGTTATAACAAAGGGTATGTATGGATCTCCCACATAGTCTTCATCTTTTGCACAATAAATATGTGGAAATGCATATAGGAAAACAAGTATCCAGATTTGTAGAAACCAACATTTTGATAAGCAATTGTCAGCACATGTTCTTTATTTGTTTATGAAAGTTGTGAAGGAAAACAATTGTTACAAAATTGAGACACTCAATTCTTTGAACATTTTTTCTTGCATTCTGTATGACAAGCACTAATATCCCTGTCCTTGCAATAATAATTAAAACAATCAACAAAACAAAACTCTTCAGCCTCAGACTTACCTATTACTTGGGATTTCAGAGTTTGCAAGGGTGTCTCAGTCTCATTCTGCGCTGCAATAGACACCAGCAACATAGCAATAATCTTATTCGCCATTACTTATCGTCTTCCTTTGTATTTGATGCAATACAGCCAATTTGATTTATAAACACAGGTTAGAGATGTGCAGATTATATAGGTCATGGACTCACGTTATGTGAATACATATACCTGACATGCCGAGCACAAGGTTGTCCCTGAATGTTCGTGTTCAACACGCGATGGCAAATGAGATAGAAACAATTACTATTTGTATCTTTTTCATTGGGTTCGTAAATCATGCCCAATAGCTACATAATCAAAATAATACTTGAAGGCTAGATTACTAAACGCTGTTTTCTTAATTCTATGAGCTCGCTAGATCAATAAAATTTCATTCATGTATGAAGATGTTGAAAGGTAAGTACAACCTGTGATACAAAATTCATCACCAGACATTCATTTCAATTTCCTATATATGTTTCCCTAGGTGGGCATTAAGCTCCAATTTTGTATGACCGAATGTTCCTCACATATGTTTTCCACGCTTCTTTCATCATTTAACATATTTTGAGACGCATGCCATTCCACACACACATATATATAATTTTCCCTGAGATGTTTGAAATGATGATTCTTTGAAACCTTCTCTTCTCCAAATTTTGGTTGGGTATGTTTTGAGAAATCTCGTAACACCCTATGTGGGCGGGCTTTGAAGCCAACAACTCCATGTGTGGGCGGGCTTAGAAGCCTGACAAGCTACTAGGGGATTATAGGGGTGGGCACGGGACGGGATGGGATGAGATAGACTCATCTCTATCCCATCACATTCATACGGGATCGGGACGGGACGGGATGGGAAAAACCTCATCCCATCTCAAACAGGCTCAGGACGGGATGGAATCAGCGTGCTCTCATTTTTTGACAAATTACTGCTTACCCAAGACCCAATTTGCTTAGTTGAAAAGAGGCAAAGGCAATTCGTAGAGCTACATAAATGATAGTCTTAGATTGAGTATGCAACATCATAATAAACTACCATAAATGATAGCTGAAATTCACCCTATAATTAAGATTTTTGCAGAGTTTTGAATGACTAAGAAAAGTCGAAATAGAATAAAAAGTCTTATATTTCCTGCTACCATAAGGTTAGGTCAGAGTTAACTCTGACTTACTAGAGTAAGCTTACATAAGCTTGTATTCAATAAAGGAATAATGACAACAATTCAATATAATTCTACATATACTTATTTTTAGACCTTGAACATTTATCCATGCATCTCAGCTCACAAGTAAAATATCCTCCTATACTGCAAGTACTACGGCACCGGAAAAAACAGGTTCTTAGAACAGACGCATTACCAACTTGGGGTTTCGGAGTTTGCAAGGGCGCCTCAGTCTGTGCAACAACAAGCACTTCTCCAATTTGGCAAAGGACTGTGCATACCAACAACATACCAATAATCTTATTTGTCATACCTTATCTTCTTCCTTATACAGTACTTTTTTTTTTTTTTTTGGCAAAAGGAGGATAAGAGATGTGCAAATTATATAGGCCATCCATGACAAATACATGTGACAGACATGAAAAACGATTAACTATGTGGTGGAGGCATATGGAATACCTGAGAGTGACAGACATTACATTTTGTATGTCCAGAGGTATGATCACTGGTTGTTACTAACACACTTGTCATATGTTTGCATTCATCATTGATGTGTGGTTACAAGATTGTCAAGTTTAAATTGAAGGAAATTTTGAATTTTTTTAATTATTTTATGATCTTCCCCAATTGTTGACATAAAATTCAATACAAACTCATCACTATTTAGCGTGGACAACTTCGCCAACTAACAATGGCGCACATGCTCTTTCTGGCAATTAATTGTCTTTGCAAGAAGGCCCAAATAACAATGACGCACATGATTAAAGTGAGGGGCAAAAGGTGTATTGATTTTGTGTTGTCATTCATTCCAAATCATTGTAATACCTTTCTCAAATATGCTTGTTGAGACAAGCTCACAGTTTCCTTCACCCTGTCTCTTTGAATTGTCATGCGAATGATCTTCTTAGTTCACCAAGATCCTCCATCTCAAATTGAGTACTCATCTAACATTTCAAATTAAGAATCTCATACTTGTTCTTGGAGGCTATAAACATATCATCTACATATAAGAGCAAATTATAAAGAAAAATCATGAAGCTTTCAGAAGTAGACACAATTATCATAATGGTTTCGAGCGTACATCTGTGACATAATGTTCATGATGGTTTCAAGTGTACTTTTGCCCTAGCATAAACTAATCAGACCGTTTGTACCATTATCTTGGAGACTGCTTCAACCCGTACAAGAACTTGTTTAGTTTACACACACAATTTTCTTTCTCTGCAACCTTAAACCCACTTGGCTAAGTCATATAAATTTCCTCATTTAATTCACCATGCAAATATGCAGTTTTCACATCTAATTGGGCTAACTCAAGATCAAATTGTGCAACCAAGGATAGCAAAGTTCGAATGGAAAAATGTTTTACAACTGGGAAAAATACTTCATTATAGTCTATACCTTTTTTTTTAGCATAACATTTCACAACTAACCTTGCCTTGAAGTGCAACCATCACTAGGAGATCCTTATTTCTTTGTGTATGCCCATTTGCACCAAATATTTTTCTTACCTTTCGATAAATTACACAATTCCCATGTTTATTCTTGTGAAAAGATTTTATCTCTTCATCCATAACCTTCTTCCAATTTTCATATTCAGTACTTTGAATTGATTCTTTATAGGAAGAAGACACTTCATCTTCAACTAGTGGAAGTGCATAGGCGACATAGTCACTAAACTTTTGAAGACGTTTTATATTCCTCTTGACATACTTGTTGCAATTGACTCCTGAATTGGAGTCCCTAAAACATTATCAATTATATATACTACTGTCTCACTAATTGTGTCATCGTCTTCACCCACTGTGGAATCAGTAGGTACTACATTTGAAGATACAAGACTAACTGGAACACATAGAGTAGCATCAATTTCCACCTACTAAAAACTCTCTATGATCAAACTCTTCACTACCTGCTGAGAGTTCTTTGGCTTCAACATAGAAACCTTATCAAAAGTCACATCCCTGCTAATAACAATTTTCCTGGATTCATAAATCCGTAACTTATAGCCTTTTACACTATCCACGAAACCTAAGAAAATAGTTTTCTTGGCTCGGGGATCCAAATTACTTTCTTGAACATGAAAGTAAGCATTACAACCAAGGATATGCATTTTATCATAATCATTTGCGAGATTTTCAGAACATATCTCAATAGGAGTTTTTATATACCGCAAGCAACCTGTTGATGAGATGACAGACATATATCACAACCTCAGCCCAAAACATTTTGCCCAATCCAGCATTGAACAAAATACAATGAACCTTCTCTAGAAATGTATGGTTCATGTGTTCTCCACCCTATTCTGTTGAGGAGTACCTCTAATCGTGAAGTGTCTGACAATTCCCTCATTCAGACATACTTGCAAGAACGGATCAACTTTGTATTTACCTCCATAATCTGAACGGAGCCCTCTGATCTTTCAACCAGTATGAATTTCAATCATTTTTTCCACTTCAGGAACACATGCATTCAAGACTTCATCTTTATACTTCATGGTGTACACCCACACACGTCTTGAATAATCATCTACAAAAGAGATGAAATATCGAATACCTTCCAATGACGCTTGCTTGGCATGTCTCCAAACGTTCGAGTGAACATAATAAGAGTCTCACGAGTATGGTGGATAGTGGTGCCACCCTTGACTCTTGTCTGCTTGCCCACTACACAATGCTCACAATATTTTAACTTGTAGGTCTTAGCATCTTTTAACAGTCTCAATAACTACAATGTAATCCATAATTGTACTCCCTGTCAAGAAATACAAATTACCTCTTTTGATTTCAATAGATCGACTCCGTGACCTAGTGATACCATCCACCGTTGCTCAACCACTGAGTCATTACACCTTTGGCCAATACCAACACCGTTGTAACAATCTTATTTGCCATAACTTTACTTTTCCTCGCCTTTATGTTTGATGAACACAACAAATTAGATTTGAAAAGGATTTTTTAGACATTACCCCCTTATTTTTTAGACCTTCGATACTTTCAATGAATGTTCAAATCTCTTTTCCAAGTCATGATGTTTTGGAATGGTGCCTTGCATTGAATCATTTGTTGGGAAATCCACCATTATTTGTTTTGATGTTTACAAAGAGCTCTTGTGTCAACAATGCCAATGCAGCATGGCCTACTATGCCGTGTGGGCAAGAAGAAAGGGGGATGGGGTATTTGGAGCTTCCAAGTACCATACATTCACCTCATTGTGAGGTGAAACACAATAGTAACCAACTCATCTACTTCATCGAAATGGAGAGTGATTACTCTAATGGAACATTCCTTACTGTGTCAAACTTGATCAATAGTGATTGCATATCCAGAGATGGTCCGGGATTACTTTGGATTACATTGATTGCCAATATGTAACCTCTGTGCTGATTGTACAGGATCTTGATACTATATATCCCTAGTAAGATTGTCTCTTATAATCTTATGAAACAACTTCATGATTCTGGACATATATGTATATATATTCAAACACAAATAAAGCTTTCGATGGATAATAGCTGACAAGAATCAAACCATTGGTGACAAGTCCTTAATTTCCTTCACCTTGTTATCCTTCAGATTATAACAAAGGGTATGTATGGATCTCCCACATAGTCTTCATCTTTTGCACAATAAATATGTTGAAATGCATATAGGAAAACAAGTATCCAGATTTGTAGAAACCAACATTTTGATAAGCAATTGTCAGCTCATGTTCTTTATTTGTTTATGAAAGTTGTGAAGGTAAGGAAAACAATTGTTACAAAATTGAGACACTCAATTCTTTGTACATTTTTTCTTGCATTCTGTATGACAAGCACTAATCTCCCTGTCCTTGCAATAATAATTAAAACAATCAACAAAACAAAACTCTTCAGCCTCAGACTTACCTATTACTTGGGATTTCAGAGTTTGCAAGGGTGTCTCAGTCTCATTCTGCACTGCAGAAGCCTGAAATACTTCCCCAATTTGGAAAAGAACAATAAACACCAGCAACATAGCAATAATCTTATTGGCCATAACTTATCGTCTTCCTTTGTATTTGATGCAATACAACCAATTTGATTTATAAACACAGGTTAGAGATGTGCAGATTATATAGGCCATGGACTCACGTTATGTGAATACATAAACCTGACATGGAAAAGATTAACCAGAAAAAAAAAAAAGAGGAAAAGCAACACTGTGACATGTGGAGTAATGGAAAGCAACCAAATTTGTTGATACATTTGTCATTGCATTCCTTTTTGGCACATGAGCCCATGCTGAATAAGAACATTTATAAGAGTGGAACAATTTTTTTTTTTTTTTTTTAAAGGCAAGCAGGGTTTTTTATAGTTGCTTGAGAAAGAAGGGAGAAAGCATCAAGTACTCGGCACATGATGCATTTTTCCCTCCAAAGCTTAATTCACATGCCGAGCACAAGGTCGTCCCTGACATGTCGTCATGTGTTAATGCCATCATGTGTTCAACACGCGATGGCAAATGAGATAGAAACAATTACTATTTGTATATTTTTCAGCGGGGTCGTAAATCATGCCCAATGGCTACATAATCAAAATAATACTTGAAGGCTAGATTACTAAACGCTGTTTTCTTAATTCTATGAGCTCGCTAGATCAATAAAATTTCATTCATGTATGAAGATGTTGAAAGGTAAGTACAACCTGTGATACAAAATTCATCACCAGACATTCATTTCAGTTTCCTATATGTTTCCCTAGCTGAGCATTAAGCTCCAATTTTGTATGACCGAATGTCCTTCACATATGTTTTCCACGCTTCTTTCATCATTTAACATATTTTGAGACGCATGCCATTCCACACACGCACATATATATAAAAGAGCAAGAACAGCTTTGGTCATAGCACCTGACTCTACCATAAATGTAGATGTCAAAGAAGCTCACGAGACAAAGAAACTTGCAAAGGACAAGTGATGGAGTTGAAGACTTTACCGGGCAGTTGGACATCAATGAGGATGATAACTACTTTGAGAATGTTCAAGGAAGACACGAGAAAGACAAATCACAAAGCTATAAAAGGAACCAGAAAAATGAAACGAAGAAGGACGTGACATCAAAGCTCACATTAGTGGTGGAAGAAACAAAAACACTTGACATGACATGGAACAATAAGAATAATTATTCAAAAGCACCACCTTGGAATTGTAGCAAGAGTGTTGAGAGGGGATGCTAAAAGAGGGCAACATCGACTTGGTGTCCTCAAAAAATATTGAGAAGCAGGGAGAGGTATCTAGAAGGTTTGAAGAAGGAAATGATTGTCAAAAATGGTGGCCTCTGTTTTCAAAAAATGGTGGCTTAACCACTGACTTAATCACCTATAAATAGGAGGAGGGTCTTAGTGTTTAAGATATCCAAGTAGTGAAGTGATCAAGCTTGGGTCATGAGCCGTGAATTTGTGAGAATTGTGTGATTCATGTAATGTTTGTGAGAAATTTGTGGAAGAGAGTTTTTGTTGTAAAGTTGAAATTGATATTCTTAATATAATTGAGCGTTTGTATTTGATCTTGGGTTGGAAATTTACAACAATTCGAAGCGTGCCTTATAAAACCCGTGGGGTCACTACATATTGACATTTTTGTAACAACCCTCAAAACAATATCACTTTTGAAGGGTAACAATTCACCTAATAACTTTACACATTTTCACAAACAAAATGATACAATAATAATATCACCATAAAGAGTATGATTATAAAAGTGATACTATTTATGGTGATCCAACTCATTGTATCATTTTTTTTTGTGTTACTGTTTTTCATTTTTGACTAAATTTAATTTTGATTTGAAATTGTTTGGTGAATTGTAACATCTCAAAAATGATACTATTTTGAGAGTTGTTACAAAAGTGCAAATTGGTGTAGTGGGTGTGTCTAAATGGAGCTTATACGTTAGAAGGTTACAAACTCATATGTTAAAAGGTAAGTAAAAACATTTGTTTCAAAATTCAGCTAGATGTTCATTTCAAATTTCATTTTGATTCTAAACATTCATCCTTGCATCCAGGCACAGATTCAGGTGGGGGCAAGTTGGGGCACTTGCCCCCACTGACTTTTGAGAATTTTTTTTTAATAATTTATTTGTCTCTCAATTAGTTTTAATTGCTCCTCTATTCTCATTTTTCACTTCAACCAGGACCTTCATCCTTCAATCATGTACATATCAAATTCAAACTCTACTTTTGGAGTTAGAGATAGAGGTTAAATTCCTCAAATCTCTCAAAGAACAAGAAATTCTAGTGGACCTAGGAAACCACTGCTTGGGGGGGGGGGGGGGGCCTCTTTAAACACAATACTCCAAAAAGGTGTTTAAAGAAGGGGCAAAAATGTATTTCGCCCCCAGGCAGGACCAGGTTGGTTTCACATGCCAGCTAGAATTGCCTCCTCAAAGAAACCAAAATCCACAGTTTCTTCGTTACACTCCATCGATGGATTAAGATGAGGGAAACCCCTTATATTCATCATCTTCAAAATCTATAACTATTGAGTTATTTGAGCTCATCTTCACAAGATCCAGTAGGATCCAAACCACCTTATTCTTCTTCTTC
>QNQO01001540.1:0-235530 GCA_003290165.1 Berberis thunbergii
ACGTTTCAGTTTCGCTTCTGGCCTAATAATAACAGCAGGATGTATGTTTTAGAGGGTGTAACTCCTTGTATTCAGTCTATGCAACTGCAAGCTGGCGACACAAGTAACTTACGAACTTCAGATTTCTTGTTCTTTGGCTTCCTATTTTCTTTTAAGATTTCAATGATTCGGTTTGGGTTCATGAGTCTTTTATTTAGCTTGCATACAAGGCAGTCTCTGAGCATTACGTGGCCCTATGCGTAGACTATAAATGGGGCCCTTTTTAGATAAAATATCTTTTTTGCCTTAAATTTAAAAATCAAATACATGTATTGTCTTTTTCTTTTAGTAGGTTGGAACAAGACCTCCCATGAGGTTGGTAAAATAAAAATGGTTCTTCACTAATGGAGGTATGACTATACTTTTTAACATTGAATATGGTAAAATGAAAATGAAAAAAAAAATACATCAGGCTGAGAGACTTGAACTCAAAACATTTTGGTGAAATGAAAGTGTTAAACCAACAGAGCAAAAAAAACACATCTTTATTTTAAATATTTTTTCATATCCAAACTACGTAGTCAAATGAAAGTGAAGAAAAGAATAACTCATTGGGCCAGGAGACTTGAACTTAATACCTCTTCGTAAAAAAACACATTGGGCTAATAGACTTAAACTGATGACCTCTTAGTATAAAAAAAAAAAAAAAATTTGGGGCCCCAAATCGGAGGCCAGCCGTGTCAGACCGCGTCTGCTTTCATATTCCAGCTTGCATGGAGTTGCTCTCATATTTCGGCTTGCATGGAGTTGTCAGGAGGAGGTCAATTAGCTTGCCTAATTCATTACTCATGTTTTATGTTTGGTAGAATGGCTTTATCTTTGAGTAAATGCTCTTGTTTTTTTCTTGGTCATGTGAGGACCTCACACGATTCAGTTTTTGGAGTTCTATATATTACACATTTTTGCCTTATAAAAAAAGATTATGACATCGTCTTTTCTCCTCGTTTCACTTTTTTAGTTTTTCCTCCATCAAAAGCCTTACTGGTGCTATGCTTGCAATTTTGTTCACTTTTGGGAAGTTGCATAATTTAGAGAGGTGAAAAGAAAAACAAAGGAGAAAATTCACATAGTTGAGTGTTTGTTTGAGCTAAAAAGATCTAAAAAATAATGCATAAAACTTTTTAATTGTCAAGAAAAATGGAAAGGAGAAATGAGATAATTAAGCATAATAAGTAAATTTGTACCTTAACAAAAATTTGTGTACCTTTTTAGTTAATAAAATATAGCTTAAGTAGCTCACTTTTTTTTTACCGAAATATGTAAAAATTTTGATTCACGCCTTCGCGTCCCCTGACTGAAATTCTAGCTAAGTTATTGCCGATTGGCCATTGGTACTGTTAGAAAAATTTAATCCATAGTTACTATTTTGTTTTTCTGATAATACGTTGTTCATTTTACTTTCACAACGAAACTTATCAATATGATGGTGTGCACGTAGAGCGAAGTAAACGCTAATTATGTTAGTATGATAATGTTCCTTCCGTTGATATCATCCTTGTAGCAGCAACCATTTACTCCTGGTGCCCCCTTTATGTCATTGTGAATGACACAAGCACGATGCCATACCAACCTTTGAACCACTACATCATTAATCTGCTTCAGACATTTTAATATATCGATTTGTAATTTCCACTTTTCTAGTACTGAATTGAAGTTATAGTGAATGGTTAAATTAAATGGTTTGCAGGTCTTGAACTTGTACATGAGTTTCTATATCTAAAAAATATGATGAATATACTCCTTGGATTGATCTTTTATGGGGTGATGACTAAGACAAAGAAAAAAGGATTTTTGAGAGAAGGTTGAAAGCATACTTTATCTATAGAAAATAGGGGAAGCAAATGGCAGAAACAAAATTTAAAAGTATATAGGTAATGCTGAAAAGTTAGTGTTCAATCACATATGCCTCTGCAGTACTAGGGAAGAACTCCTGAAACTTGATCCCTTTTTAATCAAATCAGCCGCCCTACAATGTATTTAAGAATCAATATGTTTGCAATCATTTGATCCCAACTTGATTGCTTCCCTTGAACGCCCATATTTCCTTTTAATACGGATTTTTTCTAACAAGTAAAATGTTTTTTACTTATATGTAAAAAAGTCTTCATATAGAATGGACAATTGGGCATTATACTACTTTGTTGGGACCCGATTGAAATCAGCTACTAAAAAGTACATTTTTTCGAGGGTATTTTCGAAAGATTTCGAGTTTTTTTTTTCTTCTAATTATTTATTGACTTTTTAAATCACTTCCTAATTTTCTAATGATCATTTCTTCTACTTATATATTTATTTTTGAAACTACTCCCTGGTTTTCTAATTATAGGTATTTAGGCTTTATTTAATGTGTTTAATAGATTTATTTACTTGCATCTTATTTTTTTCACATATTTCATATACCCTCGAAATTCATTATATATTTTTCATGTATCCTCAAAATTTTTACGTTTTTTCTTTACACCGAAATCTTTCTCAAAATATTTCTTAAAATCAGGAGAACGAACTTAACTCAAAAAACAAAATCGCAATCTTTGATCATCACAAAGAGGATCATCAAATCTTAACGAGTGAACTAGGTTTTGGTATTCCTCCTTGAGTTTCTGATAATAGGGCCGTAATTTAATTAATTGTTCTATTTCTTTTTAATAATGGGCATGTACCCCTTGCTAGTTTAGGGTTCCATTATGATTCCGCTAAGGTTCCACTTTAGGGTCCATTAGGATTATGTTTCTTTTATGAGAAGCATGAGTTTTGTTCCAAATATCAATTGCAACCATATTCATTCACTTGGTTAGTGTTGCTACACATGTCCTACTAATTTTCCATAATATGTGTATAATGTTAGTATAAAATTAGAACTGTTAGAAGAAATGTGAAAAAACTCAAGCATGGAGTGTCCAATGGGAGTGCTTGTGAGTGTTGAGACAAGTATCCGACACGATACCCGTGCGACACTTTCTTTGTAAAAATAATGTCATTACCTAGAATTACACACATGGAGTTGAAGATATAAATAGCAATACTTAGCACCATTATTGTTGTATTTTATATAAAAATTTGTTGCAGTTTCTAGTTCTGTCTTGGTTTTTCTTGCTTATGAGTGTTTTGTGAGTTTTTTTTTCCTTGCATAATTTGTTAACTGAGGTTTGGTTTTGTTCACCAGTCACATTCAGTCGGTTAAATCCAGAAGGGAAACTGGTCTTGGGATTCAGAAAAGTATCATTTGTCCCGCCATCTGTTCAGGTTGAGTAAATTATATGACCCACTTCCCTGTGTTTTATTTGTAAAACAATCTATGTGCACCAAATTCATATGCTTGGTTTTTTTTATTATGGCAACTTTATTATGTCTTGTTTTTGGTGTTACTACCTCCTCCCCCCCTCCTCCCTTTTGAATAGAATTAGTAAAAAATGCAAGCAATTATAACAATACAACACTTACTGCCCTGAGGACAACAATAAAGAAACACTATGGGACTGATAGGTTGACATAAATTGTGTAAACCGTACCCATGGCAAAGAAAACACACAACGTCCATCTCAATCCGATCCCTAAAAAGAACTCCCAAAGTTTATGTTATTTCTTTCTTGCCCAATGGCCCATCCCATACTCTCACTCTAACATAAATTGTGTAACCGGATACATGGAATACATATGGGAAAACAAATGTACTAAAGAAAATCCATGACATCCATCTCAACCCGGTCCCCGAAATGAAAAAAAAACTGTCAAAGATTATTTATTTATTCATTTATTTTTGTAGTTTTTTCTTCTTTTCTTATAAGTCAAATGCACACTAGAATTTTATTGATAATAGTGAAAGTGAGTGACAGAACAAGGAAGACCATAATATCAATATTACAAGGAATCGAGTTCATCCCAACTGATCCCCAATACCAAATATCTTCCTTAAGAGATTGCTTTCCCTTGAAAAATCATTCTGTGTATTTTGATTCAAAATGGATAATTTCCAGCCGGCGCGGGGACGAATATGGCCAAATCCACTTTGATCCCCCTGCCAATCCTACTTTAAATATGTTTTATTTTATTTATTTATTTTGTAAGTTTCGTCTTAAGTCATTCAAATGATATCAATTTTTAGCGTTAAAACTTTACATTGAAGATGTTTAAAAGCATGGAGTCCTTTTAGGGAAGGTCAGTGTAATGATCTGCTGAAAGTGTACAGTTAGTTCTGAGATATTTCTTGGTCCTTGGAACATGCTTTTGACGCGTATCGTCAAAGGGGTTGCAGTGGTCCTTGTGATTATTGTAAGAGCTTTCACATGCACGATAGTTTATCGATAAAAATGCATGGTGGAGATTTATGGATTGGAGTGTCAGATGCATATGACACACATTTGTAGAGGTCCTCAGTGATGATCATAATAACTGACTTCAAACCTATGTCTCACTCTCATGCTTGTCAGAATCTTTTACAGATCACAAACACACACACAGAGGGAATAGTGTTTTTGCACTTGGCGGTTGTAAAAAGAAAAGATCCGGAAGTAGTGCAGTTTTCTTAAGTTCTCTATGTAGTTCTTCTAGATGCAATAGTAATTTGTAATTGAAACAGGGTAATACAACAGATCCCGCAAATACACTGCCTAAAGTGAAAAAACCAGTCTCTAAAGCAAAGGAAGCACTTGGGGCTAAGTCTTCAGTCGTCCCTAGTAAGAGGAAAGGGTGTACACTTGGTTCAAGGAGTAAACGCCTACAAAATGAAAATGATGACCTGATAGAACTCAAGCTTAAATGGGAAGACACGCAACGGTTGCTCCGTCCACCCCCAGATCATCTCCCTAGTATTGTGGTTATTGAAGGCCTTGTATTTGAAGAGTACGAGGTATGAAAGTTAACATTCTTATTTTATGATAAAATTTTCTTATTCTGTAATAAGGTACAATTGTGTATATGGACTTGCTTTAAGATTTCAAATACTTTAAGTCTAGCGATTGGTCGTAGGTTCGAATCATACTTGGAGAGATTTAGATATGATTCACATAGGAATTGATCTCGAAACAACCGGAAAGGAAACATAACTTTGAGGCTTGTTTAATAATAAGAAAGCTGAACAATGTCATGCAAGTACCATGGAATATGAACAATGTTAGTCATTTTGTAGTATTCAGGCGTGTTAGTTATTTATTTGTTTTTCATAATCTGAAATCAGAATTTTCTATTTTTGTAGTAAAGTTTGGTTTTTAATAGGTACATTCTTAAGTTTTCGAGCTATTTGTTGTGTTAAATCGTGTAGAAATAAAACTTCGTATGTAACAAGTTATGTTGGTGTATGCAATCACTCATCCAGTTTCCATTGACAGGAGCCCCCCATAGTAGGAAAGCCCTCAATTCTCGTCGAAAACAGTTTTGGGTAACTTCTCTCTTAGATGATTGTTGTTCTTTTTGTTACTGTTGTATTGTTGTTTGTTTTGGGTGAAAGCTTATCATATTCAGTTATTCTATTACTCCAACAATTATTGTCAATGGATGGTTTGGTCAAGGAGACCTGAGCATGAGATTTGTTCTCTTTAGTCGAACTCTGGTTACTTCATAATGTGAAATCTTGGTTTTGATTATGAAAAGATAGTTACCTATACTATATTGCTGTACAAAGAAAATAATTTGACCAACTGGATTGGAGGAAAAACAAATGCTGTACTAGATGCATGCCATCCCGATCTTTTTGGTTTTTTGGCGTCTTCTCCCCATACCCTCGTTAGACACAGACATTGGTATCCATTTCATTGTTACGTAGTCAAATAGTTACCCTTCCAATTTTGCAGGTAGAGTTAAAATGTTTGGCATTTTATCGTTATAGCTTATAGGTAGTTCATCGTCACTATTAGAGTTTAATACTGAATGTACTTTCAGTATGACATCTCTGCATTTTTTTTCTGATGAATGTGGTAGGGAGTTTGTGTTCCTTTCCAAGTCCTAGTTTTTGATTTCTGCCTGTCACACTGGTTTGTTGATTTGACTCAAAACTTTATAGCTTGCAGAAGGATTTTAGCTATCCTTTTTTTTGTTATTTCAATGTCAGAGAGAAGATTCAGTGGGCTGAATGTTACACCTGTTCGAAATGGCGAAAAGTACCAAGCGATGCAATTATTCCTCCAAGATGGACATGTTCTGATAATTCGTGGGATGCAACGAGGTATTTATTCACTACCTATTATTTATTTTGTAATCTATGACTATGATTAAAATTTTAAAATATATACTTTTAAAAAATTGTCCGCATAATTCCGCTTAGTCTCGCATAATTATGAAAAATTGTAATGCGGTCCTGACCGCTTTGCGACCGCTTTTCGCATTAACTGCATAGATTATATGCTTCCTTTGAGTCTACTGACAAAGCTGCTGACCTTTAATCCTACTCAAGATTGAGCACCATCGGCCTTAACGAGCGATCCTTAAACCAATGGCTAACTTCTGTAAAACCCTCCATCATCATCATCTTTGATGCCACTCAAATGGGACAAACTTGAACTCTAAGGGTGTGTTTGATTTCATGGAAAACATTTATTGAAAGTGAGAAAGAAGAGGGATAGGAAGAAGAGAAACTACAAAACAACATGAATTTTGTGAATATCACTACGCTTTTGGTTTGTTACAAAGTTGTGGAAATTTTCTTAGGGGCGGAGCTAAGAAAATGTTTGCCAAAAATAATCAACCTCATGATGGAGAATATTTTCCCACTTATGTGTTTTTGATAAAATTGAACTTGTAAAATCAATGGGAATTGAAAACAATGTGATAATTGAAAATAAATTGACCATGAACGAAATAAAACTAATAAAGGAAATAAAATTGATAAACAAAATAAAATTATTTATTATCAACTTAATTACAATGAATAACCCACACTCCTATTTATAATTGACCTAACTTATCTAATAATAAACAAATCCTAAACTTAATAGGAAACCAATGTCTTAATTGGATTGTGACTAAATAGGTCCTATTACAGTATTACTATTTATAAAAGAAACCCAATTACATCAACCTTTCGGGTTGAAGAAGCTCGTCTTCGAGGTTGAAGTCGAAGAAATCCGATGAACTTAGGCAACCAATGAGAGAATACAAGGTGAAGTGTTTGAACAAAAGACTACCACACACTTTTCTTTCATAATTGCTGGCATCATGAACAATTAAATCAAAACTTTGCTTCAAAAAATAGTCCAAATGTCGCAATTGAAACCCACTTCATGTATTAAATATTGTGCCAAAACTTATCTCCAAATTAGCGACAAAGTTGACTAAATTGAATCATAAATTGTGTCCCGTGGTGGTACTCATCCTGTTCGATGGTGGGGAATAAACTCATCATTAAAATTTGAATAATCAGACAAATGTGGTGGTATTGACTGAATGTGTGGGGGCAAATAATCATAGGGGTCCAGGGGCGTAATTAAAAATGAAGGAGGGAATGAAGTGAAAGTTTTGAGTAGAGGCAAATAACCCCCAATTTGATTGAAACAGGGGAGTTGTTGAAGGCAGCAAAGAGGGGTAGTGGCTCCGGTGGACGGTGAGGGATGGCGGAGTGGACGACTGAGGGATGTCAAAAGAGGAGAATGGGTGTTGTTAGTTGCAAGTTGTTGTTGATGGTTGATCGACAATGAGGGGTTGTCGATCGAAAGGGGAGGCTGAAGTAGATGATCGAGTGGGGGGGGGGGGGGGGGGGGGCTAGCTGGAGACGACGGTTGAGGGTTGCGAGGTGCTGAGGAGCGACTGATGTTGGTGTGTGTCGATCACTTGGCTGTTGTTTGACTGTAATCAGCAATGGATGTGGTCGATCGGCTGGAAACTTTGATGGAGGAGGGCGATCAACCTTGTGTGTTGACTGTGAATGATGATCAAACACACATAGATTGATTTGGTGGGCGGTGGGCTGGTCGATTGACTGAGGGGATCAAACTAGTAATGGATGAAGTTGTGACAGAGGCTGAGCTATCGGTCCGTGGGCGCGATAGAGCATTTCTTTATTTTCCGATCGCATGAAACGGACAAAAGAAACATCTTGTTGTTTCTTCAACAATTTCTGATCTCTAGTGGACCTCTCAGTTGGAGTTGAACCCAAATAAAGTTCTGACCATCTGTCAGAGAAAAAAGAACGAGAAGATCTTGTTGGATTCCCAAGAAATTCTTCGATTTCTTTGGGAAGTTGTTGAACCTTTCTTTGATTGATCCAAGTACTCTCTTTCAGATCCATGAAAGAACTCTCAGGGATCTCTATCCCAGCCTGCAACGACTCATGAGTCTATTGGTCTGTGTGGCTGCTGCCATCGTCGCTACTGGTTGTGGACCCCTGTGACACTGCCAATGCTGCTTGGGTCTGTCCCATGGCCTTGTCGAAGTCCATTCTCTCCCTCCTTAATTCCTCTCTAGATTCTCTGAAATCATGCCTTCAATTTTGCGAATAACAAGTGCATCTCCTTCACAATCTCTTCTTCTGTCATCTTTGAATCTTTAATCATCTCCTTCAATTTTTTTCTTCAAATCAAACCAAGTAATAAGAATCGTTCGGCTTTATACCAATTGATAAAATTGAACTTGTAAAATAAACATTAATTGAAAACAATGTGATAATTGAAAGAAAATAAATTGATGGTAAACGAAATAAAAGTGATAAATGAAATAAAACTCTATATTCAATCAACCTAATTACAATGAATAACCTACATTCATATTTACCTAAATTCTCTAACAAGAAACAAACCCTAAACTTAATAGAAAATCAATTTTCTAATTGTATTTCTAAAAGAAACCCAATTACATCACTTTTATATTTTTCTCATCCAAAATTTTCTTTAGAATCAAATAGATCCTAGGATAAAATTAGGGTTTGTCATACTCTATTATTTTCTGGCCGATTCTTTGTAAAGGTCCTTAGAGGAAGACGTTGAATGATTCTAAGACATTTTTCTTTTTAATTGAATAGCATCAAATGTATTTTGCTCCCTTGCTCCCACCTGTATGGGAGTCCGAGTTCCAAGTTTTTCAAAGTGTCAGTGCTTCTCTTGGTGCAATATTGTTACAAAGACAATTTATCATGGCAATAGAGTCTTGGTCCACTGAGGGAGATGAGGATCATTCAGTTCAGAATCAATTAATTGACCTTAGTCCTAGTCCACTGGTTTACCAATTTGAAAATTTCCCGTGTCCATTTGTATGTCCACAACAATCTTGATGCTTAAATTACTAGAAAACCCTACCTTAAATAAGTGTTTTGGATTTCCAAGTTTGAAAATCCTTTGTAAAGTATGAAAGGGCATGAGTGAATTTTGATATAGATGGAGGTACAAATTACGTCTTTATTTATTTATCTGTTCTTTCTAAAGGCCGTGGCATTTGGTTCCAATATTTTCACTGACATCTTTGATTGATTAGGTGTTCATGTTCAGCAGACCAGGAATTAAATTCAGTAGAACTTATGAAACTTCTTATCAAGACAAATAATTCTGGTATGGTTGTCTATACATTTGACCTGAGACATAGTCTTTCCTCATTTGTTTTATTTAGAAAAATGTTTGAATCAACACATTTCCATTGATGTGGTTGTAACCTGACTTTTTCAGAGAAAACAAAATCAGTTCGGAAGGACCCAGATGTAGTTGAAGGGTCTGAGGGGCTTGACACTCTTGCTAACCTTGCCATCCTGGGAGAGGCTGCTACCCTCCCTCCTGCAGCACAGACTCCAACCACAAAGCACCCTCGTCATAAGCCAGGTTGTACATGTATAGTCTGCATCCAGCCTCCAAGTGGGCAGTTGCCCAAGCATAGTGAAACATGCATGTGCAATGCCTGCCTGATTGTGAAGCGCCGCTTCCGCACCCTCATAGAGCGGCGTGGAAAACGACAATTGGAGAATGAAAATGAGACTAGACTTCAGAAGCAGCAGCAGCTCGAGAAGCCTGAACACCTCACTGAATCAATAACGAGCAATAACGTAGACAGTGATGGGCAGAAACAGACACTGGAGATCATTGAGGTTGATGATGACAATTCTAACCAGAAGAAACCATCTTCCTGTCATTTGAAAGGCCATATTGACCTGAACAGTCAGCCTGAGCGAGATGATGAGCCATTTCCAATTTCAGATTCTGAGGGCGCAATGAGGGCAATGCGAGGTGCTACTGAGGAATATCTTAAAGGGAAGGAGTTTACTGATTTACCTTAGCATTATGTTGATCAAATAGAACCCAGTGGAGGACGGAATGGAGGCATTAAGCTCTAAAGTGACGTCTTTAGTGGTAGTTGTTGATTAGATATAATCCTATTGAAGTTGGAAGGGAAGGGTGCTGGGAGGGAAGGGCTGGAGCTCCCTAGTGGATACTAATGTGAACCACCTGCAGCCACGGGTTTGCATGCTGTTACTTGTGATTCTGGCTAACTTATTTGACTTAACGATGCCAGGGTTAAGATGTCACACCAGCTTTGAAAGGTTAAGGCAAGTGGGATTTTGCTTTTCTCAATATATTTAAGCGTAATGCTTTTCCATCTCGGGCTTTTTGTCTTATGCATGCATGCATGCATGCTAGTGGAAGAAAAGTATGCTCCATGGCCTTGCACAGGCAGCACAATCAACTCAATTAAGGTGGGTACAACACATATGTACATCTATCTGTCCTTTGTATTTAATATACTGCAAGTCCTTTCCTCCAAAATCTAATGCTTTAGTTTTATTAAAAAATGGAGAGCGATACTTTAAATATGAGTATTTTATTATAGTTATTACTTTTTAATATGGTTGGCATCCTCCTAACACTATGAGGGCTAGCATTGGGGTTGAAGTGATACTTGACACTGATATTTGGTGCTCTTGTAGGTGATGTTATTGATGTTGCTTTACTACCTGGTGTTTTATGTTGTGTCTATCTTCATTTTATTATTTTCCTGAAACAATTAGCAAGTTGTTCCCTGGAATTATGTCATGCTTAAAGGTTGATGGGATAATACCAACAATAAGTAAAATTTTATTCTCTTTAAGTGGTAGATGTAAACTATGTTATCTAGGGTGCTAGGCGTGGTGAGGTGACAGGGTTTCCCCTAGGCAGTGTATCTTATCAATTGTGTAACCAATGAAAGTAGGTTAGTTGGATGTTCAGTGTCATTTGATCAGTGCTTATATTTTGGAGTTGTAGACTGGATATCTGATATCGCATCTGCTGAGTGGTGGTAAACATCATCTTTAATTGGGAGACAATTTACCAAGGACAACTATGATGGTTGATTTTGTCAATCTTAAGTAAACCAAAATTTGTCTACAACTGGTATGTGACTTTTGGATTTTAGAATATTTTAGTTCCTGTTGTAAGATGGTTTACTGTAGAGTTCAATTGATATCACTTTTGGTGTTAGTATTTACAAGTCTGATATGATGCATGATATATGTCTTTGAGTTGATTGTTACATGATATTGCTGTCTGTGTCAAATAGTGACATGTGCTAAAATTTCTGTGTCTCTCTGTCTCTCTATTTATGTATGTATCTATCTCTATATACACACACACACATTTATATCTTTAGCATCACATGCCAATAACGATATGAAAGGGAGCATGATTAGTAAGTTCTCTTTGAGTTGATTGTTCGGCGTGGAGCTGTCATGTAATTTTAGGGGATGGGCAACTCTTAGAAAGGGCATTAGGGAGTGTGTGGAATTTTATGGCCAGTCAAAGTGGTTAGGGATGCGAGAATTAAAACGGAGGAAACTAATGCAGTATCCACATTGTAGAGAGTAGTTGTAAGTGTTTCTTGTGGTATTAAAATCAGGTTTCTTTTCTCATCTGTATGTTTGGAAGCTACTACTGGGGAAGTTCGGGGATGTCGGTAGGAAAGATGGGCGGTTGTATTAGTTTTAGGCTTTTAGCTGGAGTTTTCCTCTGGTGAATTGTTGATTGGGGACATTGTGTGTCCATTTCTTGCATAGAGCTAAATGATGACCATATCAAGATTGCGTTGCAATTATAAGGGCCATGTAATTCTGAGTTGAGCCTACTCTAAAGATTTCAGGATTCGGCAGGTGTTCCAAAAGTTTGGGTGTGATGAAATCTGTCAATTATTTTATGCAGAAGAATGAACTGTTGGGCATACTGAACTATTGGTCCTTCCTATAGTAGGCAGTTCACATGGACAAATAAATAAACAGGACGGTCCCGTGGTGATGCTTTGCCTTATGTCTAAGCGATTGATCTTCCCGTGGTCATCTCCCTCCCCCTCTTGCCACTGCTACAGCTTAGGAAATCACACAAGGTCTAATCCTTTTAGATTTGTGCTTCTGTGTCAAATTTCAAAGCTCTGAAGGAGGACTTGGGAGGATTAAGCTTAGCCAAGTTGGTCTTAACATAAGAACTAGGAATAAGGTGTCTTTGGGAGGTTTGAGGTTAGCAAAGTGCCAAAGTTGGTCTAATAGAAGAAATTAAACTTGTGTAAATAAGGAAGGGGAAGAACTGCTCCCCCTTGAAGACTTTAATGACAGAGCTAGTGCTAGGGGACATTTGGAAGGTCTTATTAATTTGGAGGAACCATATTAAAAGCTAACATATGATTTTGGAAGTTTTGAGAGGTATTAGTAAGTTGGGGTCGATGGTCAACATGGACAAACTTATTGGCATAGGCTGAAGGAGAGTACACATAAGAAATTGAAATTTTTTGAGAGGCACTGGACAGGTTAATGTGCAAAATGGGCAGTTTTTGAGCAGTGCAGTAGAAGACTTATTGATGGTCTGATTAGTTATGATAGGGTTGATTATTCTTGGATGTCTTATGATCAATCTATAGTGATAGGTTTGACAGTGAAGTGGATGCTAAATCCATGCAGTTGACTAGAGAGTTGAATTCTAATCAAACCTTAAACAGTCCAAGAGTGAGATGAGATTAATCTGGATTAATCGCAATTAACCGGAGTCTATATATACCTCTCTAAGCAGTATCTCTAAACAGAAATTAGGAATATTAGTGGTTATAAACACAAGAAAATATACCATCATAACTCATTTCTTATAACTGGGGTTTTTAATATAGTTAACTTGGATCAGAAAAACATAATTGCAAGTTTGAATGTAGTTTGGATTATAGCATTCCAAGAATTATTTGTAGATTTTATTTACTTTAAACATACACTAGCATTCTTTAAGTCTTGGTTTACGGGAATACCTTACATCAAAATCTTGGTTATGAGTTATAACCTGTGTAGTTAAAATGATGTTATAACTTCGATATAACGCTTAATGGAGGTGAGCTGTTACGTTATAACATTATCGCATTATGTTATCACAGCTCCGATATAACGGCGTTACATGGTCGTTATTGACATAACATTTTTTTCTTTCAATAACGCCGTTTTAACGTTTTGTTCTAATATATTTAAAAAAATCACCCATTTTATTCCAATCGAACTAGAACCCTAGACTCATAAGAAATGACTGAGCTAGCTATCGCTAATCGACAGAGAATCAGACCTTGCCGTTTGACAGTGAACGAGAGAAGAAGGGAAGAAGACAGAGTCGATCGAACTATCTGTTGCGATCTCACTTTCATATGAAGGAAATGTGTTCTCTATTAATTTTGTTTTATTTTTGAATTTAGTGTTATGAGCATGATTTACTTTTTTTTACTCTATAATACAATACTTTGTGGGGGAATTAAAAATATATTTTAAAAACTATTCCATTATATATCGTTATATTCTGATATATCTCGTTATAACCTATAACGCTCTTGGATCGTTTTGGGTCTGTTAGCTGTTTTAACCGCATAGGTTATAACATAAGGCATCCTTGCACTGTAACAAAATTAACAAAAGCAAGAAAGTTGAAAAGAAGGATATTCCACTTGGAAATAGTGTATGTGTTTAGTTGATTGGCATACATATTATTATTTATTTATTTGGTTTTGGGTATAATATAACGTTAACCTATTTATGTGCCAGCTAACATAAATACTGATTTGTTATTTACTTAGCTGGGATAGCGCCGATTATTCACGTCACTTCAAGCCTAAACATTTATTCAATCCCTACACTTGTGCCACTACAATTGGTTTCTTTGGAAGAACTAAATCTAATTTTTTCTTGATTTGTTCCTTGTTTCTGTCCATAGGCTCATAAATATATTTCATACAAATACAAGAATTATATTCTCTATGGATAGGGCCAAACAAGCCTACAATTAGACTCTCAATTAGACTCTGGCTGAACTGTTCTCTCCATCTTGTGAGACAAAAAAAGTATGCGAATGATTCCTTTTCCCTACTCAAAACGATCTTTAATGGTTGTAGTCCATTCCTTCATTTTTTTCATTAATTATCCAATAATGCACTAGGTGTCTAAACATATTTGGGTATTCCTCTGTCAAGCCGCTTCGAAACTTGCCCCTTTTGTTGGTAATGAATATAAAAATTAATTGTATATGTAAAATTGGGTGATAGTTTCTATGAATTCAATAACAAAAGTGCATAAATAACTTACCAAAACTATGTTCTTTTAATCACCTCGTTGTAATATTGGTCGACATTATGAATTTGGTTGACGTAAATTTTTTTTGTTAAAATCAACCAAAAAACTTGATCAAGTTTCGATGCTTTCCATTGTAAAAAAAAGTCAAATTTCCTAATCCTTCCTAATGGAATCTACAAATTCCTTATTCTTTTTTTCCACACACATCATTTACTAGTGTCACCGATGATTAAGGAGGGGGACATATAGCTAAAACAAGCACTGAGGTAACTGAACATAGTTATTTAATTACTCAATCTAAAGTTTTGTGCTACAATTTTGAGTACTCTCCAATTGTATGAGCTATTTTCTTGTTTTTATAGCTAGCAATTGTGTGGTTTTAAAAGCTAGACCCCTTTGTATCATCATTAATCTCGCATTCCATGCAAATTTCTTCCGCTTCAGTTCTCGAGGCAGTTTCTTTAAAAGGTGGCTTGTTTGATCTTTGCAACGTTATTGTTGGAAGGTCATGAATAGGCCTATGATGTTGCTTTCAATCCTTTTTTCATTGCATCACCTCCTAAGTAGAATACCCCAACTTTTCTCATCACCATTGAACTAAATCTTCATCTTAATTTGCATTTGGAAGTGCTTTTGATGACAAAAGGAATGTATTTGATATCATCACCCAATGTCTCAATTCTCGTTGATTTGAACATGGGTGAATATTTTCAGCACAGTTTTAAGCAACCATACCCCGCTTACGTGGTTTCTAATCTTGCCCCATATCACAAGTCCAGGTTCGACCCTCGTCGGCGGCATTTGAGGTTGGAGGGGTTAAGGGATAACAAAAAATCAACAATTTTTTGGTAAACAACAATAAGCATGATTTTAAAAAATTGAAAAAAATGGTTGTGCATTGTCTTGCATTGAAAGGAGGAGATAGAAGTGGCAGAGAAGAAAAGTGGGTGCATTGGCTGTAAATGTATTTATTTGGATTGTATTTGTGAAGGTTCTGAGGGGTTGGAGTACTACAAGACACCTATCACCTAAAGGGAAGATGTTGCCTTTCACCTTGTCTTGGATAGTGCGGAAAGAACGTTATAATCATAGTTTTCATAACAAGGTTGCTACTCTGCGATTATGGAGAACGATGATAGAGGTTTTGATTACTATTTGAACGTGGGTTACATGCTATCCCAATTTTATTGTGATGCTCTTTGATTAGTTGGTTGCTAATTGGCATATGGTGATTTTGGAGCCTTAGTTCTTCAAAGGTCTGTTTGTATTCTTCTTTTAGTTGAGCTAAATAAAATTTGACTTTTTAAAAAACAAAAGTTGAAGAAAAATAAGTGCTTTCTTTTCCTTTGTTTACAAGAGGAAAGAAGGGGTTGGTCTACATTATTATAGAAGAAAATTTTCTTCTCTAAGAAGGTTCAGGAAAAATAGTAAAATTGAGAGAGTAAATTTAGGGAGAGAAAAAGGGAAATGCTATTAAACTCAAGTTAACCGCCAAGTCTCGGTTGTTTACTGCTTTATTCGAGTACGTAGTTGTTATTGGCATCAAGAAGCATACACGTGATGCACTGTGTTTATTCTAGTATATAATGTTTTTCGAGCTTTGTTAGGGTTTCAAGTTTTTAGTTTATGGGTGGAGGCCTGGAGAGTTGTATAGAAAATGCGTAAGGTGCTTTTTGCAAGTATTTTTAGCTTACTATAAAGGCTATTATTGGTGAAACCCTAAGGGAGTGTTTGTTTACATCTCTGAATCAGACAATGATTATTCGAAGAAGTTATACAAATACAACTGACTATATGTTTGGCCACATCCTCTAGTTAGATGTTGTCTCTGCATACCATAAGAGGCTAGTAAAAGTCCGAATAAGACATTTACCTCTAGTTAGAGGTTTCCTAGTATTAAGAGGTTAGTCGTCTAACTCAAATAAACACCCTCCAGGTCTCCAAATTTAGGGCGGATTCTCCCCTTCCTTTGCATTAATCGGTATCAGAAAGGAAAATCTTGGATTTTTGTGACAACTTATTGGTTAATTCACTCAAGTAAATTTAAATCCTTTGTGTTCATGGAGTTCTCCTTCAAACTTATTGAGTGTTTGTGAATCCCTGATCAAATAAAAGAAAATAGTGGAGACTCCTCAAAGTCCAATATTCGCCGCTATTAAATGTCGCTGCCAGTATCTTCTCATAGCAGAATATGGATTGAATATTGAATACTCCTCTTTTGGAGATTTAGGAGCTATTGCTCAATCGATTAGTTATAGAATATCATTAAGCATATGGCCACAATAGGTCTAATGGTGCTCGAATATCATAAAACATAGTTGATTTTTTACTTCCTAATATTCGTCTTATAGTTTTTTTTATTAAAGTCATTGATTTTTTTTGTATGGTGAAAAAACTTGAAACATTACAAGAACATAAGATTATCTCAACCAAACATAACCTTATTGAAAGAATTGAGAACAAGAATTGTTCTCAATGATCTCGTGAGCTAATCCCCGTTGATAAATGACTTCCTTTAGAGTTTAGAGTGATGAAAAAATCTTTAGCCAAAAGCAATTTCCCTGAAAAATTTATTCTATTTCTTTCCTTCCTTGTGTTATTTATACGGCGATTAATCACCGATTAATCGACGATTTAGTGTAAATTAGGGGTAGATAGATCCTAACTAGGTGTTTTGTGGTTGGATTTAGTGGTCACTGATTAATCAGTGAATCACCGGAAAATCGGTGATAAATCGAGATTGTTCTGTTGGGTGGTGGTGGTTGTTGCTCTATAATATGACTTTTATTGCTCTATAATACTTGTCTTATTAATCATTATTGTCAAGATATGTTATTTATTATGATTTACATTGGTGAGTGTATAAAAAATGTATACTTTGAAAAAGTAGACCGATTCAATCCGATTAATTTCCGATTAATCCGCTTAATCTTAAATCGATTCTGGACTGCAAAGGGCTTGTTATCTCCATTTACTACATTGTTCCTTTCCACAAATCCCGTGAGACAAAATGGAATCCTCTTCTCCATTTCCATTTTCTTATGCTGGTGATGTTTATATCCTTCCATATATAATATGCATCTAATAGGATTAAACAATCATTTGATTGGTTGGTTTTAAATAGGAACAGGCTATGGCTTTAAAATTCATGTAAAAGATAATGAAAATCCAATGTAATCAAATTTTGTCTTCTTTATGTGACAGTTGATTTTAAGATGCGGAGCATGCACAGTCAAATTATCTGAGGATGATGCATTCCTACTTTGCGCTGGTCCAGGTCACAAAGCACCAGTGCATTCGCATGCCTAGTTTGCACTTATTTTCTTGTCATATGGTGAAACACGTGAGTACAATATCTTACGGATGATAATTACATTGGATTTTTAGTTCTTGTGCAGTCGTTATAAATGGCAACAGACTATATATCTTGTAAATTTGGAATACATTAAAGTTGGACCTAAATCTCAAAAAATCCTGTCAGTAAATTGAAGATTCACTATTAGTTGCTGTTGGACACCCAAACTTTAGTGAAGAGTTATCCAACTTATTAGGTAAATTTGAAAGAACAAAAAAATCATTATTGGAATATTTTGTATTCTTGTTATTGAAAGAATATCTGTAAGTAATTACTTACTCAAAAGTCTATGGATGCCAAAGATAGATATAGTGTCTAAACTTCACCAAGCATACTTGGATTTGAGAACATAGCTAATATTAAGATTATCTTTATGAATCAATTTTCTTTTCCCCAAAGATTATCTTTATGAATATTTTGTATTCTTGTTATTGAAAGAATATCTGTAATTACTTACTCAAAAAGTCTATGGATGCCAAAGATAGATATAGTGTCTAAACTTCACCAAGCATACTTGGATTTGAGAACATAGCTAATATTAAGATTATCTTTATGAATCAATTTTCTTTTCCCCAAAGATATCTTATGTTTATCCATACTTAAATAATCTAGCAATGTGGCTGTATCCATTCTTAATGTGTAGGAAATTGTGAACCACACCAAGTGATGTGTGCAGATGTTCATCTTTGCCCATGTGATCTTATTTGAAGGTGATAAACTCAGAGCTCAAAGTAACAACTACATTAGAAAACACTTGAGTTATACTTATATGTGCTTGTAGGTACTTTTTAGAACCTATTAGAAACAAATATTAAAACCTCATTCAGAGTTTTTTGCTGGAACTATGGAATCTTAGTTCAAGTCGCACGGCACACTTGAGGTACACATGCTTGTATTTATTTTTTAAGGTATATTGTTGATGAAGGAAGATATCAACTAATTACAAGTTTGAGGGAAATACATATAGTGACTGGTTTCGACATATTTGAATTATTCAAATATTGATCTCCATAATAAGGTATTTGCAAATATGTGCTAAATGAGGTTGATAGTTTAAATGTTCAAGTTTCTTACCAAATTTATGTACATTTAAATAGAAAACAAATCATTTTGTTTGAAGAAAAAAATATTTGAGTTTATCATTACCATCCAATGTTATAACTCTACTTTTTTATTTTATTCTTGGTACTGCAGATATCGTACTGATGAAGAAAATAATTTGTTAATTTATTTTAGTAAATGTTGGCAAACAAATGCATGCGTGTACTCCAATCAGTGCTTATAAATGGCTCATTATGTACACTAAATCATTACATGTTCTCCTCCCAAATCTGAGCCACCACCTCCTGCTTTCCTTTTTTTTTATTAATTTTATATATCCTAATATACATAGTTCTCTATATTTTATCCTTTCCTTGCCATAACTACCATTTTTGGATCTCTTTGTAGAAGGTAATGCAATTGTGCCGTATTTGCAAAGGTTGATTTGGCATTGGGCTATGTTGTAGGGGCGCCGCCAAGGCACTATTTTGTTTTTCAAAAGGTCCTTGCCTCAGGCTTGCCTTCCTCAAAATGCCTTTTAGCACCTTAGAGCACCTCATGTGGGCGCTTGAGCTGGCAATATATCTTTAAAAAAAATAAAATAAAAAAATATATTTAAATAACTTAAGTTGGTTTAATTAGCTTATTTGATAACTGAGCAAGTCACTCAAAGGATTTGGTAGATGATGCCATCATTGTTTTAAAAAGCTTTTTTAAAGCGCACCTTGAGGCGCGAGTCGAGGCGGGGCGCACAGAAATCGCCTCTGTGCGTACGAGTTGAGCTGCCAGTGTAAGGCGTTTTTGAGGCGTACGCTTTTTTTTATTTCTTGATTAGTTGGCGTTATTTGGTAAATGGCTCCCCAAATGCACCTAGAAACGCTGCAGTTGACAAGCAAATGGTTGATTGATTCATTGCTTGACATGCAGGACGCATTTGTTGTTCGCATGCTTACCTCTTCTAAGGAGATTGTCCCTTTTGAGGGTATTTCAAATTAAGGCAATTCAAACGAAAACACATGCTTTGGGGGCAATGTTACTGACTCATATCTTCTTGATGATATCTCTGTCCCACCCTTGGATACTACCCCCGCAGAGCTTAAGATAGACAAATTTAAGCTGAACTAATCATTCTTGCCGCGTTGTTCCAACCTATCGTTTTCATGCTGGAATCTGAATTGATTCTCAGTAGTTTAATCTGCGTTGAACGTCAAAGGTGAAGAGTCCTCCTTGTTGGTGGCTTCCATATCATTATAAAACTTGCTCTTTATTTGTTTGAATTTTTTATATACATTTTTCACTATTTTTTACAAAAAAACGCCTCGCTTCGCCTCGAAAAAAGCTCGATCGCCTCAAGTCTTAAAAACACTTTTTAAAACATTGGATGCCATGGTGAAATAATGAAATTAGTTTGGGAAATATTGAGGTATTTGACTTTTTGGAGGGATGGAGTTAATGTCTTGTCAAGTCTTAGTTTTTTGTTGTTTGACTTTTTTGTTATGAATATAGTTTGTGGTGTGTTAAGTTTATGACTTAAGAGAAACCATTGCCAATAGAATAGCTATTTTGGATATGGTGGGATTGAGATTTGAGACATTAAATATGTACTTAATTAGGGGCTATGCATGCATGATTTGTTATACATATTTATTACTTGTATGTTTGTTGGCTTGTTTAGGGGGACATTAGAATGAATTAAGAACTTAAAAATCCCCTAAGAAAATGTAAAAACCATCACAAATTTGAAATTTTGTTTTTTTTTCCTAGATTTTTTTGTTGTCTAAGGCGCTCCTGGGGCACTAGGAGCGCCTCTCGACGCCCCCTACAACATAGGCATTGGGCACCCCCTAGGAGTATACTCTTTAGGATACTGATGAGCGAGATGTAGAAAAGGGAAGAAAGAGGGGAAGGGACAGTGGGTCGATGCTGTTGTGGAGGCTGAAAAATCCTTGGTTGGAAAGGTTTTTTGGGTGATTTCTAAGGGAAAAGGAGGGAATTGATGGTGGTGGTTTTGGCATTATTGATGGGAGAGGAGAAAACGGGGAAATAGAAAGGAGGGAGGGGGAGTTATGGAGGGTAGGTTGGTGTTGCAGCTGAAGAAGTCTTTGCTGAAAGAATTGATATTGTTTTTTCTTGTTGCAATATAATAACTTTAATACTGTATCGAAAAGTGCCAAGTAGCATCTCTGGCGGCCTCAAGTACTGCTATATTTGTCTCTGGACATTTGTTCCCAGTGTAGTTGGATGATGGTATTCTCTAGTGAAACACTTGCACTATGGCAGTGTTCGTTTCGAAAGAAACTTTCCATTGGAAAACTACAAAAATAGGGAAGAGATGGGAGAGATCATAGTGGGAGAAATTCTCCACCTTGAGTTTGAAGATGATGTTGGAATTTAGGAAAACATTCTCTTCTCTCCCTTGGAACCTTTGGCAAACTTTCATGGGAGAATTTTCTTTTGTACCAAACACACCCTTCATGTTTATCTTTTGCAATTCGATTTTCCTTGCCAACAAACCTGACAACATTTTAACATGAGCATTATGTTGGATGTGATGATGCAGGGCTCAAACAAAAAAAAGATTGAGATAGTGGAGGATGGAAGAATGCAAAAGCAATACTCCATTCCATTTCCAAATGTGGACAATCACCAGCCTAAGAAGCGCATGATAGGAGCATTCAATTTTTGGAATAACCATCAACAGCATATGGGACATGATACAGGCATTCGATTTGTGGAATAGAACTATCAACAACGTATGGCACATGATAGGAGCATTCAATTTGGAATAGCGCTATGGACAACATGCACATGATAGGATCATTTAATTTTTGGAATAGCACAATCAGCAACGTATGGAATGGGAAAATATGCAGAGCTGCTTACTAAAACTTTATTACAACAATAAACTGGGAATATTTTCTAGCTCTGTCAGTCCACTCTTGGCTGTGTTATTTCTCATTGGTGGATAATACAGTTCTCTGGCTTCTCAAGATGCTGCTTCATTTTGCCATTGTCGCATGTCGCATTTCGCATATTATGCTGCTTTGTGTAGGTGACAGCTGCGATTCACAATCTTAATGGTCATGGCTGGATTTTATGGAATTTTATTTCGGGTATTTAACACTTCACACTCATCTTAATACTGATGTTAGATTTCTTTTTATTATAATTTTTCTCTCTCTTCAGTGTGGGTGTATTGTTTGCTTCTCAAATCCTTTTTTTTTTTACTTGAAGAGCAAAACACACTAGTCAACATGAGCATGTTCTATGCTGCTTCTTAAATATACAATGAGACCAGCGACTATTTACACCACACTTCAACTATTTAAGGACAAATTTCCTTTCTTTCTTATAAAAGAAAGTAAAATTTTAATTATTGTACCTCAATATTTGAATGAGCTCTGTGCTTAATAATCCATCCCAACTTATGTGTTTCTTCTGCCAAGCATGACATTCATACTATGACACCTGATCTGTGATGCAATGATTTAGCTTTACAAGCAACTTAAATTACTGTTATGGTTGGTGTTTTTACCTGAGACAAGAAGATGATGTGTAGATGGAAAATTCAGCTCTGGGTAGTGGTTAGTGACGCCTTTTATTAAGATGGTTATGTTTGATTCAATAACTAATGAGGTTACCCTTTCGCTTTAATATTATGCTGACCTTTGTAGTTCCTGACAGCTTACCACCCATTAAAAGATAAAGCCCCTAGTCATACTTGCTAAACTTTGTTCTTCATGTTATCATCTTTTCAGTTTGCGCCTTCACCCCTTCTTTCTGCTCCTCAATATCTCCATAATTAACTCAGCAAAGGTTGATTAATCTTGGGGTATGAGATGATGGAACTGCTGCTTTTGTCATTTCACAATTCACATATTTCTAAATGATAAAATCCAGAGAAACAACCGTCATAAGAAGTAAGAACTTGATTTCAAGCAAGAGAGAATATTCAGGAGTTCTTCTCGTTCTCACCTTGGTCCCTTGCTGGGGAGAGTTGTCAAAGTTAGAATATGTCTCTCCCACAATGTATACAACTATGAAGGGTAGACTGTCCAATGTAAAAAATAGTTTGTTCAGATAGAAAATTTTAACAACTATAGAATTATTAGTATGAAATAGATCCTGAAGGAACTGATTGTGGCAATGGCTTTCAATTTATGTTGGAAAAGCCAGAGGCAGAAATTGAGGCCGTTGTCTTTTGTGAGGCATGAGGCGTATACGGCTCAAAAGCACTAAGAAGTAATCCTTAGTTTTTGGTTAAAAAAAGTTGATTAAATGCTAAAATAAAATGTAAATTAAAGAACAAGAACAATAAATGGAAACAAGAAATGTCGAGAAGTAAGCCTCACAAAATTATTAAGAGAAGTTAGCCTCACATAATTATTAATAGAAAAAAAATGCAAATTTGACTGAAAAAGATGCGTGTGCAACAAGCGTACCCCTCATTTCTTTGGGAATTATGCCTTATACAATAATTAAGAGAAGTAAGCCTTGCAGCATTATTAAGTGATTTAAGCCTTGATCTAATGGATGATCGCCTTTGGCTAATAATCTTTTACTCGATACCATCAGAGAAATTTCCAAAATATCATTGGTTGCTACAAATCTAGTTAATGATTTCTTAGAATGATCTATTTGGGAAGTAGACGTATTTTTCCAAAATAAATAAATAAGCATTGAATATGAGCTTAGTGTGCATTTTTTTATTATTGAATATGAGCTTAGTGTGTATTTTTAATTTTTTACTAGTATAACATGTAGAACTTCGTAGTAGCGTAAGAGAAAAGAGAATACTCAGTGGAAAAAGAACATTGAGCAGACTTATGACCAATCCCCATGCTACATAACATCTTCTGCAAATAACCCTATGAAACTAAATTAAAGGCATTGTAGAAATCTACTATACTTGGATTACCACTAAGTCTAGAATCAAACACTTCATTAGCCAGAAGAACTCCATCAATGAGCAGGCAGTTGCCCACACGAGCATATTGTAAGGGTGATATCTGTTGAGAAAGAACCTTATTCAATCTAGCTGACAACTTGGAAATCATTTTGTAGATTGAGGAGAGGATGCTTATGGGCCTGAATTCTGAAGGAATGACATTTAACCTTGGGGATTTGGCCTCAAATCCAAGAATTCTCTATGATTAAAATAATTAATAATGCCCATGGAAACTCGTCTTTTATGCACTCCTAAGCCTTGAGAAAGAGATCTATAGGAAACCCATCAATTCCTGGGCAACATCATTTTGCAAATGATTCGTTACCGGAATAGTATCAGTTTCAGTTAAAGTTGAAGAACAACCAATATAAGGTCTCCAAGAAGTGGCCTCAGAGCAGAGATTAGTGTAGAAGAATATGAGCATTGATAAGTTGAGGATCATGAGTGATAACACACTATATAGACAAAGAATGGATGGAGTTGGTGACCTTTATGTAATTGGCCCGCTCGTGTGAAAAAGCTTAAAGCACAGGTTACCATATTTCCCCCACTTTGCACTAGCTTTCCTCTTCCAAAAAGCTTGTTCCCATTTAAAAGTTTAGTGAGCTCCAATCTCAGATCTATTATCTGCTCCGATTCATGGTCGTCAAGCTCCCTTTCTTCTTCAAGAAGATCAAGAGTGTGAATAGAGGACTGCTCATTATTAATGAGGAATTGAAATTTACCAAACACTTCAAGATTCCATTGTTTGAGGAAATATTTTAGTTATTTCAACTTGCTCCGGAGCACCTACCCTTTGTTAGCATTGGGGTTCAAAGAAACCCTATGGTTTTTGATATCGGTCATTAGGGATGGGTGGTCAAACCACATCCTCTCAAACCTGAAGGGAGAAGGCTAGACATGATCACATTAGGCTCAAGGAGGACAACCTTGTGATCAGATCCAAAGTTCTCTAAAAGGAGCTCATTCAACCCCTCAAATTCGTCACTCCAAGTAGTGCTACAAAGGAATCTGTCAAGCATGGAGAATGAGGAAATTTTCTGATTGTTGCACAGGTGAAGGAACCTCCTTTCAATACAAAATAACACAAACTATAATCATTGATAAATTGCACAATCTTTATCTTGAAGCCCTAGATCCAATGCCCTTCAAATCGCTAATGGATTTCACAACATTGAAATCAACCCCAATCAACCAATGATCCTCCCAAAGCCTCATAATACTCTGAAGCTCCTCTTATAATTGAGAAGAGAAAACATTCTCTTATAATTGAGAAGAGAAAACATTCTCTACTGGCTCATATACATTTAGGAGAACCTAGATCCAACTAAGATTACAATGCTTAATTAATAAAGAGGCTCTCCAGTTTCTCCCAACACTATCCCAATTAGACAAAAGATTTCTTGCCTTCATTCTCATGAAGTTTCCAAGCAACTCTATCTCTACCCCTAACATCTTTGATAATCCCTTTTTCAATTTGTAGCAATTTAGTTTCCTGAATCAAAGAGATATCAGGTTTATACTTCATGACCAATCGACGGAGCCCAACAACTATATTCGAAGAACACAAGCCCATATAGTTCATTGTTAGAATAATTGAACTAGCCATCAGAAGCCGAGCATCCTAGATTGTTTTCCTGCTCACGTTGAGCCTCCACATTTCTGCGGTCCACTTAATCAAATCAACTCCTTGGCGTGTATCATGCCCCCATCTAAGTCTAATTTGTTCTCCTAGTGTGAGAAGCTCATTCTTTCACCAATGCTCAAGAGGGATACAACATGAAGTGTATGTGTTTTGTATGTCATCGGTTCCATTGGCTTGATTTTCCAACTTGATTGACAATAGGCGGAGGGGATTGGCTACTCAAGCGTTGGAGTTCATCCTCAGTGGAATTGACGTCAACTCAGATGATTTCGAAATGGCATCTAGACAACCAACATTACACTCTTCAGTCTCTAACAACCATGGCTAGGAAGAAAGGGGTGGTGGATGGAGACGAAAAGTACACATGTGGATCATGTGATGAAGATGGCACGTGCGGGTCACGAGGCTCATGTGAGTGATCAAATGTATGATTAGAATATTTCTTGTTCTGTGATCTACGCATGGAAGATGTTTATAAAAGGGGGGCATGTGTGGTGTGATATGTGCAAGCGGAGTAAGGATAATAAGTGGATATAGGGTTGAACAAAAAATCGACCAAACCAATTAAACTGACCAAATCAATCAAAACCGAATCGATCGGTTCGAAAAAATTCAAAACCAAAGTGGTTGGTTCGATTTTCGGTTTCTATGTGATTTTAACCAACAAAATTTAACCGACCGAATATATATAAGAAATAATATATATTTTATATAAATTAATAAGATATGTTTAAAATAGTCGGTCGGCGCGGTTTTAGTTGGGTCGGTTCGGCTACGGTTTGTATAAATTAGAATTGGTTCGATTTTGGTTTGAAAATTTTGAAATCGATAAAAGTCAGTTCAGTTCACGGTTTAAGTTAAAAACCAAACTGTTGGTTCGGTTTTCAACCCTAAGTGAATAGGTGTTGTTGGGGGTGCCCAGTAGGAAAATGGTTGTGGTGAGAAGGAGATGGATGAGAATTTTAGATGACCCGGTCGATAATCCTTGTAGGAGCATCACGAGATCAATCAAAAGGGCCAATCATCTCCAACTTTTTGGTTTGAGAAAGTGAATAAATTTGTTGACCATTACACCTAAATTTTCCATGTTATTTGAGATACCATGGGAAGCGACAACACTGCTTTTACTCTTACCCATGCCTCTTCGCCTTAAACCAAAGAGGATGTCTGTTTTGGTTGCCACCATAGATTCAGAGCCCCATCATTACTTTTGGTGCACTCTGGGCCTTCAAATGAAACACTACCGAAAGAGCACTTGTTTTTCTTATTGTCTATGATCAGTATCCCCTTATCCGTTTTGAGTATATAGTTTACCAACTCTTCTTCTGCGGTCACTATTGTCTCTTGAAGAGGAAAAAAGTTGTCATCAGAGAAAACAACCCAACCAAACTTGTTCTCAGTCAAGCAGAAAGATGACAACACACACTTCGTTTGGGAAGACGGACAGACAAAAACAACTCATCATTCTGAGAGTGGCGTAACACTTGAAATGGTGACTCAACCAAAGTTGACAACAAGTTCAACCAAGTACCACCAGTCAGGAAGGGTATAGATCTGTGAACAATGAGATGTTGAAGGAGGTGGTTGAGATCGTGAAGCGAAGAGGAGCATGGTATGTGACCCTCAATGATGGGAGGCAAAACGTTGTTGGGAAACAATCTCTCAAGAACCAACTATTTATAGGCTAAACTAGTTCAAACCAAATAAGAAAAACTACTGCTAATAGGAAAGAATTTCCATATTACTTTCCTTCAGGGCCAAGGAAAACTTTTCCTATTTTACCAAATAAGAAAAATCTACTCCTAATAGGGGAGTATTTCCATATTATTTTTATTTTCTCATGAGGACTTTCTTGTTTCAACCAAATAAGGAAACTTACTCCTAATAGGAAAGTATTTCCTTGTCCCTTAAGGAGAGCTTCCCTGTTCCCAGCTGTTAACAAAATTAGAAACCTTCTAAATTCCGCCCCAACCTCAAGTTCTCAAAAGAGGATACTCCCGTGTCATCTACCATTGAAAGACTTACTACACTTCAGGGCTGTAGCTGCAGCCATTTGAGGGACAATGAAGGGTGGAAGGAGGCTTTATTAAGCTAGGAAAATGAGGAAGGAGGAATTAGAAGGGGGAAATAGGTAAATGTATGTTTTGCTGTTTTGGAAAGTTTTTTGTTGTTTTTAATAGGAGTGAAAGTGATGAAAGATGCTATGAATGATAGGTTGTAAGTGATGGAGAAAAGGTGTAAGGAGTTTGGTAATTGGTGGAAGAATATTTTGATTATAACTTGAACGAGCACCCAGAAAGGAAACAAGAAAAGACAATCGGAGAGTAAAACCTCGGGTAAGAGAACCTAGTGGACACTATGTACAGCACAATCGCCAAATGCGAAAAAACCCTTGCACTATGCAATGTGCGCCAGGAGCAAAAAACCCTTATCAACGTGCGGTCAGAGCTTAATGTGTTCAAATAACGAAAGTATATGCCTTGGAATACTTTTATTTTGCAATCTAAATTAATGTTAACATCGACGCGTCATAGGCAAATATTGTTTTAGCTTAAGGGTTTTTTTTTTTTAGGCCATTGGTTGGTTTCAGATCCTAACTTCCTGTGTAATTGAAAATTTGATTCTTCTGTATGCGTCATTTCTTTTCTTATGGCTCATATTGTTTTACAGTATTCCAATGTTTAATGCAGAGTCTGAAAGGGATGTGGATATCAATTTTTAATGCGTACAGGGAAGTTATGGTCAGGTATGAAGCCAACGAATTGTTAGTCTATTGTGCAATGTCAGACTGTGGTTAAGGTCAGTCCTGCCATGATTGAGACTTTTACAACCCGGGCTAGTCAAGTTCAACTCCACGGTATGGATGTGGAATTTGTATTTTGGACGAAACTTGGTTTTGTAAAGACTTGTGGAAATGTCTCAAAGTTGATTAGGGCATACTTAGTACACGAGTGTGGAAATGTCTTTAAGTTGGAGGATGTACATCATTCTGTAATTTTCTCTTCAATTAATATTGAATAGAGAATCTCGTTGTTTTGTTGTTTCCAGTTTAATATGTAGATCTTTTTCGTGTGTAAATCTCTATCTCTGATTGATTCTCAATTTGTTTGATTAGATCTCATCACGCACTACCCCAATAGACTTATTTTTCTTTCGTCCTGACTCTCAGATAAGATGAAAGGCTTCATGGAATAAGGATAAGTCTAAGCTTGCCATCTCGAGACCCTTCCAATGCCTAATTAGTTTGGGAATGCTTCACTTCCAATTTGCTTTTGACCATCAAATTAAATGTGAATATAACTTTGGTGTACACTTCCGGTCAGCTAGAATTTTTTGCAGATTCTGCAGGGAAAGCTCCATTTTCTAAGACCATCTCCTCTTTCAAGTTGATAACACTGTGTTTTGAACAAGCATAATGCTCTGTTGACATGGTTAATTTGTGATATCTCAAGAACTCTGCTCCTGAGCTTGTTACATTTTTAAGCAACTGGAATCAGTTTCAGGTAGCATCAATCCGAACCTTAACTCCAATATTTTGTGCTTGGCCTTTAAGTATTATTAAACTCTTAAGGGAAAGGAGATTGAGGATTTGTAGACTTGAAGCTCTGTGAGGTTTATAAAATTTTACAGTTTCTGGATGACATATGGCTAAAACAAAAGGACCTTGAAGAATCCATCACAGTGAATGTGTGCTTGTGTTTGTAGTTGTGGATATGCTTCATAGCTAGAATGACATAGGTGTAGATGCCTTCGAGGAACTATGATGCATATTTTCTATCTAGAAGAAAGATCGTTGCTACTTGTAGATAGAAGCAAGACAACCTACCTGCAAAATCTTAGATTAGATCTAGGTGCTCATTTGGGTTCCTTATCTAATCGTGTATATAAGAGTCTGTCCAAATCTCTGCCTTTAGACACTGGAATGCCCCGGAAACTGAGTGGCTTTTGGAGATAGTGATGCTTTCTCTTCCTAGTGATGCACCCCATTTTATTTTCAGAGTTTATTACTTACGTGTTTTCCATAAGGGTCTATGTCTATGGTATTGTGTTTAGTTAGTCAACTGCAGGGTGAAGTGGTAATGCACCCCGGCTTTTCTATCTGAACTATGTGGGTTTTTTTTTTCCCTTTCAAATAAGCATATCATAAAACATACTTCTATATTTTTAAAAAATCCCGAAATCAACCATACAGCCAGCTGAAAAAT
This sequence comes from Berberis thunbergii, assembly GCA_003290165.1. Taxonomy (NCBI): domain Eukaryota; kingdom Viridiplantae; phylum Streptophyta; class Magnoliopsida; order Ranunculales; family Berberidaceae; genus Berberis; species Berberis thunbergii. The sequence continues at coordinate 29,695 of QNQO01001540.1, forward strand.
TATTACTGCCCGTGTATATGGATGCAACTGTATTGTTGACTAGCAAGTTATGTGTTCTAGCTAATGGCATGACAACTCAATGGTTAGAGCTTGGCGAAGGTCATGGGTTTAAACCCAGCCAGCGGCATGTTTATTAGTTTATGATGCGATAACCAGTTCTGGTCTTTGATAGGTTATGGGATCCTAAAAATTTAGCTTGCCTTCCAAAAAAAAAGTTGTGTTTTAGAAATGAAGAAGAAACTACAACCTACAGAAGCAAGGGGAGGTTTGCCTAACTGAATCCTTTGATTCTGATCAGGATAATCAACCTCTTCCAATATGTGTTTTTCCTTCGTGTAACTAAAATTGAAATACTTCTTGATTAGTAAAAAAACTAGCAAATCATGTTTGCCAAAGTGTCATAAGCCCAGTATAGTGTTACGCTATTGTTAAGTGTTTAACCTTGATTCTAGGGCTGAAAAATCGAACTGACTTGGGTCGGTTATAAAATTTTCAAACCGAAATCGAACCGACCATTAACAAAACTGATCCGAAATTGAATCGATTCTAATTTATGCAAACCGTAATTGAATTGAACCGACTAAAATCGAACCAAAATCGAAATAAAATCGAACCGACCGACTATTTTAAACCTATTGTATTATTTATATATAAAATATATATTTTTTATTATATATATTCGGTCGTTTTCGGTTTGGTCGGTTAAAATCACATAAAAATCGAAAACCGAACCGACCACTTCGGTTTTGAATTTTTGAAATCGAAACCGATTCGAACCGAATTTAAACCGAACCAATTGGTTCGGTCGGTTTAATCGGTTTTTTGTTCAGCCCTACTTGATTCAGAAGCGGAAAATGACTTTGAAGACACACTTTTCCGAAAAATAGTTCATTTAGGTATCATAGTTAATGAAATGACTCATTAAGTGCCAATTTTTCAATCCTAGGATCATAAGGCTCAATTTGTTAACTATGGTTATTCACCTAAAGGAAATGACAATTAAATATAATGCAAATCTCGAGGCATCAGCCACAAGGGAAAAATAATACGAGGATTGTGGATCAAATATGGGAAGATTAAGAAGATGACATGATCACCATTGATCACATAGAGATTCATGGTAAAAGATTAAGTAGATTTGTAGCGTCTTATGCTTCGAGATTTATATTTATTTTGAAGAATTAGAAATGTTTAAATTGTCATTTTCTTTTGGTGGCTAACCATAGTTAACAAATTAAGCCTTAATGGTCATAGGCTTTAAAAATTAGTAAATTTTTTTTTTTTGGTTATTAGCCATTTCATCAACTATAACACCTAAATGATCCATTTTTCAAAAAAAAAATAGGCCTTCAAAGTTATTTTCTGATTCAGGAGTATCATTTTGACTTATCAACTTGAACTTGATATATATAAGCTAGTTTTGACATTGCATTTCTTTTCCAAGCCTAGGGCTTAGTCATGATCTGCCACCAAAATTTTGGTTTATCAATTTTTTTTTTGTTTTAAATACACTTTTAAGCATCACAAGGCCTTTGATTGTTACAATAGTAAATATGGAGGACTTGATACACAAATGTTTATTCTTTTATTTTATGCACATTTTGAGGATGATGGACGGTATCGATCGAGCCTGACTTGCCCGGCTTGGCTCTCTGGAAAAGTTCTTTTATGAGATTGATTGTTTTAGCTTCATCTTTCAACTGCAAGAGGTTGACCATAGGTATGAAAATATTATTATTTGAAAGTTTTGGATAAATATATCAGTCTAATGCACACATACAAATGTATAATTCTAGGCAGCCCGCTCCTATGGCTTTTTTTGACACCCTTGGGGGGTTTATCAAAAAAAATTTGGTTTATCAAATTGAGTTATATATCAATTGTTGGTTCTAAAATTTTGATATATGCTCGTGATACGTGTAAGCCTCCCGTAGAAAGTAGGTTTTTTAGCTAGGGTCTAGCAAAAGAAAATTTTGGATGAACTTGTTATGAAAAAGATACACCCGCTTTACAAACCTGTGGCTCTACCATTTGTTGAGAAAAAAGAACTCGCAAGGAGCCATTGAATTTTGCTTTTCTGCTTAGCAAAACCTTCCTCAAGTCTCAATAAGACTTTTGGATACTCTGTGAACTCTTTAGACTAGCTTCGACAATGGACACCTGTAAAACAACTCTCAAACACACGTGTCAGTAATGAGCAGACAATAAATAAGTAATACCCTTATTCTAGGGAGCGATGGCCGTCCACCACCATCCATCATTCTCGAGATGCGTTCATAAACAACATCTCAAAGATGATGAATGGTGGGGGGCAACCCTCGCCCCACCTCGCTCTCTCTCCCTTCTCCCTAGAAGGGCTCTAAGTAATAACAAAGAGAGCTCTTTTACATTCCAACCTCTCAATAATGATCCAAGGGTTAGTATTATACAATCTCTTGCCATGTAGATGTCATTTTTCTTGTTCATTAAAAGTTATTTATGGATACCTCTGAAGAAGAGGATCCTAATCCGTCATCTAACAGTAACAAAACTGTAATTCGACTAAAGTCCCTTTTAGTCTAGTTGACTTGGTTGGAATGTGCACCCAATGCCACTGGTCGGGTTTGAACTCGTGAGTGTGATTTCATCAGCCAATATCTCTACTAACTCGGCTGGTACACTTTCGAGCGAATATGGGTACATCAAGCATAAACTCAACAACAAAACCAATCAAGCGAATTTTGTTATTTGTGCACCCGAAAGACAAATCTGAATCAACTTGCACATGAATTTTGCTTCACTATTACGATTCAAGTGATATCTTAAGAAACATGCAGATTAATGCTAGAAATAATGTATTTAAGTTTCATCTTGGTTTGAAAATGTTCATCATAATGAAAAAAAATGCAAACGTGCATGATTGTACATGAACTATGTTTTTTGTTGCACCGTTATATCATATCAGAAATATTGTGTAAGAATCTTAACCTGCTTTAATGCTCACTAAAATACCCATAGAGAAGTCACATGTCTTTTCGAGCATCACATTTTAACAATTAACAACCAAGACAACTAGTATCGGAAAATTGGTGACCAGGTCAACCTACATTGTCCAAATAACAAGTTATTTTTTTCTAGTACTCTGTATCTTCATGTTTACACATACCATCACAAACTCACAATTCCCATTTATCCCCCATTTTTAACTACCTTTCTCAAGTTAGTTATTTTAGTTTGCTTGGTTGAAATTTCTCATTTAAAACAACCCAAAACAGATCATCAAATGTTTATGTAAAAACGAAACTAAAACATACTAATACAAATTTTTTTGATGAAGCCTTTGCCTTAGCTTTTCTTCACCTTCTCTTCTTTCTTCCTCCTTTCTCCTCCAACCTTCTTGTACATAATATATCAGGAGGAGAAAAATCAAAAGGAGGGAAAAAAAATAATCATAAACGATTTGTTTTTATTTTTTAGATATAACAAGGTTGTCAAGATGAATGATTTAATTTCAAGTTCGTTCAGAAACTACACGGACCTAAATGATCAGGTCAAACTCGATGATATGGAGGCCGGTTTGGAGACTATAAGCCTAGATAAATTTTTTGAGGATGTAGAGAATGTCAAAGAGGAAATGAAAGCTGTGGAAAAGCTATATAAGAAGCTACAAGACTTGAACGAGGAGAGCCAGACTGCTACAAAGGCCAAGGATGTGAAGACCCTACGTGCAAACATGGATGCTGATGTGAACCAAGTGTTGAAACGCGTAAAAATCATCAAGGGAAAGCTTGAAACCCTTGAAAGGTCCAATGCAGCCCAAAGAAAGGTTCCTGGGTGTGGTCCTGGGTCCTCTGCTGATCGAACTAGGACATCGGTGGTGAGTGGATTAGGAAAGAAATTGAAGGAAATGATGGATGATTTCCAGGGTTTACGAGCTAAGATGAATGATGAATACAAGGAGACTGTTGGGAGAAGGTATTACACCGTGACCGGGGAGAAAGCAGATGAACAATTGATTGAGAATTTGATAGCAAGTGGGGAGAGTGAAATGTTCCTACAAAAGGCTATTCAAGAACAAGGTACTAGTTGCAAAATTTATTTTAGTTTTCTTTGCAAACAGTTTCATTTTCTGTATCTTGTTCTTCAATCTCTTTCTCAGTTTCAACGACAGGCATTATGATCAATTTTATTCGATTCAAGAATACGCTTTATGGCAGAATTGGTCTTTAATCATTTTTTACAAATTGTGCTCTTATTAAAAAAAACCAAATTTTGTTTAAAAGTTCTCCGTTTGCCACGTTTATAAGGCCTAATCCACATTTGCATTTTCTTAGAAACTATCTTTTTTTTCAATTTCATTTTGCGTTCAATCAATTTTGAACATTTTATAATAAAATGTTTTAGCTAGGTATAAGTAGAGATCATATCAGTTTCTCATTACTTACGAAATTTCATCAAACTAGTCATTAATCAACGTGTACTTCTGGAAATTGAATCCTAACCGAATTACTGACTGAATCCAACTTTGTTATAATGCAGGTAGGGGGCAGATATTGGATACAATTTCGGAGATTCAAGAGCGACATGATGCAGTGAAAGAGATAGAGAAGAATTTGCTTGAGCTTCATCAAGTATTCTTGGACATGGCTGCATTGGTGGAAGCTCAAGGGCAGCAGTTAAATGACATTGAGAGTCATGTAGCTCATGCAAGCTCATTTGTTCGCCGAGGGACTGAGCAGCTTCAAGATGCCAGAGAGTACCAGAAGAGCTCAAGGAAGTGTGCATTCCTTGGAATGATTATTGGTCTTATTGTGATTGCTGTGGTGATCTTACTGCTCTTGCCATATATACACATGTTGATTAGGTAAGAACTAGGTGAAAGAGAAAAGGTGGGGTGAAGGCAGAAATCAGATAGTGTTTAGGAAGAAAAACAAAACTTATATTTGAAAACCCAACAAATCAAAATGTTGGCAAGTTTACGACTTGTTTTGTCACAATTTTATTGACTTATATTTGTTCTTTTGGTTTCACTTGTCATCGAATATGCTGAAGCAACAATTCGTGTAGCCAGATGAAGTTTTCTGGGTGCAAGAAGTGTAGATCATTTGGTCAAGCAATTAATTTACATGGAGTGTTTTTGGAAGCTGCATAAATTCTTTACTCTTTTTTTATTTTTCATTTTTTTTCCTTTTTAAATTGATACTAGATGAGACTTGAGAGAATTCACATTGTAAAACTCTGATCGTAATGCCATTGGTAGCAGTTTACATTTCTTAAAACACAGGAGGTGTTTGGTTTCAGAGAACTGAATTATATGTAATTAAAAAAAAAGAAAAAAAAAAGGGAAAATGGAGAGGGGGGATGAGGTGAAAAAAAAGGAGACTTCTCGTATGTAGAACTCGATCAGTTTCTTTATGATATAAGCTTAACTTTCATATATATAACCATATGAATTCGAGATGTGTTTTTTGATTTCAATTGAATGCTGCCATTTTCTTCGAGATGAGATGTTTGAAATAAATATTTTAAAATTGTTGGATTTTTCTCGAGTTATGATTTCAAATGGGCCCTATGATTTTTTTCGAAATGAGATGTTCGAGATACGAATCATTCAATCTTGATCTTTGATTTATCGATGGCCTTTTGATCATCTAATTTGAATATACAGAGTAAATGCACATTGATTGCTAGTCTTGAAAAAAAGTACAATATGAATTAAAGAAATGGGCACATCTCAATTAACTATTTATTATAGGAGACATGACAATTAACTCACCTTTTCCTCACAACTATAACTCCAATCAATGGCTTTTGAAATTCCATTTTCTCTTGGTGCATCATTAGTAGGCTCATCCCTTCTAAACTCATCGATGTCATACCTCCAAAGGCATCACAACATTGATCTCGCACTATGCTCCATCACGCTACGTGAACTCATTTGTAGAACCTTCAATTTAACAATAGTTTTTATTTTGAACACACTCCTATGTTTGGTTGGGGACTTGGAACACTCAATTTCAATACGATGAATAGCAAGTATTTCTCATCTAAACACAAGAACACGACAAATATTTCAATCCGATGGCTTAGCCTTTTTCAAAAAGTGAAGCATAAAGTGGTGGTTTTACGCAAGTGAAGCGACCCTTAAAAATAATTCATATTATATTTATAAAAAAATGCATAATGGAAGTATGTGCTCTGAATATTTAATTACGTAGTGTTAATGTTAATTGAATTTAAAATTTTAATTTATTTCTTTTATTTTGAATTTTCTAGGCGGGGTGCCCTCATAAATGGAATGGGTTCAAATAGCCATCCAAGTAAAAAAAAGATTTCCCTCCTCCTGCACGTACTATTCATCATCTTCCTCATCCCTTGTGTACTATTCATTGTCTTCATCCGCATGTGTCCAAGCAATCCAGCGGGTTTATCCGCTTAAAATTATCTAATTTTTTCTTCATTTCTATTCTTATTCCTTCCCTCTCCTTTTCTGTTCTTTTTTTCGGGATCAAAATCATATAAAATCAGTAAGATAATTGCGTACCGTTCATCTTTTTCCACTTCCCCCCTCTTTCTGCGTTCGAGCAATTCGACTAGTTTCTTCGCCTAAAATATTCTCATCTTTTCTTAATTTTTATTCCTCTTCATTCCTTCCCTCTCCCTTTCCATTTTTTTTTTCCAACCAAAATCAAAGAAAATAAGTAAGAGACGAACAAAATAAAAAAATTGGATATCTTTGTAACATGAAGCCACCGCTTTGGGCGCTTCAGGCTTCGACAAAAAAACACAAAAAGCTATGGCTTTTGTGGTTTCAGAGTAATGGTATGATTTTAATAGAAGCAAAGCGAAATGTCATGGCTTGACCTGACTTTTGACTTTAAGCGATGAAAAGCCATGACTTTGACAACTTTACTCTGTAGCAAAATGTCATGGCTTGACCTGACTTTTGACTTTAAGCGATGAAAAGCCATGACTTTGACTACTTTACTCTGTAGTAAGTCATTTCATGTTTTCTTTCGCTAAAGGTTGTTGAGCATATACAATCATATCTTACATGTCCTACAGTAACTAAACCACTTCCCACATGAATTGAGAAAGCTCAAACCTTAAATTTGTGACACTACTTTATAGGTTATAATTAACAAACTAAAAAGAAATAATTCCCTCATAACTGACACCTATTAATGAAAGGAGTGTCGAGTGACCTATGACTCTTATGAACAAATAATCATTCTAAACTTAGAATAATCTTTTTACCATTTAATTCCAACTCGTGACTAGTTGCTGCAAACCATATGACTAGTCGTTGCAAACCATAGCCCTAGCCAAGGATTGTGATTTCGTTTTTCGAGTTGATTTCGGTCCCACAATTTTATGAAATATATCGTAAAATATTTATTGTGTAAAAAAATTTAAAATTTGGTTGCTATTTTGAATTTAACAATATGTATTTTAAACTCTTAAATACTATATAAAAAAGTCTCACACGACTTGTATAGTCATACATACTATATATTACATAAGAACCACTCACGTAACAAATTTTTGATACTAAAATAATATTATAGCATATTAAAATATAAAAAGATTAAAATATTTATTTATTTTCTCATAAAAATTTCAACATATTTTGGATTTTCAAAAGAGATTTTGATAACTTTAAAATAAAAAAATATTTCGTAAAATTTCAACATATTTCGATAAATTACATTCCTTGGCCCTAGCAAATGTGCAGGCCGGATGAAGGGTTACCCTCGTCACCTCTAAACTTTGACAAATTTAGAAGAGCTTCCAAAATTTGCAAAGTCACTATGGATGCTAAGGGTAGAGTGATGTGTGAAGTGTGCGGACATTAAATGTTGGCGTGTAAGTACAGTTTTCCTCGGAAGACCGGAAGCCTGGCACCTTCAAAGTAGAGAGATAAAACTGATGCAAAAGCTCCCAAGTTAGAAGAGAAATTTTGAAAATGGCCCAGATGTCTTTGGTTCTTAATCGTTGTTGGTGTGGCGGGTCTCTCAGTTTCAGCTCTTGCAAAGTTTCAAGCTTTAAGAATCACCAAAGAAGCAGCCATGGTGAGTCAATCTACAACACCCCATCTGTCCGGTTTGAGTTTTATTTCTAAATTAGTAATCTTTTTGAGTTTCTGTCATTGAATGTGTTCTTTCATTTGGAGTTTCAATCACTATTATAGAATAAATCAAGAATAAATTGCATCTTTGAGCTTATTGTTACTTAAAGAGCTCAGAGGAGTGATTACTTTTCAATTCTATAGGAGGGTAATATTGATTAGCTAGAATGAGGTGTTGGAGATGGAAAAACATACTACCATAATCCATTGGAATTAATAACTTATTATGCAAACCTCTATTGAATTGTAGTTGGAGAAGACCAAGATGCTTGCTGGAAGGTTTAGAGCAGCCCATGTAATTAGACCAGAATAAGGTACCCTAATCTTGGGATGTCGTAGGAATGTCTTCCGAGGCATTGGAGAACGGAGAATATTACTTTGGGTCAGGATAATGATAGATGGGTGTGGAACCTATGTGCTCAAATCTGTTCATGTATGCCACTTTTAGTGAATTGATGCGAGAATGCAATACATTTTGGGTCGAAGTTCCCAGAACGCGGGTGGGTGGGGATGTGAGGGAATTAGGTAACTTTGGTTTGGTAGCCCTTGCCATATATAGTGGCTCCTAACAATATAGTTTCTACCAATTGAAGTCCAGAAGTGTTTTGGAACCTTGTAAATCTTGCCCACAATGGCATCTCTACTAAGTTCTACTTGTTCCATGATCTTATGAAAAGGACCTCTATCCAAGGGAGTTTTCCTATGCGAATCTTTAGAGAAATTGAAGTAAAATAGGTCATCATCAGCTGCCATGTCTTTGGATTTCCATGCTTTCATAGGTGCTCCCTTCTATACCTTAAGTATGAGAGTTTTCTCTCCCTTGGTAACAGATTCAATGTTCTCACTTTTGAGTTACTTGATATGTTTTTGTTCCCATAGAAAGAAAATCAAGAGCCTCTTGGATGATTGTTAGGGGGGGTTATCTATGATGGAATTGGTAATTATAGGAGGTCGGTGGTGAAGATTGGTGAGGTAAAGGGGGACTGAAGGAGCCCTCTAAGTATGACTGCTTTGCAATTATGGGTTGCTAGCCGTGTTATTAACGCGTTGCTAAATCGGCGAGAAATTGTTTATTGGGGGTGACCGATACAAATTGGGTATTTAGTGGTTTGATTTAGCGGTCACCGATAAATCGGCCCATCCAGCTCGCAGATTTATCGCTACGTAATATATTTATGCTTTGGAAAAAAATAGATCGATTAAATCCGATTAATTGTAAATTGGTCCTGGACTGCGAAGAGTCCGTTTTCCGTTTTAATTACATAGGTTGCTCGGTAATTCTTCCTTCTATGTTAAAGTGTCATTGAGAGCCACTGTCATGAGTTGTTGTGCAGGAGGCTATCCTCCAACCTCCATGTATGTGGAGGAGAAAAAGGAACTGATTGAATTGAAATGACATGGCCATCTCCCAGTGGAGTTTTGATCTCCCAATTGTTGTTTCAATGGTGGGAAAATGAAGTTTAGATGTTTGTGTTGTCGTTAAGGTCTGGAAAAGCATAATAGGGCTTAGAAAATTTCACAAGGGAATCACATTTAGAAGTGGCACAATGATCCACCATTGGAAAACATTTTATGCTCTGCTAGTCCTAGATCCCCGCCATTGGCCTCCTTCCATATATTGGTATCTTCGTGAACTCTAAGGCTCATTCGCAGCACTTATGGTGCCTTTTATATTTTTCGTCAAATTCTTCTCTAAATTCTTAATCAAAATAACCTCATTAGAGAAGAAATTAATACTCGTTAGAGCATGTCCCCAGGTCCCCTCTGCTTTACCAATGTTGATTTGTTAGTCACTTACTTATTCAGTACCTATACTTTTCTTGCATTTGAACATTGTTATGAATTATTCTCTGCATTTTACTTTAATACACCTCTTTTTTTATTATGAACAAACAACTACATCATTTAAAACCAATAAAAAGACACAAGGGTCCATATCTCTTGACATCATATATGATCCACCCCTTGGAGTCGTCTATCAAAAGTATCATCCTACATGATCTGTTCAAGTTAAAAATTGGGTGGAGTTTGATTGACACAAATATAGTCTCAACTGAAGTACTCATAACTTGTTCCATTTTCATAAGGCGATATAGAGGAGATCTTGTTAGGAGATAAATGTAGGAATGCATATTAGATGCGAAAGACCTGTTGGTGTTCATCAAGTTTAGATGAGTTCTCACTAGGGATCGATACTAGATCCTCAGGGAATGAAGCTACACTCTGTTTTTTCCATGTGGTGTCCTATGACTCAACTCAGTGGGTATTCCCATGCTTCTCGATAGTAATATTCATTCTTCTAGCTTCTGATAAAAATAAGAGGTACTGAAGCACCACCATTACCCAATAAATAAATGATGTACCCTAACACATGCATCTAGTTAAGAAAACTTATAACTCCTAATCCAGTATAATCCAATCACAAATGCTAAAGTAGTTAGGTTAAGGTATCAATAGAGATGATAATGAACATTTTTGCATCTATCACACTTTTGGTATTTGTAATTTGTTTGCATAGAATCCATTATCCAGTTCCATGTATAGAGAGGAATAAAAGGGGAGTGGACCGGAGGAGATATATAGAGAGGAATAAAAGGAGCGTGGATAGGAAAGGCAGAGAGAAGTGAGGTTGAAGGTTGATAGTCCATTCCATATTTTATAAGAACTTCAAAACATGATCCCTAAAAAATGTTATGGTTGTTCACCATGATAACACTCTTGCAAAGCCCGTGAGATGTATTGCAAAACCATAGGATAGGATTAGATTTTATGCAAACAAATATACCTTTAGCTTATTTCATAAAAGAAATCCATTTTTACTCCCTGTCAGTATGTCTATATTCCCTAGAACTTTGTATTTGACATAAAGTTTTTTTTAATTTTTAATTTTAATTCTATAATTTTATAATTTTATAATTTATAAATTTTTTTATCACCATCTATACCAGTGTATAAATTCATTGATTTATTGAAAAAATATGCTACACTTGTGTATCTCTGTGTAATGAAAGCAGATGATTGTTTTTCTTCAACCTAACACCATGGGAATTCTTTGTTTCGATGAAGTGCGTATGAAGATGTTAAAGAGTTCATCAACTGATGAGGATTTTGTTAACGAGGTCACTTTGCGTAAGATTAATGAGAATGGTGGTATTCATGTCAAAACCTTGGTTAATGCTGTTGCAGGTATTTCTTTCTTGCCTTCTCAGTAAGAAAATTATTGTACCATCTTTTTGCTTCTAGCCAGTCACAAATTAAGAGAACTTGAATTCCATCACTAAGTTTCTTGTGCATAACTTTATATATTTGATTTCTAAATGGGATGTCTGCTTTTCTGTCTCTTTTTCAAACTTGAGGCTTAAAGTATTACAGTATTATCACCATTTTCAAATCATTTAGCTTCAACAGCATTGTGCTTAAGTAGATCAACATTTAATTGTATATCTTACTCTGATTTCAAATGGTGCAGCAGCGAACTTGATTCAGACTGGTGCGGCGAAGGCATTGTCCATGGAGGATGTAATGGTAAGACTCTGTGCACAATGCAACTCAACTTGAACATGTTCATTTGAAGGATACCTTTTTATCTTTTTTATTTTTTGATACTAATTAATCAATATTGACTGAAGATTCTTTTAGAAGGATTGAATATTTTTCGCTGAATTGTTGTGAACATCCTTGCTTACGCCAGCTGAATTGTTGTGAACATCCTTGCTTACGCCAGATCTATGGTTGTGTGGTTCAATGTGATTGCTTGGATCCACCTTAGGTAGCTTAAGCAATCCATTCTATAATTTATTTATTTATTTATTAGACCTGAGTTTTAAGTCGCTAGTAATCTGGATTGCATAATTCAGTCAAAAAGTTTTAGGAAGACATTTTTATGTTGCTCGGAAACATTTAGAAAATTATGCATTCATAAAAGGTCCCTTAGTTAAACACAAAATACTCATGTTTTTGCCCCAAAGGCATTCTGATCATTCTACTGGGCCTTTTGAGAATATAATCAAGTTTATACTCATGCTGAATTGCTTTTCATCCGGGTCAGGAGTTTTTTGGTCAGAGATACATATCCAAGTTATCACGAATATCTTCTGTTTTGGCAGTTTCCAGGAGGGAAAGAAAAAAAGCAGAATTCTTGAAGATGGGTAACCAAACTATTGAAAGCCATTACATGCACAAAATATAGGTTCATGAAAAAAACATGATGTCACAACCCTTTAAGTTTGAATTTCATATTTTTATAATGAATGTTCCAGTAACGCATGGGCTCAAATTAGGTAAAATAATGAAAATTCCAAACCCCTATCACTTGACTTCAATCATAATGATTTGGGTATTTGCACTTTGGTTTAAGAAAAAACACTGCTTAAAAAAGTCTCGAGTGGGCCATTTAGGTGGGTCGCTTGGAGGAAACAGAGATGGATGCTAGTTATTATTCCAAAAAATGTGTCATGATGCTTGAGGTATTTTTATATTCTCATGGAAAGCATTCCTTTGTACAGCAAATTTGATAGTGATGTTGTACTCCAATATTGGTTACCACAGTTTCAAACTCAGTCACATTTTCTTTATGCACTTCATTTAATCAGTGATGAAGTGCTTTATGACTTGGTAGATGTTATCATTGGTACATGCAAGATTTCATTAATATTTCAGAAGCTAAGACATATTTCCTCTCTAGTCAGAAAGAATAGCGTCTATCTCTACTTTGGCTGATATAAACCTTGGAGATTGGTTTGGAGGTTTCTTATATACCACAGGACAGCAAGCTAATGAAGCAGTCCAGGGCCAGCTGTCAGCTCTCAGTTTTACTAGGTTTGATGCTGCACGACTAGTTATTTTCTCCAAATTTTAGGAGTTTACATTACAAAGTTCTGAGTGTTTTTTTTCCCCTTCTTCTTCTTCAGTCTAGCAGTTATTTTTGGAGCAGGGCTTGTCACTAGCTTATCCCCATGTACATTAAGTGTATTACCGCTGACTCTTGGCTATATCGGTAAGCAGTGTATAAACTAGAAGGGGTTATTTTTTTCATTTTTTGTGTGCACATAATCCAATCCTATGGAATTTAATCCACCTCAAAAGCTTTGAAAGAGTGTGATCCTGGGAAACCTTAAGATTCTTGTCAACATATGGGAATTGAATTCTGTAAGGGAGTATGATTTCCATATAATATGGGAATTCGTATGTCATAATCAATGTCACTTCTATCTTCCTTTCCAATCTCCTATGCAGTCCCCTTTCATTTCCCCTCTTTCCGCTAAGTTGGATTCCATGCAGAAATACGCTCAGATTTTTCAAAGTTTGTTTATGTTGTGTGGTTGCTAATTAAATATTGTTTTGTGTCATGATACACATCCAGGAGCTTTTGGTGGTGGCAAAAGCAGAGCTCAGGTGTGATTTTGTTTTTTGTAATTAGTTTGTTAAATAATTATAAATAAACTTGTGGCACTTTAGTATGTTACTATCTCATTCTTCCTATTCTCTAATTCCCTATAAAGTCTTATGTGCATTAAATATTTGGTTAGGTAATTGGGGATTCTGTTGCATTTGCGTTGGGATTGGCAACAACATTGGCATTGCTGGGAATAGCTGCCTCATTTGCTGGAAAGGCCTACGGACAGATAGGGCAGGGACTACCAGTGGCTGCTTCTGGCTTGGCTGTTATTATGGGTTTGAATCTTCTCGAGGTAAAAAGTAATACTAGTTAGAAGTGCTTCAAACTATTAACTATCTTTTTTTTTTTTTTTTTTTTTTTGAAAGGCAAGCCGGTTTTGAGCATAGGATCCGTAACCTAGTCCCGAGATGCGACCTACGGGTCGAACACCACCCCGAAATAAAGATGCCTCCAGTGGGTCTCGAAGCAAGGATCTGTGGATCAAGTCCACAACGCCTTAACCAATCGACCACAGCCCCTTTGGCAAACTATTAACTATCTTGTTCATTGCTTGTAATCTTTTGCATTTCCCTCGGCATTATATTCATGAGTTTTACCAAGATTACCCATCCATCCTTCTTGTCAAGAAACCTATGATAGAAATCCCATCTCGTTTGTCTGAAGGTACATACTGTTTGAATCAATCAAAACTTAAAAGGTAAATAATAGAAAAAATATTCAGAGTCTCAACTCTATCAAAGTTGCAGGCTCTAGAGTTTCAGATTCTAGTGGATGGATTTTCCACAATTATGGGTATACTTTACACAATTATGGGTTTTTAGTTATTTTGAACTAATCCAATTTCAAAATTTATGCCAGTTTTATGCAAGTTTTGATACATTCATATAACCTGTGCTGTGATTGGCTCATTTTGCTTTTCGTTCATGCAGGTGATTGAATTACAACTTCCTTCATTCTTCGATAACTTTGACCCCCGTGCTGCTGCAGCTAACTTCCCTTCAAGTAACTGGCTCACTCCTCAGCATATATAAATTCTCAAGTACACCAAATTGCAGTAAAGCTTGTTTTGGCAAATGCTTTGATGTTGAACTCTTGAAACTTTACTAACTTACAATTTTGGCATTCAAGGCATGCAAGCATACTTAGCTGGGCTTACGTTTGCTTTAGCTGCCTCACCTTGTAGTACACCAGTGCTAGCCACTCTTCTTGGTTACGTTGCTACATCTAAGGTATTCTCCAAGCTTAAATAATCTTCAATTCATTGGTTGTAATTCTCTACTTCATATAGACTGTTGGTGTTGTCAGCTTTTCCTAACTAGAGTTAGGTTTTAAATTTTGATTAACTGGACACTGCATGCAGGATCCGATTGTAGGCGGCAGCTTACTTTTGACATACACAACCGGGTATGTTGCCCCACTTCTTCTTGCTGCTTCCTTTGCTGGTGCATTGCAGGTAAGAACCTCACTGAAACTTTATCTAGTGTATTTAAGGTTTACATTTCCAAAAACTATAAAAATTCTGAGAATTTGAAAATCACATGCATTCTCATCTATGCAGAGCTTACTTTCATTCCGGAAGTTCTCAGCATGGATAAACCCAACTAGGTATTTCATTTTATACAATTGAATACTGAACTTATCTCTTACCATTCTCAATGACAACACAGCCACTTTGACATGATCATTAGTTACATGTTCTGCTTCTTGAGTCAAACTGAAATTCACCTCCCAGTTGTAATTGGCGTGGTTTGGTGATGGAAGCAACACATTGATTCAACATGCATCGGTTCCAGAATTTAGTATTACTTTTGTTTCCTCTTTGTGGAGTTTGCTGATACGGCCTGGAATCTGATTCATTTTGCAGTGGCGCACTCCTCTTGGGCGGAGGCCTGTACACTTTGTTGGATAGGTTGTTTCCCACAACAATGGCAATGTAGCCATTGACAACAAAACAGTATCATTGAAAAAAAAAATGTAATTACCGAAGAAATGATTTAAGAAAAAAAAGTTATGCAAGTATAAATAACCATATTACTCTCTGAGTCCATAATTTAAAAGTATAACTTGGTTCCTTTCCCTTCAAGTAGATTATGATATTGTCAATTCAAGATGAACAGATACCTATGGAAGATATTGTATAGTTAGATCGGTGCTCATGTTTGAGGATGCTCTCCATTTCTACACCTTAAATTTTACATGTTTCTCTTAGTCGGATGTAGTTCACGTCTTCTCCATCTATCCTTTTTAGCTGACAAACTGTAGTTTGGTTTTAAGCATCTTTTACAGGGCCTATATGGAAAACCCCAAAGTTTACCAAAAAAAATATGGCTTGCACCATCTCCAACATCGCTATGGTCATTAGTGCCATTTAAACGAATGCAACCTACTAACAATGACCATCTCAATTAGCGTTACTGAAGGAGAATTATCTCCATGCTGTTGACGCCCATGTGACAAAAACCACCTAAAACACAAACGTATCTACCACAAAATTAGGCATTTTAGATGAAGGTACAGAATGTACTAGCATTCATTTCTGTAAAGCATCTCTCATTGATTCAAATTCTGAGATACAAAATTTGCCCCAAGGGAATGGATAGAATATGGGGTCGTGTAAGGATATGTCTAGACAGATTGAACAACAGAGTTGCAGATTTATGACCGACACAATACAGTGTGAACATTAGAGGCACAGATTTGCTCCTACCTATTCAAGCACGGGCAATTGAGTACAAATTTTTATGGCCAAACCCTTGCAGGTAATATTGACTACGAATATATGGACATTCGAGGCACAGATTTGCTTCAAGCATGGACAATTGATTACAGATTTGCTCTGGTAGGGGGAGGGGGTGGGTGGGGGTGGGTGGGTGCAAGCCCTTCTTCCTTGCTTAGTTAGCAAATGGTAGATTTTCCTTATGGACCAAGTGACATGTACACACCACGGTGTACAAATCCAAAAAGACATGCTTGTAGTTATGTGGTTATACAAGGGAATTGAGTATAAAACAGAGGTCTGTTTTTCCCCTTTTTTCAAAATTTAAAGGTAAGTAAAAAAAAAAAGGTAATGGAGAGCTTTTGATGCTTCTTTGTAGATTGCAGGAGAGTCCTGTTTCCAAATCTCTTCAAGTTCAAGTTCAAGTTTCAATTCCATGTTAATTTGTAGTAGTCTTGAACAATCAATAAATCATCCTTTGATGCTCAATGGGAATCCCATGTCCCTTGTTGTTCATACTCTCAGTTTTCATCGAAACAAATGGACATAGTGATGAATGACACAAAAAGAAAAGTCATGGCACCTTAATGGATTGTTACTATTTGGAACTTGAACAGTAATTGGGATTGATTGTTAATTGTCTTTATTTTTAGGGACCTGAAGAGCTTGCATGTTGCTGGACACTTGTGGTTTAGAAAATGCCCGCTTATTAGTTAGTTTATATCACAAAATCAAACACACCCTAAGAATCTTTTTGCACATTTGCACAAAAGCATGGTATGTTGATTGATCATCTCTTCCACCACAATGCTAGTGTGTTATTCTCTATTTCGTCACAATAGTTGTTTGTTAATATTGATTGAAGATTTCTGTGGACTTTCAGCTGATTTATCTCTCAAGCCTTTTAACCTTGTAAGTCAATTAAACAACCTTTCAGCTCACCATAAAGCAATATGTCGATTCTATATAAACGTTGTTAATACTAAATCTCAAAGTTATTATTGATTTGGGAATGGTAAGTATTAGAAATAAGTTTGTACTACCTTTGTACATTAAACCGAATGAAGGGATTCATGGTTAACTGAAGATGCACAATGTTAAGAGTCAGTGCTGATTTCCAGCTTCATTATTCCAAATGTACTTACTAGTCATGGACTAAAATTCTCAGACACAGTAGTAGTATTAACTCCAAATGGATGGATCTGCATACAAAGACATGTTCATACATGGTTTGATTTCAATTTATTTGTTAGATGGTTGTTGGCCAATTTATTCAAGTATGAACAATCGAGTACAGATTTATGGCCATTAAAAGTGTCCTGGATGGACACACAGCCTTCTCTGTGCCAAAAGAGACGGCCCTTGACTACCAATGGGTTGAACTGCATGAAACCAGCTATCACTAAAACAAAATGTCGCAACTCATGCTATCAACCCAACCCTTGAATTCAAGAAAAACTGTGGGTTTTAGTGGCCCTTGTTATTATTGGAAAATGAAATTAGCTAGCATATTGTGCCAAGTGACAGGTCATATGTTGTTTGTCATATATAACATACTGTACAAATACAAATAAACATTCTTATCTTAATTGTGTGGTTATCAGGAAAATCAGAACAAAATAAAAGAACCACTATTTGTTACTAATTAATGTTTTAGAAAATAAATTAGATTTTCATATAGATATGTATGCTTATCAAATCAATTTACTAATGTTGTAATTGTTTTCTTCAACATAATTATTTGATAAAAAATATCACTGCATGTGTGACGGTTTGGCCGAGTGGTCTAAGGCGCCAGATTTAGGCTCTGGTCCGAAAGGGCGTGGGTTCAAATCCCACAGCCGTCAATTTTTTTTTTTTTTTGAATCAGAATTGATTAGATCAAATGTCAATTTTTTCTTTTTCCAAATTTTGGATCTTCATTAGGTTATAATCGGATCAAAATTTCCAAATTCAATATAAACTTGATCACAAAATGAAAAACCATTTTTGAACCATTTTATGCCCTACTTGAAAGATCAAACTTGTGAGGTTTAGCTCCATAGTCAATTGTTAAAGCATTTATCTTTGTTTTCTTATTTTAGTCACTTCTTTGATGATACATGATTTGCCTATTGAAATAAGGAACACCAACTTCATTGGTGTTTTCTAGAACAATCGAGAATAGAGAAGAATGGAGAATAAGAGAAGGTGTTCGTGTTTTCCATAGGAATTGAGAATAAAGAATGAAAAAAGACCGAGAAGTAAAAAAAAATGGTGGATTTCTAAAAAACTCTAGACCAACTTTGGATCAACTATAAATAGGTGAATGATGGTTGAGGTTGAGACATCCAAGACATGTGTGTCTTGAGTCGTTGCCAGAGGTAGCTCGGAAGAGCTCATTGAGAGGAGATCAAGTGAGTGTGTGAGTTGAATTGTGAAAATATGTTTGTGTATTTGAGTGTGTGTGTAGTAACTGTTGTGTTATTAACGTAATTGTGTGTTGTAATCGATTTAAGGGGCTGAAATCATCCATAATTTGATATCAGAGCTGACGAATTTATCAAGAATTTGGTATCAGAGCTGGGTAGGTAGTGTTAACTGTGTGATATTACTATTCATACGAAGACGACATTATTCATATGTATAGGTATTATACACTGTTCATATGTATGGTCAGGAATCAAGTTTGTGAGACATTATTCGTGGGAAGTAGGAGACTGTGTAGTCAATTGGTCATGGAAAAATGAAGAAAATATAGAGGAAGAGTCAGGGTCATGTCACTACACTGTAGAGAAACGACAATAATCTAGGTGGCAGGCGGAGACAGGATGTGCCAAATAGCACGTTGTCAGTGATTGTGCTAGAGAACACGTACAAATTGTGTGTGGAAGTGCCAAAGATCATGTTGTGTGCAGAAGTACCAAAAAAACACGTTGTGAGTGGAAATGCCAAGGGAGCATGAAAAAGAAAGTGATGTGTGAAGGTGCTAGGGAGCACGTAGAATTGATGAAGAGTTAAGATCGTGTCTGTGAACCAATTGGTCATGTTATTGGAAGACGTAAGTTTTGAGTGCAATGTGAAGACATAGTGGGAACGTAAAGACGGGTGAAATGGTATAGAGTGGGAACTTGAACAAGTTGGTGTTGAGGGAGGATGTTAAAATAAGCAACAACAACTTAATTGGTGTTTTCTTAGAACAACTGAGAATAGAAAAGAAGGATGTATTCTTTGGAAGAATGGAGAAGTGGAAAAGAAGAGGAGGTCTTGGTGTTTTTCGAAAGAATTGAGAAAGAAGAATGAATAAAGATGGAGAAATGCAAAAGGTAAAAATGGTGGATTTCTAGATAACTCTACATTGACCTTGGATCAACTATAAATATTTGAAGGATGGTTGAGGTTGAGGCATCCAAAACATGTGTTTTTTGGGTCGTTGTGTGTGGTACATCAAAGGGGCTCGGTGAGGAGCTCAAGTTAGTATGTGACAGATATGCGAATTGAGTTGTGAAAATGTGTGTATGTGTAACTGAGTGTATGTGCTGTAATGTTGTTAATATAATTGTGTTGTAATCGATCCACATAGCCGAAATCATCAACAATTACAATTCGGTATCAGAGTTGTCGAATTTCTCAACATTGCCACTTCCAAATTTGGCCGATGATCTTTTATTAAATTTTTTTTTTTTATTTCATGATTAGCCTGAAATTGACAAGTTTGATTTGAACTTATAAAACTTGGGTCAATTGTGGATGCTTGTTGTTTCTTTCTATTTTTTTTAGTGATTGATATCAATATGTCTAGATTGATATATTTGTTAATATAGTTTAATACTATTATCATGAAAACTGGTTGGGGAGATTAAGGTTATATATATAAATAAGTAGGTACCCTCATATCAATGATCAGAAATTCTAAATGTCAAGGAAGTGGGCGAGCAAATGAGCAGGGGAGGGAGGTGGCGGAGTGGGGACCGTTCACCTCCCTCGAAATGTATGTCATCTTTTTTGGCGCGCGCATTTCGAATGAGATAAACAGTCCTCATCCCGCCACCTCCCCTCGCTCATTTCCTCGCCATTTAGAATAACTCATCAATGATATCATCTCGAGTTTCTAGCTTTTTAAAGACTAATTATTCCTTGAATTAAAAATTTCCGTGAATGATATATGCTGTCATCACTTATTAGTAATGATGCATGATTAAACTATTAATAAAAAAGGTTTTGGCATACAATAGTACTTTAGTTTTCTTCCACATATTTCCATTACCTTTTAGTTTGAACGTTGGCTTTAAGGTTGCCTTTGTTTGCAGAAAAGAAGAATATGTGCATTCCTTGTCAACTTTCTTCTGCGTTTGTGGTGGACTGCATAATAATTGCCATTGGTTGGAGTTTTCCAATTGTAACGGTTATGCAAACCATTATACTTTGGCAAGTCAGGAAATACAGATTTACAACCAAACAATAGTTTTTACCCATGGAAATTGTAGAAGGTTTGCTTTTGCTACTTAAAATTTGAGAAGCAAAGCCGACTCCATTCATGATGGACCTTGATGACCAGATTTAGTGTCACGCAGTTACTGAACTTTAATTATAGCTCAGAAAGTGGTATATGAGAGGGGGTTTTGCTTGCAATGTTGATCGGATCGAATGAAAACCTCCCCAACTGCAAAATTCTACAGTGTCTGGTATGTTGTGTCTAGATGGTGCTATACACCTGTTTTTATTGATGTGGCCTTAAAATTTGTTTGGAGAGAGGATTTTCTAAACATATCACCTCCAAGCAGGGATGGGATGATGGGTTTGGCCATCGATGTATGAGATGATGAGTTTGGCCATCAATAAGATGATGGGATGGAATGGGATGATGAGATGATAGGATTTAAAATTTGTTCTAATGGATGGAATGATGGGTTTGGCCAACGATGAAAAGTAGTTTTGATGGATGGGATAATGGGTTTGACAAAATAGATATTAAGTGTCACGTCATCAAAACAGATGCATGACGCTATCCAAGCATAAGCCAAGCACAAAATACTACCAGTCATTCTTTGCTTCATGTGATAATTTGTTGCTTGTTGATTCCCACCGCCCATATTCAAATGGTATGCAAAACATGTTGAACAGCCTTAATGAGAGTGACCAAACTGTAATGTTCTTCCAAATAATTTGACAAGGTCGACCGCAGTCCATTCTAGCCATTTGAATGCTAAATACAATAACATTTGTCAATTATATATGGTGGATTCTGAATGCTCTTAGTTTCTTATTTATTATTTTGTGGCTAATTAATGAGTTCCTGTATTGGTAAGTTTAAAATTGTTTAAATTCTATTTCCCAAGAAGTGGTATGGGATATCAAGGTTGTACTTGTATGTATAAAAGGACCCCCTATTGCATCACTGATACTATCATTGAGTTGTTCAGCTTTAGAATCTTGCCATCCTATAAAGTGAGTGAACAAACTGTGCTACTGATTCCTGCACCTGCACCTTTTGATTTATGTACAAAACAAACAAATTAATTTCATTAATTTTTCTCTAAACACCCTGTAAAACTCATTCTTTTGTATACATAATTCAAATGAAAAAAAAAAAAAACCAAGCCCAAAAGCACAATATCAGCATCAACTTTGTACTCTATTTTTTTTTTTTTTTGCCGCAAACTAAACCTTATGTGTAACTTCCTTAATAAACACCATAATGCATGCACTAATGCCCACTGTGGCCAATCATCTCCTGATACTGCTTCAAAGACTCCAGCCTCTGCAACTTCATTTCCTCATTGAACTTGTTTATGAACGCCTCAACTCTCCGATTCAACTCCTCTTGACTCAGCGATGGCTCCTTCTTCAGCTTGCCATTAGACCGATTCAACGGTGGAGACCGAGACTGGCTGGTGGTGGTAGTCGTAGTTGTAGTATTAGTGTGGTCGTTAAAGGTGTCTGCTTTCTTCATTAGTTGAGGCTGCTCGTTCACTGGGACCGCGCGAGTGTGGGTCTCCCACGTATCAGACTTCTTTAGGTGGCGAGCAAGTGGGATCGAGCGCCCTTCTGTTATCATCTTCCATGTGTTTTCCAGCGTTTCGTGTCTCTTCGGCTTTAATACTTTCAGTGACTTTCCACCTATAAAATTGAAGAATTGTGAAAAAAAAAAATATGTTAATTTTCTACTAATTAGGCACCTACTAATACAACCCATTCCACCAAACTGTACGATTCAAAAACAATTAAAAAAATCATAAAAAATAAAAGAACAGAAAATATATTTTCTAACGCTGACTAAGGTTTGCATTGGTGATTAAAACATCAGGGTTCTTCTCACAGATTATATTGTGAAATGACTGATTTTAATCCCAAAATCGAAAGCAAAGTATATAATGATTGAAAGATTGGCATAGAATTGATTGATTCGGACAATCGATGAGATGCTCTGAAGGCAGTGTTCTACCTACTGTGCTATTTTCTTTTTCCTTTTAAGTATTGCTGAAATCACCCTCCCAAGAATTGATCAGATTTAAAAATAAAAATAAAAAGATTAATTTTTTTAAAAACAAATTGATTTTAAAAGTAAAAAAATTGCAAAATTATTTTCCAAAAGACTCAGGCTAGCTGTCGAGGAAGGGACCGTTCATTTTCCGGGATGCGCGCATGAAATCAGAGGACACGCATTTCGAAGGAATTTCATGCGCGCATCCCGGAGGATGGGCAGTCCCCCTCGCTGGCTTCCTCGACATTTAGAATTGCTGTTTCCAAAAAGAGAAAAGAAAAAGAGCAAAACACAATTCCAACACCAAAGAAACGTGCTGTACTTTAGTGATAAGACACAAATTGATGCAAAAATGACTGGGCTAAAGTGCACTACGACATTTCAGCGCATGTTATCACCCAACTGAAATTCTTAACCTCAGCAATTTGTTTAAAGAAAAATGTTAGTGATGGTAATGGATGATACCTTCGGGACTTGCTTTAACGATTCTCCGTTGATGACCAAACCTTACGGAGATAGGCGGTTTCTCCCCGCCGAATGAATACTCCTTGAAGATTTCCATTGAATCAGTTCGATTCGGTAGCGAAAAGTTGGATTCAGAGACATCAAACTGATCATCCTCTTCCTCTTCCTCCTCCTCCTCCAACGAGCCGGCCTTGCTGTTGCTCTTCAACTGTGCCACTTCCACCTCTGGTTCCAACACCGCCACAGCAGGATACGCTTCCTTCTTCACCACCTGTTCAACTTCTGGTTTCACCACCACTGTCGGATTGTTCATTTGATAATCAACAAACACATCGTGTTGTTCTGGACTGACCTCCACATCCGGTTCCTTTGGTTTATAACCAAGAAAACTTTCCGTTTGAACTTCAGCTGTACTCTTTAACTCAACCGAGTCGTCCCTATACATCGGTGTAAGGGAGAAATTCTGATGTAAATCCACCGGGATCTTGACTGGCTCGATGGTCTCGGTCGGCTGATGGTCTTTGTCGATCTTCTTCTGGCTGTATCTGGATGAAGCAGCGATGGTGATGATGATGCCATTGATGATAAAGTAGAGATACGGAGGCGTAAGCCAAGAACGTATAGACTTCCACAACACAGGCAGTTCAGAGAGGATGAACTCTAACGTTGCGGGAAGATAACTAGACAGAAACACAGCACTAGATAACACTCCGATCGAAATCAAAGAGATCTTTAGAGAAAAGATAGCAATCGCCATAGCAAGAGAAAGAAAAAAAAGAAAATTACAAAATGGAGCAACTAGTTACAGATGATAATAGAGTTGTGAGAGGTAAGGAAAGAAGTGGGGTTAAGTGGGTATATAAAGGAGTGGTGAGGGGGAATATGGACGTTTGATGGTAGGGACTTGTGATGATGGGTGAGAATGTGAATGAGTGAGGAGGTGAGGGTGCCCTTAATGGTTTGGGTGAAGAGTTTCAGTTATGATTGAATGAAGTGCTGTAGTGTAGTCGGCCGATTGAAGGGATTTATTAAAAGGGTCCACAGAGGTGATGATGAGTGAAGAAACAGAGAGGGAAATTTGGAAGTAAGGACAGGTAATTTGGGATAAGGTGGTGTGTTGGGAAATTACAAGAGGGCAGGATAAGCTGACACGTAGTATGTATGGTCAATGAATGTTTCTATTGATATAACGGTTACAACACGATAAACTTTGGCCCTAAAATGGTTTAAAAATTAAGATGGTGTTTTCTTTCATTTAGATGTGTAAGAGTTGAAAATACAACCTCTAACTCATTCAAGCCATTGGTTCAGAGCATCAATGAAAGGGAGAGACAATGTCTGAATTAGACATTTTACCAAACGCATTATTAATCAGACAATAACAACCAATTTTTAAGCGAATGGCATTATGGTCGAGTGGTTAGGGCTATGTGAGTTTATCTCTCACGTCCTAAGTTCAAGACCCGTTGGCGACATAGTTACTTTTTTATGGGGTTAATTTGTAGGTCGCACTTTCTTAAAAAAATAAACCAATTTTTTTAAAATTACGGAAATTTATATCTAAGTCCGACATAAATCAAGTACCCCTTAAGTACTTGTCAAGTTGTTTTGTTGCTTAGAAGGGGGTAGAAGAAGATGTGCCTTCTTTTTCTGGAAAAATAAATAATCATCACACTATAACCTGCAAAGTTTATTATAGAAGTAATCTTAATAGAATAAAATAAAATAAAAAAATAAAAACCACTCAAGTTTGTAGACATTATTAATTTGTTAAAATTTCCTAGAAAATGATTCCCAAAATTGAAGGAACGTAATGAACCCCACAACGCAGAGAAGAAGGAAAAAAAAAAGAAGTTTGGTTAGCTCATGAAAAGCTCTCTCTCTTTCGGCAAACCTGTGACAAACTTTCCAAATGAAGTGTACTACTTGTAGCAACTATTCTAGGGAACTAGCCCACGCCAGGCCAGGCCAACACCATCCATCATTCTCGAGACTGGCTAGTTCCCTAGAAAAACTTTACTTGTAGACTTGCACGTAGCAAACCTCTCTTTGGCCCCACCCTATATTCACACTGTAGGTTTTAATCGAGTTTATGTAAATTTAACCTCCAATTTTAGGCAACCAGGCGTTGTAGTCATTTTTAGTTAAATTTTAAGTTTTTTACATTTTTATCATTTTTATAATTAATGTTTGTGATTGTGTTTTAAAGAAAATAGATAAAAATGTAAAAACACTCTGACAAAAAAAAATAGCTTTAAAATCTGACTCCCTGGACAAACTCAAATTTAACACTATAAAATTTTTTGAAAAAATGTACACATTATAAACTGTTGCATGATTGTAACATCTGTAGTTACACAAAAATTATAAGAATATTTTCTGAATTTTGATTATGATAGTGTATGTTCTTATAACCATTAAAAATGCCACTTGTAAGGTTGGGCTATTTGATTATTTGCACCTTGTAATCAATTTCTTGGAGGGATGCTAAGTGGCAAATTAATTCGGTGGATCAGCCTTTCAACGTGGGCTAGTAGCTATAGGACAACTCTTTGATTTCAACTTGAGCATGTCCTTAACTTAGGCAACATAACTCAATAATTAAGAGTTGTATGTTATCGCCTTTATAAAGTTTTGAGATGAGTCTCACAAACCACATCAAAACAATCTTCACTATTACTTTAGCACATTTGGTGCAAAATGGTTTAGCACTTCATGTAATCAACTTGTAACTTGATTATCATGTACATGGGTTTACTCAATAAGGCATTAATTAAGGTTCCTCAGCTTACAAAACTCGAATAAACTTTGTCAAGTTGTTGTTTACTTAATAATCTATAAGCTTAAGATTGCTGTGGAAGCACGCGATACCTTAGGGATAAAAAACTAAAAAAATAACTCAAAATTTGTCACACCACTGATAACATTTCGACAAATTTATCATAAAATCCAACAGTCATATAGTCCCATATACGTACCCAAATAATAGAAGAAGACATGATTGCTCTCCAATTGAAAAGGTTGTTTCCACAAACAGACTTGATTCGAGTCTCCTATTACAAAGCGCTGAAAGGGTGAAAGAACATATTGTTCTTATCATCCCAAATTTTCAGGATGAAGTTACAAGAAGACTGAGTTGCTCTCTATCAGTTAAGAGAAATGCTAGGAAATCATGTTTTGTAAACATGTTTTGCAACCAGGATGACGTGTCATGATTTGGAAAGAATGATGAAATTTCCGAAGATTTTACGTGTATCTCAAAATTGTAAAAAACTCCTCTAACGATGCCACATCATCATGGTTATGAAACATGTTTACAAAACATGGTTTCCTTAAAGATTGTCCTGCATGCAATGAGTTGCCTTTTTAATCCACATGTTGCGTTCCAAGGTTAATAATAGGCAGTGGAGTTATAATTTACACTAAGCGATGCGCAAACACTGTAATTAACAAATCCTAATTAGAGGTCCTTACAAAATATGCTCTAACATGAATAAAAACAAACACCCCAGCCAAATTTCAAGATTTACAAAGAATCGGTCACCATGCATGTACCCATTACAAAGAAACTTCCACTAATTGATATTTGTTGAACTTAGGTGATCAATAGTTACGTCAGGTTTTAGTTGTTTTTTTGTGATATTCTCCATACAAAAACACAACTTAAAAGATGATGACAATTAAGTTATTTATCTCTTATAATCATTATTTCCTCTGAAATAAATTAAAAATCTCTATCCCTATCATCTTTTCCTGTCCATGTATTTTCCTTCTATTATGTCCACTAAACCTCTACCTAAAAATTGACATATGTAATAGTTTACTTTTCTTTTTCGTGTAATACTAAACAAAAAAACGCTTAAAGCTTTATTATTTTGACCTTGTTTAGGTCAGATAATCGTATTAAACAACCATATATATAATATTTGCTAATCATCCATACTTATCGGTCATCAGAGGGACAAAATATCTCTCAACCTTATACATGATCTAAACAATGGATGTCATGAAAAGTTATTGAATTATTATATACTAGTGGAATACCCGTGCCGTTGACACTATTACAGGTTACATCATACCTTCACGACTATGTTGAATACTCACATTTGACCTAAAAATAACACAAAAGATATTATGACAATTTATGGGAAGAGTTGAACCCCATATCATGAAAATATTTTTTAAAAAGAAAAAAAGAAAGCAAGCCATGCACTCAACCATGATTTCAACAAATACAAATTTTACAATATTATCTTACCAATCAACACCTTACGTTACAGACCCAATTGGGGTACACGTGGCAGGTTCTGAGTGGTACATGGATACTTACGTCGGCAAATAAGGTAGTGATGGTGGTGGTGGCGGTGGTGTTGACTCGACTGAGCGTTTTATGTCTAAGTCAAAGTCAAGTATTATTCCGAATTAAGCACCGACCAGCGTGTCTACGATTGACACGTGTCAATATGGGCATGAAGAGCTCTTCCAAGTTGATGCGATGTTACTTTACAACTTGACTTTGGTTACCAACTTCAATTTTTTTTTCTTTTTATATAAATATATATATATATCTTTTATTTGTGGAGATACTGAAATCAAAGATTTTGTGATCTGCTAATTTATGTGAGAAAAGAAGAGTCAATGATTCTGATCGACTCTAAGTATGGTGTCCAACTTGATTCTAATCCATTTGAAAGTTATCTCTAGCCATGTTATGAGAAAATGACTTCCACAATTAGTCTACAGTGACAATGACCTGAAAGGTATTATTCTTAGTTTCTTTTTCTAATGAACATTAGTAATGAGTTAGTTAATTTTGTTTTAACTAAAAAGATTCCAATCGACATTCGAAACGTCGAAGTTGCAAGGACTTTGCCTCCCATGCGACAGATATTAGGGAGTGATTAGTCGTAAAGTTCAGCATGCCTAAATCTTTTTTCAATGCAAATCACTCATTACTACCGCGTAAATGAGTCAATATTGCCTTGATGCCCATTCACTATCGCAGTCTTAGATACTATGTTTTTGTGCTTTCATCGGAAGAAAACCAAACACCAATCTAAAAAGCGGCCTACTGGTAGAAGAAAAATATAACGCCGAGCCGGACACCATCCTCCAAGACAAATACAATGAGCTACTGATCCAAACATAATATGTCCCACATAAAGCAGATCAACCAGGCGACTAGTGAGTCGATAAAGCAGCATACCACAGCAAAATCAGAGTATGAAAAGAAAAAATTGGGGAAAACCCAAATGTTTACTTACATCTGTTCTACTTCCAATCAAATTGAATCACAATGCTCTCGTCTTGGTTTGGATACAATTTTGAAACAAGAACGCTGTCCAACGAGGTAGGTTTATCATATTAAAACTGTGAATGCTAAGACTTAAAAATGAGGATATGCCTCCATTCTCTTCTACAAGAGTAGCTCCACAACACTAATCAAAGCAATTCAACGCGTTTTTATTACTCTTAAAACACACCTACTCGTACAAATTAAGCCATCGCCATTTCCATGCAAAAAAAACAAAAGAACTGAAGAAGTCTCTACAAAGAGCATGACACCCTAACGCAGGAGAACCCCCGAGTGCTATATTTCCTGTAAAAAAACACTATTATTCTTCTATGAGAAGACAAATTTACCCACAATATTTTGTTTCAATTGCCTTCTATGGTTTTGAGAAGAACCCTTGTGTCAATGATGAGAAATCATAATCTTTTCCTTGCGTCGAGGCAACAGAAGATGCAGGAGATGACGAGGGAGGTCTATTCGGAACAATGGTGGATACACCATTGACTGGAGCAACATGCGCTGTAGGATACATGCTGCAAAAGAAAAAAATTACAATCAGCGCAAATAGTGAAATAATATTGTATATAGGAGAAAACATATGATTTTTATTGATCTGGAGAAAGCATATGATAGGGTCCCCAGGGAGTTAATTTGGTGGGTGCTTGAAAGGAAGAAAGTGTCTCAATGTTATGTCGATATCATTAAGGATATGTATGAAGGGGTTGTAACAAGTGTTCGCTCAGTAGGTGGGATGTCTAGTAAATTTTCAATGACAGTAAGACTACATCAAGGGTCGGCGTTAAGTCCATATCTCTTTGCTTTGGTCATGGATGAGTTGACGAGACATCTGCAAGAAGATGTACCTTAGTGCATGTTATTTGCAGATGATATTGTCTTAATGGATGAGACTAGTGCAGGTTTAGGTCAGAAATTAGTTAAGTGGCAGGAGACTTTAGAGAGTAAAGGTTTTAGAATTAGCCGTTCGAAGACAGAGTATCTAGTGTGCAACATTGGGTGTGAACCAAGAGGGAGAAGTAATGCAATTGAGATCGAAGGTGTCGAGGTCCCGGAATGTGAGGCTTTTCGATATCTAGGGTCTATAATTCAAAAGAATTGGGCTATTGGAGCAGATGTAGACCACAGGATTAAAGCTGGTTGGTTGAAATGGCGAATGGCGAATGGCGTCAGGAGTATTATGCGATAGAAGGATGCCTGCAAGGCTAAAAGGGAAATGCTATAAGACAATTGTTCGACCAGCCATGCTATACGGTTCAGAATGTTGGGCCACTACGGGACAACATACGCATAGGATGACAGTAGCAGAAATGCGTATGTTAAGGTGGATGTGTGGTAAAACTCGTAAGAATAAAATTAGAAATGAAAGAATTAGGAGATACTTAGGTGTAGCGCCCATAGAGGAAAAAATTAGAGAAAGACGTTTAACTTGGTTTGGTCATGTGCGGAGGAGACCAAGCACGGCGCCAATTAGAAAATGTTTAGATTGACAAGTTAATGGAGGGTGTAGACGGAGGGGGAGACCGTTGAAAACTTGGATGAAGACGGTGAATGAAGATATCATTGAGCTTGGATTAGGTGAGGAACTGTGGGAAGATCGCATTGCTTGGAGGACCAAAATCCATGTAGCCGACCCCGAAAATCTCGAAAATGGGCTTTGATGATGATGATGATGAGGAGTGCAATATTCCATTCCGATATTAGTTCTTAATGGTTTTACCCTTAACATACAACATCGACACAAACCCGCGGGATCACTTGACATGAGCTAGGATGTAGTAAAATGATAGTTTATGAGTAGGATTCTAGGAGAATTATGTCTGATTAGTTTTAACTCTGTACGATCTTATCATTACAAAACAGTGACATGGGTCGTGATCAGTCGACCATCTTTTATCAATACCAACTTCAACAAGATTTACATTTAGGGACCAATCTCTTAGGATCTCATATGATTTGAGAATGTCCAAATATTTTGAGTTCTTTAAAAGTCTATTCACGAACTTGAAACATCTTGGCCTTTAATGCTTTTGAGCACTGGTGTTTTTGATCAGTTATACACGAGCATTGCCATTGAGTGACTTGATGGCTCAAATTGTTCTATATAGTCAAGAAATAAACAAAAAGCAAAAGACAACAAATTAACATGTACAGTTAAAAAATAATCAGATGCCCAGAGTACCAAAGTATAGAGCCAGAAAGTACCTGGATGTTGAGAAAGGAACAGAACTCCCTGATGTCTGCATTGGTCTGACAGTTCCCATCTTTCAACAGAAAGGAAGACCACAAATAAGATACAGAATTGTTGAGAAATTTTAAAATCCAAGGCTCTTTGAGAGATATACCTGCCGCATATACTTTTGCATATCACTTGCTGCAGCCACCGGCATCATCGCCCTTGGAACTTGATAGCCCATTGGCCAGTTTTGAGTCGGTAAGATGCCATTTACATGTGAACCATTTGTACCAGGTTGCTGGCCATTGGAAGGGTTCATAGGGATCCCACCGGATTTAGCTGCAGCAGCCATGAGAAGAGATTGTTGCTGAGCTAACATTGCAAGTTGCTGTTGATGGGCAGCAAATGGGGACACCATATTGGACTGCAACATAGTAGACAATAAAAAGTGACTTGTAGTATTAAATTTCTGGATAATCTCCTACTGACTGAGGCATTGAGGATCAAAACTCAACAATTGTAGTAAGGATAATAGTTTACAGTAGACTAGGACAACAACATGCAACAATGATAATATGCTAAAACTACTATTACAGGTTAAAGTTGTGTTTTGAGTTAATGCTTCACTAACCCACTGCTGGAAAGAAACTTCTCTCTGATGCTGAATTTAAACATATGAGGAGTATATAATTTCTTCCTCCCTTTCATTTGCTTGGACATCACTGGTTCTAATTAGGCATGTACCAGAATACAGTGGTACACACACGCCTAAAAAAAATACCAAGTAAGCCTGAGCTTGAACTATCAAGAATATCCATTCCAGTTAACCAATTACATTCTTATGAAGTGCAAGCTCATATGGTATAATGTACCATATACTACGTATCAAAGCATGCACAACATGAAAAATCTTCTAATTCACATATCTATATTCACCCTGCTTCCCTTGGTGATACCAACAGAATTGAATTTGACTTTGACTCTAAAGGAATTCTGTGTGAAACTTGAAATAGACTGTGCAGCACTCATTTCAAATAGATGAACAGCCTATGACAAATAAATCTAATGATAGTAACCCAAAGAAAACCATCAATGCTAAATTAAATAATCAAAAGTTAAATGATATTCCACGATCAAAACAAGTGATGGCAAGGCAATGAGTTTCTCACTATTACTATTAGTAACTTAATTTTAAAGATAACCATGTCTTGCACAGCTTGCACCATAATCTATCTCATCAAATCCAGAATAGATGGCTACCAAGAATAGATGGCTAACAAAAAATCTAAGACGTTACACCATGTACCTTTTCAAAGAGGCTCATAATGTCAACTTTCTTATCTTTCTGTGGTTTCACTGAGGCTGGCTGTGGTAAGGTAGATGGAGGGTCTTTAAACAAATCCTCGATTCCAGAGGATGACGGCGCCTTACTTTCAGATGATGGCTGCATCTTACTTTCGTTACTTGAATTAACTTTCTCAGTTGAAGATGTTGATTCAGCAGCTGCACGAAGTATTCAATGTTCAAGGTAAACAGAAATAGTCAACGCCAAAGAAAGAAGGTCAAAACCAGTTAGCAACGAAAACTGTAAATACATAATCGCGAGTAAAGTTTGTATTCCTTCATGTAACAAACAATTTCTAAGCTATTGCTAAGTCACAGATGACTAAAATTGGAGAGGCCTCTCTAGGTTAAAAAAGAAATTAATGAAAAGAAGAATGGTGAGTTATGAGGTCAAGATTCAAGCCATGTGTTTTGAATGGAGCGCCCTTGAAAAGGAGAATATGGCCATCACAGATTAAGTGAGAAGAGTCGAGATTGTCTACTCCATGGAGCAGAGAGAACAAAACAAACCCTGCTCCTCACACCAATATTTTGCCACGTCGGCGTCTCAACCAAAGTTAATAACTACCTTAACCAGACCCTTGTATTTAATTATTTAAAACTTATAACTAATTTAAAGAAAACATTTCAACCAGCAAACTAAACAACTCTCAACAAACATTTTTCTACTTTATTTCTCATCGACAATCCATCATCTTCCTCATGTTACATTGACTTGAAACTTAGTGTTGAAGGCCATACCACCTTTGTTGGTCTTTGCTGTACTGTTTGATTCAAATTTGCTAAACTGGTCTTTTGTAGTGACTTTCACTGCTTGTTTACAATTATGTCTGTATTTGAATGATTTGACACAGAACCTTGGTGCGGAACTTCAACAGCTAGAACATCTGTGGTTGTATTATTTGTTTATTTTTATTTATGAAAGGCAAGCGTGGGGTATAAATGGGCTCCCCAAACCACACAAAAAAACACAAAAAAACATAAAGGTACTCCAGAACATCTGTGGTTGATAAAAAAACATATCGATATTTGAGGAACGTAAATCCAGAGACCTGTGGATTGAAGACTATGAAAAGGATTTGGATACGGAAAATCTGTTTAGTTTTTTTTTTCTTTTCTAAATTACTTCTAAGGACTAATTTATCACATTTAAGTCCCTGTTAATTAAAATAGAAGGCCTGGTTAAGGCAAGCTGTTATCATTGGTTAAAATGATGACGAGGCAAAATATGTTTGTGAGGAGTGGAATTCGTGGAGCAGACGATCTGCACTCAAGTGAGAAGACGTTGACATGGGCATTTTGGGGAAAAAATGTATTACAGACCATTAATCACTTGCACTAATTTATAAAGGAAAAAAAAATAATAAAAAATAAACAAACTTGTCATTTCACTGATGACAATGTGACAGATTGACAGACCATGCTTGATATTCATATTGGGCAAATTTTCCATTAGATAAAGACTACATTGATTTCACAGTTTAGCAACAAAAGACTTACATTGGAATCCAGCCCATGCACTATCATCAGAGGAAGACGTCTCAGAGCTATTTTCACTAGGACCATCCATAGAAAGCATGTTGAAAAAGATCAGTCGCAAAATCAACTTTTGGAGGCAATGCAACTGGTGTTGCATTAGCTGGCTGCGCTGATTCTGTTTGTTGTACAGCAGGCATTGTCTTCTGCACTACAGGTGCTGGCTTTGTAGCAGGGGAACTCTGTTCAACGGCTCAAAAAAAAAATAGGATTGGAGCCATTCAGATCCTATTTTTGAAATAAAATGGACTGACATTGAAATTGATGCATCCATGAAGGTCAGTGAGAGAGTAATCACAACCAACTTTAGTATAATTTTAAATTTTTAGTTGACGATAAATCAGTCATAGCAGCAATGAAAAAGTTGGTGACAAACACCTATTTGTCCTACCGGTTTTTAATCACGTGTCTTGGGAACCTGTATATCAGCTATCTACGGTGGTGCCATAGAGAAGTAAAATATGCTAAAATTTACATATGTTTTACAACATAAGAAATTAACTAGAATTAACTCTGAAGTAGCTGACTGAGGGAGTGAGGGAAGTGATACATGAGTTCACTGGGAAGCAAGGAAAAACAATAAAAACATATAGATATCGAGTAACTAAACATATATCTAGAATAGGTTCCTCTTTCAATATATATGGAACGACTTGTAAACGAAATGACCAGTTGCATGATAAAAGAAGAGAGAGCCTACAACAGAAATGTGAAAAAAAAAAAAGAGAGAGAGAGAGAGGAAAACAACCTTCAACTTGTATCAAACAAAAGGTTCTTGGTAGCAGTAGAAATAATGAAACATACAAACAAAATATTAAGAAACGAGGATTCGATGTTAGTGGATATTAGTACAAAAAACGTTTTATATATATATATATATATATTTTTTTTTCATAACTCCCAAAAAATTAACAACGGTCCTGAAAAGGTTAAGACCCTTGAACAATGGCATCCCAATTTAGAGATGATAGAAACACTTCATTAATGCTGGTGAATGAGACACCTACAATCATATTGTAACTAGAAAATTCATAGCAATTCCCTTTATATATCTGCATTAGTATTCTTATCTACATTTGGACAAACATTGTTAGAGGCAAGCAAACAAATGACAAAATGCATCAAGTATGACCACAGAAGCAGTTTTGAACAGAAGACAAAATTGGCTAAGAGCTATAGAAAAGTCCAATCATTTACAATAAATTACCTCAGTGGGTATTCTAGGAATTGCAGGGACGGTGGTTTTCTTAGCTACATCAGTGTTCTTTGCAACAGGTGGTGAGACGTTCCTGTGCTCTTCAGAATGACGTTCTGCACTCCCAGTGTATCTGTGTCCACTTCTATCTCCAGGTCTCTCCCTGTATATAGATGACTTATCGTCATTTGATCTTGAAGGTGACTTCGCTTTTCCATCCCTCGGAACCCATCTTTTTTCTTCGTACCTAAAAGACAAATGATTGTTAGTAAAAACGACACAGTACATGCTTGCACTTTGAACGTTATAGAAGAATAATGCACTGAAACTGCATCAAGTCAAACTGACACTAGGAAAAAATCAATATTCTTAGGAAAAGCATACTTGGCACGAATGAAGTTTTCAATCCCAACTCTGTCATATTTTGGAGGTAGCTCTGCTTCCCAGTAGCTATTAGACTTTTCATTGCCCATTGCTACATGCAGTAAGAACCATAGTGACAAGATGTAAGTGTTTGCCATATTTACAGGCATCTAACAGATCTAACAATTGACTTTGAGTCTCAAAAGAAATTGCGTAATCAACATACTTACATTGAATGAATGCTACCTGCTCCGGAAGCCATGTGTCTAGTGTTGCCGACCTTACCTGCACCATGTATTCAATGAACGAAGGGTTATATTGGCAACATAAACTGCAAATTATAAACAGGAGAGTAACAGGTCAAAGGGGAAAAATGTATCTAGAAGTTATCAAATGAAACAATTCCAGGTGATTAAATTTTCAGGTTATTTGAATCAATCCAAGGGCTTGTAAATGCCCAGGAACTTCAATTCCTCTGTCTGGTAGTCTAGCAATTGATTTGAATTAAAGGGTTAGAAGTCTGGTTTTATCGATGTTGGTTTAATTAAATGAAGTCTGGTTTAATTAAATTTTAGGTCTGATCCGCAGTGTAGACCATTTTAAAGGAAATAATAGTGAAATTGGTAGCTGTCACAGAGGGTCTGTTTAATTTCAGTATCCTGTAGTTCCAATCGTTTGGTGGTCCTATCACTGAAAACTCTTCATTACTGATCACTGATAGAGATACAAAATGAGGAAGAAGAGACGGAACATGTAGTGATAAAGGACGAAGGGGTTGAGAGAATAAAAGGGTTTCAAGAGCAGGTCATGTGACTCTCATCAATAGTACTCACAAGCATACCAATCTTTAGTCATTATGATGTCCCACCCACAGTCCCCAATTCAGTGCTGAATGAAATTGAGAAAGTTTACAGAAGATTCTTATGGGGCATATCCTCAGCAAGAAATTAGTCAAATGGCATGATCTATAAGCCTAAAAACCAAAGCGGTCTTAGTATTCGTAGAGTTAAAGACCTCAATCAAGCACTCTTGGCTAAGTGGATTTGGAGATTTGCACTGAGGATGACCCTCTTTGGAAAAGACAACTAATAGCTGAAAAGTATGGGAGAGACTTGCGTGGGTGGTATACAAAACAAGTTAATTCCATATATGGGTGCTAGATTTGGAGGGCTATCATGAGCATAGTTTTAAAAGGCGATCTGGGTGTATGAGTTGAAGCGGGGCGCCAAAAAATCGCCTCTAGGCGTACGAGTCGTGTTGTTGATTCAAAGCGCTCACCTCATTGTTCCAACTCGTCTGAGTCGAGGCGTATTGAGGCGGACGCTTCATCAAATGGGGATCATCTTATCTGTTTCAGATCTTTAACAGATCCAACGGCTGACATTATGATTTCATTTGAGAAAACTTAACCAAACTCAATCTTTCCTCTTGTTTCATTTGCAGACAGAGAAAAGTAAGGAACAGAGGAAGAACTGAAGAAGAAGAGAGGAAGGAGAGGAGAAGAGAAGATCGAACCAGAGTGAGACCATCAAAAAAGAGTGAGACCATCAAAAAGACAGGACGGAGGACGGTCGAACTCTCAAACACTTTGGTCGATCGAGCGAACCCGTTTCATTTGCGATTCGAACACTGTGGTTGAACATTGAACTTACAAGATCAAGTGATTCTCTTCTTCCACTTCTTCTTCAATTTTCACTGCACTGATCTCTGTTTCTTCTTCTAATGCATCGATCTCTGATTCTTCTTCTTCTAATCCTCTCTGCTTTGAAAAGCCATTTAAGATGTAGAGACCATTGGTGGAAGGGTCCTTATCGACCAAGAAAAGGATGAAGTTGAGTTTGTTTTGCTGTAGTTTACTGTGTTGTGTTTCTTGGAGAAAGAAGAAGGTCAATACTCAAGTGTTGAGAAGTGTGTGTTGTGTAACTTGTGTTTCTTGGAGAAATGAAAAAGGTCAAGGGTTGGGAAGTGTGTTGTTTCTTGGAGATAGAAAATGAGGAGATTGATATTTTTTGGAGACCGAGTGTGAGAGAGAGAATGTGGAGATAATTTCATTATTTATTCTGGTTTAACTGACTGATTTCACTACCAATTGGAAAGAGAATTCTATGAGCTCATGGTAAGACTCAATATGTTAATGTGTAAAGCAGCCATTAATTATTTGTAATATTTTACTTTACAATGTCAATTGCTCAATTAAATAAAGAATGGAGATAGAGAATTTCATTGTTTAATTGCAATTGGTATGGCATGCTCAAGATGACAATTAATAAGTTTTAAGTATTTAGGTCAATAGCCATTATTTGATTGAAAATTGACTTGTACATTGTGATTAGTTCAAATATATTAAATCCTTGAGGACCATCAATTCAATTGCAAATGCATTCATTGTTCTCATCTAATCTTCAAAATATATTTTTTAATTTGTTTGTAACTTTTTATATTTTTTTATCATTTTTTTTATGAAAAAACGCCTAGCTTCACCTTGGTACGCCTCAAGGCACCGCTTTGCCTCGAAAAAAGCTTGACCGCCTCGAGGCTGAAAAACGCTTTTTAAAACATTGATCATGAGCCTCTAAGACAAACTCAAGCTATTATCTCTTTCGAGATTAATAGTGTACACAAAGTTAACTTTGGGGAGGACAAGTGTGCAGTGGAACAACCTCCACAACAATTATTAATGACATTTTCAGAATCTGTTTGAAGAAAGAAGGGTCTGTAACTGACTTCACGATTGCTCCTCCAATGAAATGGCAAGTGCAGACTTCTTCGAATTTGCAACTGAGAAGGGAGGTATAATTGGGAATTGCCAAGAATTGCTGAATTGGTGGAAATTCTTCAAAATCATCAGCTGAAGGATGGTGCAGACAATAAGATTTGGGACAACCAGTCAAAACCCTTCTATGTTCGAAGCTGTTTTGAGCTCTTCTCCTTGAGGACCACCAATCAGCTGGCTCAAAATGGGTTCAATTTTATGCTAGATTTTGTGGGTGAAGCATGTCCGTCCTAGGGACAATTTTCTCATTTGGACAATAGCTCAGACTCAATACTCACTATTGATAACTTAGCCAAGACAGGACTTATTGTAACCAGTAGTTGCCCATTGTGTGAATTGCAGCTGGAATCTACCTTGACTGCTTATGTTTGGGTGTCCATGTTCTAGAGATACTTAGGAATGTTTAGTTGCTCATTATGGGGGTCATTTTCCTACAACCTCTTCATTTTCTACTTGGGCAGCAATAATGGGGTAAAATAACTTTCATCCTTTCTGGAAACTGGATATGGATTGGTTACTAATAGATACTGTGGCAGTAATTTCGAAGGAAAGAAACCAAAGCATTTGAGGGAGAGAAGCTTGAAGTGCATCAGATTATGATGGAGATTAAGGGAACTCTTTGGCGTTGGGGTACTACGTGGGAATCCTATCGGATGTGCCATTTTCTAACTTTGTTTTCGACTTCCGTCAATTTTTTCACGTGTTGCTTTGTTTTCCTTTTGTATGTGGTTGTAAGTCCCTCACTCATCTTCTTTATTAATGATACTATGTTTTTTGTATTGATAAAATTAAAAAATTCTTAGCTATTCCTTTCACGTGCTTAAATATGTTACATGTTTACCTATATATTTATTTATGCACCATATCTTACGAAAAGTGTATCTTAAATTTAGGTTTCCAATATATGATACAATACGTGTTTTGATAACTATGCGTCACCACTTGGTCCAGATACCCCATTCATCATCCTTAGCAGGTCCCTCCCTATTGACTAGAACTCCAGATCCATCTCCTAAGTCCCAACCAATTCACGAGCTCCCAGCGGCTCCAACATCGAACAAAATAGGTCATATCTATTTGAAGTATTGGTCCAAGTGAAATCCCCTCTTTCATAGGGTTGAACAAAAAACGACCAAGCCGATTGGTTAGTTTAAATTCGGTTTGGTTCGGTTATGTTTCGATTTTAAAAAATTCAAAACCAAAGTGGTCAGTTTGGTTTTCAGTTTTCGGTTTCTATATGTTTTAACCGACCAAAATGAACCGAACGAATATATATTTTATATAAAAATAATATAATATGTTTAAAATAGTCGATCGATTCGGTTTTGATACGGTTTTAGTCGGTTCGATTCGGTTACGGTTTGCATAAATTAAAATCGGATCGATTTTGGATCGGTTTTGTTAATGATTGGTTCAGTTTTAGTTTGAAATTTTTTTAGAGTCGATTTGGTTTTCAACCCTACTCTTTCATCAGCACCTCTTTGAGATCATTATTCACCATATAACCATTGTCTTAACATTCAAAAGAAACCAATCAGATTCATTTTTTTGCATTTAAAGAATGTTGCACTTTACTTTTGTTCAGTTGATCTAGCTAAAAATAGCCACTTGGTAACCATTCTACCATATTAAGGTAAACATGAAGTGTCTTGGAAATGTACAAGTCAAAAAATACCTTGGATATATGCACACCTAGACTTCTGTGAATTCCAGAACACTGCATGCATACGAAGATGCCCAGATTCACGCTAGCCCATCTTGGCCCCCTGCAAAGCCAACAAACAAGCGTTAATCATGATTTTCCATATAGACAACCCCTGACCTTCAACAAAAATTGACGAAACATCTAGTAAGGCATTGAGTACAAAGTAATTAAACCGGTTTGCTTTACTTTCTTAAAGAAAAATGACAAGTGAAGTGGTGATAGATACTTCGCTTTGAGTAAACTGTTTTGCTTGCATTTGCCTTATAAAAAATATTTTTTTTGTTCTTATCATTAATTCTTTACGTGACTGTATAAGGAAATATGGAATTACAATCATTAATTATAATGCAAATGCATTTTATTTACATTCTTTTTATAAACATATATGTTGGTAAATTCATAGTATAGATTTTCTAGGGTTTCTTAAAATCACTTCACTTATAGAGCTCAGAAGAAAAAAAAATTATTGCTTTGGAAGCTGGTTTTCATACTTTCTACGATTTTGATAAATGATGTTTGTCTTGGAGGGAGAAGGGGTCCAAAGACCTCTTAAATAAAGGCTCTTACAAAGGCAGTGTCCAAACTCGCCTCAAGTGAACAATTTATGCATGATCCTATTACTCCATATACTTACTTGCTTTTACAATCTGCGCACTCTCTATTCTCTGGAAATTTAAGAAGCCCCTCCAGGATCTGCAAAATTGGTTGAGAATAACATTCAAAATTTGAAAATGAGCCATTAAATATTAGTAGGCAAGACCAAGTAATTGATAAGACTACAAGGCATAGACTAGATGACAACAACATAGGCCATACAATCAGCATATAAAAATCAGTATTGTGCTTCACAAACTTGTAATCTACCAGTACTGCTAAGAAGTAACATTACAAATAGGTAGCATGAGATTGCCTATACATGGGTCAAACACTTGCACATAAATTTCACGTCAAATATACAAATACAATCCTCCTCTTCAAAGAGTAACTTTATAAAACACCAAATAAAAAAAAATAATAGTAATAATAAACTCAAAATGTAAATTAATGAGGGCTCCCGTAAAAAATGATAGCTACTCGCCAAGGAGAACCTCATAAAAACGCTTTCAAGTTGTTGAAAAAAATTGCCTGTTCTTAACGAAATTCTATCAAATATGGCTACAAATGTCTGAAATCGGCTGCTTTTTGGCAAGCTTATTAATAATAAATCAGCTACTAACTTCTCTTCATGTAGACGACTTGATTATATGTAGATAGTAAACACACCAACCAACTGCCCATTCACATGTACACGGGCACACGGTTGGCAATCGTAAATTTAAGCAACAACCATTCGTGTCCCCTCCACCCTATCCGGCTATCCCAAAAGTTCAAAAATCTAAAAAAAAAACTCAATCAAAATCATGTAGAAGAGGTCCCTAAATTGGAAATTCCAAATTCCCAAATAAATGTATATTATTCAATAATGATTTGAATCATTTCAACCATCTAATCCAAAATCCCACTTGGAGATCCAAATGAAGGCAATCAGAAGCCAAGTTTTTCAATGAACATATGATGTAATAAAGCAGAACAAGAATCACCCAATTCAACAAATCACACAATGAAACAACCCGAACAACCAAATTCAATAACAAAACTCTAATCAATCGGATAGATCTTGAACACCCAATCGATAGCTCAATCCCCTAAATCTAAAAAATTGCTATAATCACAACCCCTTCAATCAATCAATTAATGAATCCCAAATTCAGTTAGAATCTTAAAAAACAGATCCACCCCATTTGAAAAAGATGCAAACTTGCACATCAAA
The DNA here is from genome assembly GCA_003290165.1 of Berberis thunbergii. Lineage (NCBI taxonomy): Eukaryota > Viridiplantae > Streptophyta > Magnoliopsida > Ranunculales > Berberidaceae > Berberis > Berberis thunbergii. Next base: position 71,054 of record QNQO01001540.1, read on the forward strand.
AGGGTACCTTTTTGTGCCTGGCGTTGAGCTCTTTGGAGACGTTAGCCTTCTCGTTCATTTTTGTTGCAGAAAGGATGGAAGGAAGGAGCTATTTGGCCTTTAGAGAGAAATTCGAATCAGAGAGAGAGAGAAGAAAGCTCAAGAACAAATCAAAGCTCTTTCTTTCTATCTCTCTCTCTGTGTTGAGAAGGAGAAGGAAGAAGAAAAGAGAACCCAAAGAAGGAAACTGAAGAAGAAAGGAGAAGAAATTGAACAAGAAGAGGAGAACAGAGGAGGCCCTTTCAGACTTCTTGACCCCAGTTTTATTTGTGGTTGTGTTTCACACGTGTGAGCTGGTGGTGGTGTTTGGCTAATCTTTTGTTGTCTCACACGTGGGAACTTGTTCTTGTTGTTGTTGTTTGTGAGGTTTGACATAAACACTAGTAGAGATTGTTTGCGGGTGGTGATTAGTTTTGACTTGCTCTACGAGTTGTTTAGCAATAATTTTTCTCTTAGTCTGTACATCAATGATCAATCATGTTGTTATTGGGGAGTCTCCCTTATCATTTTACTATGTAGTTTGGATATTTTTTCCTTTTCTAAAGGTAGTGATTAGTGACACATGCATCACCTTTTCCTACCGGCTGTAAGTTTTATGATTAGATGATACCTGTTGTAAGAATAGTAAAAAAAACGAAGCTAGAGAATCGGGTTTTGCAATCGTGTTATATAATCACGATGATGTGGCATCATCAGAGGAGTTTTTTACAATATCGAGATATACATAAATACTTTAGGGATTTCATCATTCTATCAAGATCACACCATGTCACCCTGGTTGTAAAATCTGGTTTTCTAACATTTTTGATAGTAAAAATTGAAATTTGGACATAATAAGTTTTAAGGATTTAAATGAACGTTGAATTGGTAATATGAAATTATATTTTATGAATTTCACATGGTAGATGAGGCTTCGAAGATAATTTTTGATCATGAGTTCATGACCCAGTAATGGTTTGAGCTCTAAAATCGCAAAGAGTCCACAGAGCCAGGAGAAACAGCCAGGAGTGTACCAGGAGGGCCTGTATGCACGTGGTTGAGGAGAGAGATTGGGTAAACAAACAAAGTCAAATTTTATGGCTGCCATAACGTTAGTTTCTCCCCTCCCAAAAAACCAACGTTTCTCATTTTTATTCTCTTTCTCAGATTTTTATTCCTCGGGAGTCCCAACTTCAGCTTCACCATTCTCCTTGCCCTTTTTTTTTCTCAGATTTTGTCTCCTCAAGAGACCTATTTTTGCTTCAGCGTCAACATTATCCTTATCCTTCTTCTTTTTTTTCTCTTTTTTCTCTGAAAGCACCTCCACAGTCTCCTCAATCTCAACCTTAGCCTTATTTGTAGTAACAAAACCAGGGCTCACACTGTTGTTCTCCAATTTACGTTTAGTGCCTTCCCCATCCTCCTTTACCTTAACAGCCTCAGGTGCAACATAAAGACCAGCAACCATAGCATTACCACCAAACCATAACATCACCACCAGTAGGCAAAACCACATTCCTCAGCCACTCAGCTGGGGTATTCTCATTTGGCTTCCCCTGCATAGTCAACAACCCCTCAGCAATAGGTTTTATATGAGTTGGTTGTCCCACTCTTTCTATCTCCATAACCATGTGCGAGACAACAAGGCCTGGCTTTCTAGACTTGTTGCTAAAATCGTGTAACATTAATGATAGTATGCAAGCTTTTGTTTAAGATGACATTGCTGCTTAGGTAGTTAATTTATAAAAAAAGAAAACAAAATTTCATGTCTTATTGAGTTCTATCTTAACTCACAACCAGAAACATTAAGTCATTTTTTTTGGGTACGTAGGAGCAAGACACATACACATGAAAAGTCTTTTTTTTGTTTAGGAGAAGAAAAAAGTATTACAACTTCAAAAGGGTAATCCACCAAACATCCACATCATCTCCACTTCGCAGCTAGTGAAAACTCACTAAATTCCACGGGTGAGCCTCAAACCCGCAATCTCTCAAATGAGTGAAAACTCATACTCCATTGGTGATTTTAAGAAGAAGAAAGAAAAAAATTATTGTAAACTCTCGAAGGGTAGCCCACGAAGCATCCACATTGTCTCCACCTCCCAACTAGTGAAAACCCACTAAACTGATGAGCCTCCAACACGCAATGATAAAACTGCTTACATGACTTTTAAATGACATAATTAATTATCTAAGTTTAATTGAGGGCACTACTGTTTGTAAAAAACATAGACAATTAATTATTTTTCAACTTTTTTGCTGAAGTGGTTTTTCTTTATTAAAAACTCTTGAATTTCATATTTATTTGCGCTTTGTCGTCCTATTTATTTACGATATAATGCATCCATAACTATGTATACAATCATAATATCCTCCAATTATCTTCTACAAGGACCACAATTAGTCCCACTATTGTTAACCTTCTACTAGGTATCTGTCAAAATAGTTGAATTAACTAAAAAAAAGTAACAAAAATTAGATCTTCTAAAATTCTAGAAATTCAAAACATCAATCCCGACAAGATATGGGGGAGGTAGTATTGTTGTGGCTATCAGGTCATTTTTCGGCTTTCAATTTAAGGTGTCTCTCATGCAGTATTTGGGGGTTCTAATCTTTCATGGGCATTGTGAAATTATTATTTTGAAGAGTTGATAATTAATCCAGCATTAGGTGGAAGGACCAAGTCTTGTCATCAGTGTCATCTTCACTTGCACTTAGGAATTCTCTCGAAAATAATTATTCTAAGATGCAGGGAGTACGCTCAGGTTGTTGGAACTGTTTATCGAGATTGTTCACAACTTTCTAAGTCTTTATTCGTCCATTTTTTCCTGTTGCTGAGACCTATTCACTCACTAGATTCTCGAATTTTTGTTTTGATTTGTTGGAGTTAGCTTCTTGTAACTGAACGAGCCGGGTGAGAGAAAACAACCTTCCTAGTCACTTTAATTCACAACAAACATTAGGATGAGTGTTGGTGATGTCGTATCTGGCCTAAGAGCAAACAAACTAAAGGGAAGCTTGCCTTGGAATGGTACCAAAAATGTACTCTCCAAGTGGGAGGTTGGTTTTGATAAGACATGTTCATAGCTCCATCTCGGTTTATATTATTAGTGTAGCGTGTGTGCCCAAGAAGGCGATTGTAAGAATTTAGAAAATTCTGACGGGTTTTTTTTTTTTGGGGGGGGATTGCGAAGGTAGATTGAAACAAAAGTGTGATACCTGGTCAAAATTGAGTATGCCAATTAGAGAAGTGGGTTGGGGGTTCGTAATCTTTTTACATGTCATGCGTTATGGAATCTGATGTGCTCTAAATCACTGTGGGTGATCTTTATTGGTTGAAAATATTTTGTAGATGGCATGCCGTTTGGGAGACAGGTAGGAAAAAATGGAACATCACATGCAATTTGAGAAAGAGTTTTTCGTTTGATGGCCCAGTTTGGCAACAATTTCGACTTAGATGTGGGGGAGGTGCAGGCGGGGTCAGTTTCTTTGAAGAAAACTAGAATATTTGGCGAAGTTTAAAAGACTCGTAGATTTGGAGGATCAGGGGGTTTGGTTAAGCATAAGAGAGGTGACGGATGGTGGTTTCGAAATGGTCAGTATGCAGGCCCTGGACGTTGCAAAATAATTATACAAAACGCGACTTAAACCATATAACAGGCAGGAAGACTTGCTAATTTGGATGCCTTCATCAGATGATTATTTTTCAGTTTTTGAGGCTTATAATGTGATCAAGGCAAGGATAAGAGATTTTTTTCTATGGTAAGCTGACACCCTTTGTTACCAACCAAAACTTTTGTTTTTGTTTAGAAAATAGTGAACAAAGAAATTCCAGTGGATGGTGAGTTATCACGGTGTGGTTACAGCCTTGCCTCTCGTTGTTCCTGTTGTTTTAACTCATGAAGTGTGGTTAAAGTATTTTTTCATCGAAGGTGAATTGGCAACCAGGGTGAAGAACCATTTTGATCTATTTTTTTATATTCATCGATGCAGGGGGTTGAAGTGAGAACGCTTCTGGCAGTGTGGTTCAATATAGCAAATTAGAAAACGCAAATGCGATTGTCGTTCAACATGGTTCCTATGATAGTTTTATCGAAAATTTGGAAACAACTCTGTATGAAGGCAAACGGGTAAATGCATTGGTTATAATCGTCAAGGTGCGCAATGTTTTGCACCTGGCATGCTTAGCTTTTCAGCCTAAACAGAGCAAATCGAGTGTGAGGGTATTGCAGAGCTTGGTTTGTCTATTCAATCATTCAGTCCAAGCAGGTGAGGGTCCTAAGATGGGAAACACCACCTTGGGGGTTTTGGGTTCTTAATGTGGATGGTTCTTCGAGCAACGGCAAGGCAGTAAAGGGTCTATCATTCGAGATGCGCTGGAACTGTTTGCAGGCTGCACATGAAGTTTTGTGGCCAGGTTCGAACAATAAGGTTGAGATATTGGCGCTTTTAGCAAGTTTAAAAATGTGCCGGAGTTTGGGAGTTGTGAAGTTGGTTGTCCAGACTAATTTAGCAATTGTGTGTGGCTGGTATTATGGAGAGAATCAAATCCACTAGTTCCTTCATAATGAATGGGAGGAAATGAAAAGAGTGGCTAGAGACTTGGATATGTATCTAATGCACATTTTTTGGGAGGTAAACATTGTGGCGGATGCTTTGTTGGGTTGGAGCAAAGGGAAGGTCAGTCAAGAAATTTTGATTGATTTTCATTACCTAGAAGGCAAAGCTCTTCTAAGGACAGGTAGAGAGAACACAACCTATATTTGGCAACCTAGGTAGGGATATAACTTTTTTTTTCTTTTTTTCTCCATGGGTAAAGTCACAATGTACACTAATGAGACATCAAACAATCACAGTCGCGCATGTGACATGTGCTAACCCTAGCAAGAATAGGCTTCAGGCCAGTCCCAAGTAAACCAATGCACAAACTGTCGTCCAGCCCGTAAGTTAGGTGCCCAAGAGGCACGAGTCTTATGGCTTGGCCTAGAATAATAAGGCCCGAACAACGAATCTCAAAGTTGTCACAAGCTCGAGATCCACTCGCACAAAATCAGTTATTAGCATTGGGTCCTAAACATAGCCAAATGCTGAAGAGACTCAGGAATGCACAGGTGAGATATTTTGCGAGATCCTCCCCCTCTACCGCGCCTTCGATCGCAAGGATAGTTGGGAGGAATACTCGCAATAAGAGATGGTGAAAAGATAAATAAATGTACGCATACACATTGCAATTTACATACAGTCTTCACTCTTCCTTGAATCGATATCTGACTTAAGCATTAGAGTGTCTTCGGCCACAACAACGGTGGTCCCTATCTTAACCATTGCTCATTTTTGCGGGTTAGAGATCGTCGAGATCAGTGAGGATAGACCTGAACACATCATACCCCCATTTGTATTTTAAGCGTTTGCAAGTTAATAAAGGTTTGACATCTCAAAGTTGCCCTTTCCTTTCTGGAGGTTTAAATTTATTTATTTATTATTATTTTTTTTAAGGTGTTAAATTTCTGACTCTTTTTCGTTGTAAATGTAGTAACTCTTTTTTGTTGTAAATGTAGTATTCGACCTATCAAGGTAAGTTTCAATATGATCAAACTTATTAATAGCCAAACAAATAACCACCACTTTCTTAGGTAACAATTGTTTAGGCTAAAACCTGAAATTTTGGATTCGGGTCACAAAATTCATAAACCCTTATAAATTTTGGGCTTGAACATATTAAAGCCCATGTGTCCAATTTAATTTGGGCTTCTTCATTTACTAGTTTAAGAACTACACAAGACTCAATGACATGGAAGTATGGTGGTTATGTTTGGAATTGTGGATGAGGAAGTTATTTGTTTTAACTACCTTTTGTCTATAAATATGACTCAAAGTTCATTTGTAAAACTTAGAAAGACATCTCTCAACAAAAGTTCATTTCAAGTTCACATAGGAAACGATTTATCATTTATTGTCATTTTCAATTCTTTACATTTCGACAATTTACAATTCCTGCAATTTACATTTCAAGGTTTTATTTACATTCATTTACAATTTTTGCACTTTTCTTATTTGAAAATTTATCATTTCAATTTTCTTTATCTCCTTCACAAGTTTTCAAATTAGTGAATGCGCATGAAAAAATAATTTAAGATGAGGCATAAAAATTCATAATCTGGTTCTTAGAAGCAGGATTTCTATTGAAATTTCGTTTACACACTATAACAAAAATGGTATATGATGGCAACTTTTTGATGGCGTTACTTAGCAAATGCTATTATGAACTTGGTTATACATAGCATTCAATATGAAAAATGCTATCAACATGAAAAAAACATAACCCCAGATCGAGTCTCGACCTCGTCTCATTTTCCTTGTATTTTTTCTTTGTAAAGCCCCACACATCTTATTTATTTCAACTTTTACAGTTTTATCATCTTCTCCGTCATTTCTCATAGATAACCACTGAAGACAAAAGAGAGTGAACTAGAGAAACACAATGTTCATCAATGGTGGCCAAGGTTGAAATCTCTCAACTCTCCGTCATGATCTATCTCCCATTTTTGCCTATTCTCTCGTATCTGAAACCTAGGGTTATTATTCTCTACTCTTTACTATATTTGGAGTGATCAGATAACGATTTCCTCTTTAAGTTTACTCACTTCTTTTCTTCTCCATTTCATTTTGCATTGTTCGATCTCTCTCGTATCCATGACAATCCTCAACAAATCCATCTGCTTCTCTCTTGGTGAAGGAAACACTCTTCAACGACGACAAATCTCTGCACTAAAGTAGCGAAATTGTTTTGCTTTTTGGCCTTCAAATTTCTAAAATTGAAGAATATGTAAATAGTTCTTAGGTGGAGGTAACTGAAATGTCTTTGATTTCAGATTTATTTTCTATTGTTCTGTAAAATTAGGTCATAAATTGGTTCCAAAGCACAATAAATTGATGATTAGTGTAAATGTTGGCCTTTTTTTGCGCGGTTGTTTGGTTAGATTGATTCATTTGCTTGAGCATGTCTACTACCTCCACCATATTTCTTAGATTAAGGTGGAATTCTCAAGGTTAATGAGTTCTAACACATCTTCTTGCTCTGCACTTTCCGTTCTAGTTTTGGCAGTTCAAGCCAATGTGGTGAGTTTCTAAAATTTAGGGTTTCTACTTCCCAATTAATTCTGAATTCATGTTAAAGGAGTTTTCGATCAATTAATCCATTATATAACTATCATATGATAACATTTTAAAAGACTATTCATGATAGCACATATGTTAAAATAAACAATTGATAACATTTATGTACATGTGATGAATAATACAACCATGACATTCACAAATGCTAAAAAATAATTGATAGCATTTATGTTCATGAGATAGATAATACAACCATGATATTCTCAAAATGGTAAAAAACAATTGATAGCATTTATGTACATGTGATAGATAATACAATCATGATATTTTACAAATGGCTAACAAAACATTGATAACATTTGATGTATATGCGATAGATAATATAAACATAACATTCATAAATACTATGTTGGGATAACATTTTTCATGGTAGCTATGTCAAAAAGAGAACATGGGCTACTATGACTTGCACTAAATGGTACCATTATTATAATGTCTTAAAAAACCATTTTTGTTGTAGTGACAAGAATTTTTGGCACACATAAATAATTTTTTAGTGTTCACGACCAACAGATGTACAACACAAACATTGACTTTTTAGAGACATCAATAATCAAAACATACCATTTATCATTAATGGATAAAGATTTGAAATTAAGGCCAAAAGAAAATATCATGAGTGGGTAACTTCACCTACCCATTTTGCTCCAACTATTCCTTTGAAAGTGGCAAATTAATATCTAATGGATGGGCAATGAAAAAAAGGTTTTGCTCATTGTAGAAAGGTTTGCAATGGTCGATGTTTGGATTATTAGATTACTGTATCATTTTGGTCATGATGCTTGGAGCAAACCCCTTTTTAGTTTTCTCAGACGCAATGAGCTACAAATCCAAATTTTACTTTATTCTCTATTGCTTTGTATTTTCATACCACATTGTCATTTTTTTTATATGTTCTACCTTCTAATTGTTTGTCTTATAGAAATTGAATAATTTGACGAACAAAAATTAATAAAGAGTTTTAAATTAAAATTTTGTCACTTGATATTGATGAATTTGACCTCAAAGTTGAGATAATTCTACATCAACATAATTTGCTACTATAAAGCAATGACTCAATAATTCCATAACCAGGTGGTTTACTTAGTACTAAGTTTTTCCCTTCTTCTTCATTTTTAGTCAAGGTGGTGGTCATTTAAGGGGATAAAATGAAGATGTTGATGTAGTACTTGATGAAGAGGTAGAATGTTGCTCTTACCGTGTATCAATTGTGTGTTGTGATTTCAATAACGATGAATCAATTGGAAGTAATGGTGGTGTTGGTGTGGGTGTGGGTAGTATAGTATGTGTAGACAATGGCTTGAATGCTTACGCATAAGTAATAGTAGTCGTAGAGGTGCGAAGCATAACTAATCCCCTCGCTAGGGTACTAGAAGTAACACTAGCTGGTGGTGCATTGCAAGTCAATATGCATAGACTAAATGATGTGAGACCTCTCGGAAGTGGGAGTTGACAGAACAACGGTGTATCCCACAGTATGACGATGGAGGATGCAACCCAGCCCGCCCTTGCCAACCACCATTGTTGCTCATTTTCTGACAGATAGGGGAAAAAAGAGATATAGAATGACAAAAGATTTTAAGAAAAAAAAAGTTAGGCGAATGTTTGTTTATTCAATGCTATTTCTATTTCATAGCCCCAAAAGTTGAGGGGGCGTGGGTACTAAAAGAAATAAGAAGTCGATTCATTTGTATGTTTAGGTTATTGATTGCTCACATGACACTACTATAGGGAGAAGAACATATTAATTGTTAAAAGAAATTTGGGGTAAAATTTGAGAGCTAAAGAAAATCCAGTGAGGTTACTTTCTCATTTCAATCTTGGTTGAAAAATGGTTAACATTATTAAAAATCATAATTTAAATGTAAAACATATATCAATTTGGGACCTCACAAGTCTTGTTTTATGTCTTTATATATTTAAATGTAGAGTATTTATTTTTTCATCATCTGATAAATGTATACTAAATTTAGCTTTCTGATTACCTCATTTGAAAAGATAACTATTTCATGACGGCATACATCTTTTGTATATTGAATTTCTCAATCCAACTGTCGAAGACATGATATTTCAAATTGGTGTTCCTTATTCAGCAAAGCATTAGTACGTAAACATTCAATTTTAGGGTTAAAATGTAGGCTTTCAAAATAATACTTGTAGCAATAATTAGTGGTTTTATCGTTACATTGAACATATATGATTTGATGGGGTTAGATTTTTTCAAAAGCTATAAATTTTGGTGAAAAAATCACCATGTAGATCAATCTTGCAAAAATTCTATTCATTCCAAAATTTTGAACTTGTATTACTTTCCTATTAGATTCGAAATATTATCAATGATTTGGTTTTATCGTTACAAAGAAAACATTTGATGAGGTTAAAAGTTTGAAAAGCTATAAATTTTAGTGGACATGATTATCTCACCTTATAAATCAATCCACAAACATTCAATTCATTTCAAAACTTTTAACTTAGGTAATTTTGCTATTAGATTCAAACTATTATCATTCTTTCGGTTTTATCAGGTTTTATTGTTATATTGAATAACTCATTTGATGGGGTAAAAAGTTTTGAAAAACTTTAAATTTTTGTTGACATGATTTTTCACTATAATGATCAACCTCACAAAAATTCAATTCATTCTAAAACTTTAGCTTGAGTAAATGATTGATTGGGTAAACTATTTTAAATTGAGTAATTTTTTTAAAATTGAGTAAATGATTGATTGGGTAAACTATTTTAAAACATGGTGGACATGATTCTCTCAACATATAGATCAATCAAACAAAAATTAAATTCATTCCAAAACTTTTAGCTTAGGTTACTTTGCTATTAGAATCGAAATTATCATTTATCAGTTTTATCTGTCTTTGTCGGTACAAAGAATAACTTGTTTGACGAAGTAAAAGGTATTGAAAAACTATAAGTTTTTTGGGACATGTTGATCTAATCATATAGATCAATCTCACAAAAATCCAATTCATTCCAACTTTTAGCTTAGGTAATTTTGCTATTAGATTTAAATTATTATCTTTTTTGGTTTTAAAATTAAATTAAATAAATGATTTGACGTGGTTAAAAGATATTAAAACCAACAAATATAGATGGACGTGATTATCTCACCATATAGATCATTAAACAAAAATTCTATTCATCCCAAAACTGTTTGCTCGGATTACTTGCTAGTAGAATCGAAGGATTATCAATCATTGGCTTTTATCTTTGCATTAAATAAATGATTTGAAGGGGTCAAAAGTTTTGAAAAACATGTTCAATTCATTTAAAAATTTTACTTGAGTTACTTTGTGACTAAAATAGAAGCATTATCATTTATTCAATTTTATCAGGTTTTATCTTTACGTAGAACATATTTGACGGGGTTAAAATTTTGGTGTAAGTGATTTCTCATCATACAGATCGATCCCACAAATATTCAATTAATCCAAACTTTTAGCTAGGGTTACTTTACTACTATAATTGAAGTATTATCATTTATTCAGTTTTTATCATTACTGATGATACATAAAAACGGTCACACCCCTGAGCCGTACATGTGTCATGATAATCTCGAGGAACTACAGACCCCAACATCAGCTCAATGTTGATTCGACCCAAGCGGTTCTAAGCCCGCTCACTTCGGTCCGTCGGGCGAACCCGGACTCTCGTAGCACGCTAGGCCAACACGTCTCACAACTATCCTCAATACTCGTAAGCCCTCCTTAGGCAAGTATCTCGAGGATCAGCTTCGGACGGGCAACTACAGCTGCTCTCAATTTCCAACTAAGAAGCAAACACCAGAGTATCTTCCACACAGGGAAACTCCCTTCTACGGATTGCTTTTGGATTGAGAACTATTTCCTGCGTATCTAGGAGCATGGAGCTAAAAGTAAACTTCCCTCCTACAACACGACTCCTAGTTAGATAGGGATCTCCACGAAGATATCCTCCTTAAACTACGCCTACGATGGTCTGGTTGAACAAAAACTCCTTGCACTATAAATAAGACATGAGGTTGGTAAGCTAAGGTACGCTACAAATTTCTTGTTACAACATTACACCTTCCTGAGAGCCCTGTCTGACTTTAGCATCGGAGTGTCATCGGCCACCCCGCTGTGGTTTGTGGCTCACGTACGTACTTGTGCAGTCAGTAGGTCAGCGAGATTAGGTCAAAGCAGGGAGCGGAAAAAGAATGCATCAATTACATTGAACTAATAATTTAACGGGTTTAAAATTTTTTAAAGCCAATAAATTTTGGTGGATGTGATTATCTCAACATATAGATCAATCACAGAAAAATTCAATTCATTTCAAAACTTTTAGCTTAGGTAACTTTGCCATTAGATTCAAAGTGGTATCAATCTTTTGGTTTTTTGTGATTTTATCATTATATCGTATTAATGATTTGATGTGGTTAGAAGTTTTGAAAAGCTTTAAATTTCGGTGGACATGATTGTCCTAATCATAATATCAAGCCCACAAAACTTCAATTCATTAAAGCTTTAAACTTGGGTTACTTTGCCACTAGAATCGAAGTATTATCAATTTTTAGATTTTATCGGGTTTTGTCGTTACACTGAACAAAATGATTTGACACAAAGCTACAAATTTTGGTGGACATGATTTTTCACCATAAATATCAATCCCACAAAAATCATTATTATTATTATTATTATTAGTAGTAGTAGTAAGTTTTTATGGCAAACACATTTTAGCAGTCATTAGTATTATACTATGAACTCTTGGTGAAGATATTGGGCAGAAGTTTAAAAGTAAGGAGGTTTTAATGAGATGAACAATAGTAACCATTACTAAATTTGTTTTGTAACAATCTGAATGAATTCTCAAGGCCCTACTTACTGTGCCAAAAAAAAAGGAAAACCTAGTTAGGACAACTATAATGGAGAAAGTAGTAAAAAAACAAATAAATAACAAACTCTGAGAATAGGTAAATTAAGAACCAATTATGAATGACCGTTATGGCCATTATCATGGTCACTAAAAAAAAGGCCTTTAGCGACATAAGCAAAATCGTCGCTATAAACAACATTTCGTTACCATACATATTGGGAGACAAAATATTTGTCGTGCAAAGGTCGTCGCTACAGGTCTACTCACAAACGTTTGCGCGACGAACAAAAATCTTCATCATTATATAGTCCTTTTGAGCGATGAGTCGATGACCACAAAATTCGTTGCGAAAGGGTTCGTCACGTAATACTCTTTTACGTGTCGCTCGTTTCGACGCAGGAAATAAAATAATTCGTTGTGCAAAATTTACTTACACGATTAAATATTTCATTGCGTTAAACTTTGTCAGCTTAATTCAATGGTGACGAACCTTTGTGTGACGACAATATTCATCGCTCTAATATTTTCACACAAGTTCCGTCGCTCCAAACATGCTTGATTTATTCTTGTGCGACGAAAATTTTTATCGCTTAAAATTCAGTTTTAATCATTTTTAAAAAAAATTATTAAATTTGAAATATTTATTAATTGAACCGTATCGCGCACAGAGGGTTTGATATGTATTGTGGTTTTGTTAATTTAGTTAAATACTATTAACTTTACAAATTAATAATTTAAACCGTATTGTATCAATTACAAATTAAAAAAAACATATATGTACAGTTTCTAGCGTCGACTGTAGCGAGAGACTCCACAAATTAATCCTCGACTGCTGGAGAGCCCTTAATAACATATTCCACCTAGTTGCCTCCTAGCCCTGCCGTTTCCTCTCCCGGGCTTCCCTCTCTGCCTTTTGGGCCTGCCACTATGCCTCTCGGGCCTCCCACTCTGCCTCACGAGCTTTGGCCACATTTAACTCATTATGTAATTCCCCCACTTTCGACTGTAACGATGAAACGATTCTGATTGACCGCTTGGAAACTGAAGATGAGGTGTCGATCCTCACGAACTTTAACTTTCCCCATCCTCCTAACAATATTTTCGGGTCTCGGACCTAGTGATTCCAATATCTCCGTCAAAATATGTAATCATGCATTAGGATCATCGATTGTGAGCTGTTCTAATGAAGTTTCTTGGGATGCTGCGAGGCTACTCGCTCCATGTAGGCATCCCGCCTCTCCACCATCGTTTCCTTCATTAAAAAATTATTAAAAATTAATAACTTTTAAAACAATAAAATGACAATATGCAAAAAATGCAAAGAATAAAATTTACATGCAACTTTCACAACCACCTCATTGCCAGGTAGTGCATAAACATCCTTGAACTTGTCGATTTCTGGGAATTTTAAACCCTTCTACAAAACATCGTTAAAATAGTAAACCAAGTAATATTTAATTAAATGTATTGACTAAAATTAAAATAATGAAAAATTAAACATATTAATTCACTTACTAGACGTCGTTCCTCCACCCTGTAAGAGAAGGGCAACGAACTAGAGTGATGTAGAATTTTCTTTTGACTTCGGTTTGCCTTGTTCGCCTCAGATCTTCTCTGTATAATTATCCAAAATGTTCATCAAACATTATCACGTATATATAAATAAATATGTTTATTTTAATTAAATAAAAATATTAATGCTTACCAGAAATTTGGGAGTTCAAAAATGATTGCACAACCACATCCACTCATCAGGCTTATGCTCCAATTTGATTGGGGGTTGTGCCTTAGCACTCTCCACTTTAGAAAATGTATGGAAGCACTGGTGGAAATCATGCTTCCAATTCCTATACCGATCAATGCTCGCATCGGTAATATATTTATGAATGTTAGGATTAGTCATGTCAAACTCAAAGTTGACTTGAAGTTTTAAAGAATATTATTAGAAAATATTAAGGCCCAAAGAGATGAGCTATATCAAATCATGACCATTATTGTAGGACAAAGACACAAAGTTCCAATGTCCTTCAATTATTGTTGAAGAGTTTGATACAATCAATGGCCTTGATCACCATGTACTTTTACACGTGGAAAGAAAAATGAAAATATAATTAAGATAAAATGGAAAAGTTTTGTCGATTTAATGCTAAATCAGTTACTTAAGTTGTGTGTAAATTCGAAATTTCATTTAAAATCCATTGCTATTTTGTGGTGAGTGTTGGAAAAATCCAATAATGTGGACACACATATGTAATACAATGTGTATTGTTATCTAAGGTGTAGTCCATCTAATATGTGATCTAATAGGGGTGTTGGACTATAAGGTATTATTAAATAACATGGTGTAAATTAAGATGCAATTTCTTATTCAATGAGGGGCATAATTGAAAATTCACAGCCCGTAAGTTATAGGGTTATGACTTACGAGCATTATTAATACGGGTTGGTCCCCGATTGAGCGTTGCGTGAAAAGATAGTTTTCTGTATTGTTTTCCTATATCCTCTCAACAGAGACGCTAAGTTATATGCTTGAATCAATCGGAAGATCCAACTCATCACAATCAAAGGAAAATCGCTATGGATCAATGTATGTTTCTATTCTTCCTTTGTTTCCATTGAATCAAACAGTGAACAATCACATGGTCAACAGTGAACAATCATCAACAATGGCCCATTAGTCAGCAAAGTGGCCTAACAATCACCAACTGTGGCCCAACCGTCACCAACAGTGGCCCAACAGTCCTACTTGGAGTCCAACTTAATAAAATGGAGTCCTACTTGGACAATAACACGATCATCACCTCCAACTCTCGATTCAACAGTGAATCGATATATATAATAACATAATGAAATAACAGTGAATCGAGACAAATCAAATAACATAATCGATATAATCACTGTATTTGTACATGCATAATATAACTCATGCATAAATTTCAATGTAATGCCTTACACCATGCATAAATATCAATGTAATGCATAAATAATAATCACTCATGCATTACACCATTCACTGTAATGCCTTATGAAGCAATATATATCAATGTATATATAATCATTGCATCTACATATCAATATAATCATCGCATACTGAATCGCATAATCAAAATAATGAAAACCTTTTACTCTTTATAATTTCATATGGAATCAACAGAAGTTGTTCTGATACCAATAACATAATGAACAATAATTGATGCACTGTACCAATAACATAATAAACAATAATTGTTGTTTTAACCTTCATACTGTGTGCAAGAGGAAGACAGGTTGAAGCAAGACAGAACAGAAAGTGCTCATTTTGCAAGCACCTCTAAAGATAAGGGCAAAAAAATTGAAAAAGAAGGATAGTGCAGTTGCTAAGGGTCCAACAAAAAGAAACAGAAAGGCATTGAGGGTTGTTTCTTTGTAAGAAACATGGACACGTAAATAAGGAATGTACCAAGTATCACGCATGGTGTGCTAAAAAGGGTATGTTTCTTACTTTGGTCTGTTATGAGGTTAACTTAGCTTCAGTACCTAGAAACACTTGGTGGTTAGATTCTGGTGCTACTACTCACATAAGTGATTCTACGCAGGGTTGTCTGAGCTACCGAAAGTCAAATGATGCTGAAAGACACATCTTTGTGGGCGATGGAAAATCGGTAGAAGTGGAAGCAATAGGAAACTTTAGGTCACTATTAGGAACTGGTTGTTATTTGGAACCGAAAGACACTTTTGTAGTACCGCCATTTAGACAAAATTTGGTTTCTATTTCCTTATTGGACAAATTTGGATATTGTTGTTCATTTGGAAATAATCAGTTTAGTCTTTCATTAAATTTCAATATTATTGGTACTAGTTCATTAAGCGCATTTGATAACCTATATCTTCTTGACACTATTGCAACATATAATGAAACCTTGCATGTGGAATCACGTGGTATTAAGCGTAAGCTAAATGCAGAAAATTCATCAAAACTATAGCACAAACGTTTAGGACATATCTCGAAAACGAGAATGGAGAGACTTGTGTCAGATGGCATATTAAATTCTCTTGAGTTTTCAGAATTGGATGTCTGTATTGAGTGCATCAAAGGAAAACAGACCAAACAAGGAGATTGGGGTGCAAACAGAACTTCAGACGTCTTAGAATTGACCACAAATATATTTGTGGATCATTCCCTTCAACTTCTTGGAATGGTCAACAATATTTTATATCATTCATAGACGATTACTCACGCTATGGGTACCTATAACTCATTCATGAGAAATCTGAGTCACTGGACACGTTCAAAGCTTTCAAAGCTGAGGTTGAGAACCAACTCAACAAATGAATTAAGAGTGTCAGGTCTGACCGTGGTGGTGAGTATTACGGCAGATATGACGGTTCAGGTGAACAACATCCAAGACCATTTGCTAAATTCTTAGAGGAATGTGGAATCGTTCCACAGTACA
Organism: Berberis thunbergii; assembly: GCA_003290165.1. Lineage (NCBI taxonomy): Eukaryota > Viridiplantae > Streptophyta > Magnoliopsida > Ranunculales > Berberidaceae > Berberis > Berberis thunbergii. Next base: position 87,529 of record QNQO01001540.1, read on the forward strand.
CCATGTCGGGATCACCTAGCATGAATAGTTTAGTTGAAAGATGAAACCAAACTCTTAAGGACATGGTAAGGAGTATGATCAGTCATTCTACCTTACCTGAATCACTCTAAGGGAGAAACACAAAAGACAACAGCTTATATCCTTAATAGAGTACCAACTAAAGCAGTTGTCAAAACACCTTATGAACTTTGGATAGGCGGAAAATCTAGTCTAAAGCATTTTCACATTTGGGGATGTCCAGCTAAAGCAATGCCTTATCGGTCAAATGAAAAGAAATTGGACTCCAAAACAGTGAGCAGCTACTTCATTGGCTACTCTGAGCGATCAAGGAGCTACAAGTTCTATAATCCCACTATTAAGTCCATTTTTGAAACGGGGACATCAACGTTTTTTGATGATGTCGAGTTTGGGGGAAGAATTAAGGTAAGAGACATTGTCTTTGAAGAGGAATCGATTTCGACTCCTACTACTGTTTTTGACAATGTACATGTTCTCATACCTGTCATTGATCAAAAAGCAGATCTGGAGCCTCAACAGGACAATGTTGAACAACTCCCTGCTCAAATTGAAGTAAATATTCCAGAAGAACAAACTCAACAACCTCAAGATCAAATTCCATTAAGGAGATCCACGAGAAAAGAGAGAAGTGCTATTCCGGATGATTATATGGTCTTTCTCCAAGAACATGAAGAAAATGATGGATTGGTGGAAAATGATCCAATTAACTTCCATCAAGCCATGCAGAATTCTAACTCTCAAAAGTGGATAGATGCTAGGGCTGGGCAAGTACGGTTAACCGGCCCAAACTCTTAAAACCGAAAACCGGCTCGAAAAAATTCGGGGGCCTGTGTTTATGAGAACCGAAATCAGACCGAATTGACCGGGTAACCGAAGTCCCGGTTAACCGATTTACGGGCCGATTTCGGTCCTAAGAGCAAAAAAAAATATGATTCTACAGTATTTTACAAAAAATATCTGATCAACAAATTACAAAAAATCTGATAAAAAAATACAAAAAAAATGATTCTGATCAACAAATTACAAAAAAAATCTGATCAATAAAATTACAAAAATTATAACAAAATTACAAAAAAAAATACAACATCTGATCTGATCAGGATCAGGATCAGGATCAGGATCAGGGTCAGGATCTGATCTGGATCAGGATCTGGATCTGATCAAGATCACATCGGATCTGATCAACATCAGAACTGGATCTGATCAAGATCACATCAGATCTGGATCTGATCAAGATCACATGCGAGGAAAGGAGGGGAGAGGGAGGCGGCTCGGCCTCCGCCTTGGCTGAGAGTAGGGCTGGGAGTAGGCCTCCGCCTTCGCTGAGAGAGGGAACTCGGCCTCCGCTGTGAGAAGTGAAGAGGCCTCGGCGGCTTCGCCTCGGCTGTGAGAAGGGAGGGGAGAGGGAGGCGGCCTCATATCAGCCTCCGCCTCCGCTGTGAAAAGAGAGGGGAGAGGGAGGGGGAAGCGGCCTCCGCGGCCTCGCTGTGAGAAGAGAGGGGAGAGGGAGAGGGAGAGCTCCTCTCGGGTTTCCTTCGCTGGTTTCCTCTTTGAATTGTTTTTTCGAGACGAGGGAGTTGGAGGGGTGAGAGAAGTACTTAAGTAAAGGACTCGGGCCGGGCCGGTTACTCGACGGGCTTCAGAAATGGAAACCGAGGCCCGGACCAAAAACTTCGGGCGGGGCCGGGCTTTTACAATCGAAAATTTTTTCATTAATTAAAACCGATCCAAACCGACCCGATCCAAACCGACCCGATCGGTCCGGTTATCGGTTTGATCCGGGTTTTTTTGTCCTAAATGCCCACCCCTAATAGATGCTATGAATGAGGAGTACAAGTCTATGCAAGACAATCAAGTTTGGGATCTTGTCCCATTACCTGAAAATACAAAGCCTATTGGTTGTAAATGGATATTCAAACCAAGAGGGACTCAAAAGGTAACGTGGAATGATATAAGGCTCGTCTTGTAGCTAAAGTAGGGCTGAACAAAAAATCGATCAAACCGATTAAACCGACCGAACCGATCTAAACCGAGCCGATTGGTTCGGTTTAAATTTGGTTCGGATCGATTTCGGTTTTAAAAAATTCAAAACCGAAGTAGTCGGTTCGGTTTTCGGTTTCTATGTGATTTTAACCGACCAAACCGAACCAACCGAATATATATAATAAATATTATATATAAATAATACAATATGTTTAAAATAGTCGGTTGGTTTGGTTTTATTTCGGTTTTGATTCGATTTTAGTTGGTTCGGTTCAGTTTCGGATCGGTTTTGTTAATGGTCGGTTCAATTTCAGTTTGAAATTTTTAAAACCGACCTAAGTCGGTTCGGTTCATGGTTTAGATGAAAAACCGAACCGTCGGTTCGGTTTTCAGCCCTAAGCTAAAGGCTTTACTCAAAGGGAAGGCATCGACTATAAAGAGACTTTCTCTCCGGTGTCAAATAAAGACTCATTTAGGACAATCATGACACTTGTTGCGCACTTTCACCTTGAGTTACATCAAATGGATGTTAAAACAACATTTCTCAATGGCGACATTGATGAAACAATTTATATGGTGCAACTAGAAAACTTTGTGTTTGGAGACCCAAAGAATGTGGTTTGTAGACTAAAGAAATCCATTTATGGGCTCAAACAAGCTTCCCGTCAATGGTACTACAAATTTCATCAAGTAATTGTCTCGTTTGGTTTTGAGACAAATGTTGTTGATAATTGTATGTATCATAAGTTCAGTGGGAGTAAGCATATCTTATTGGTTTGTATGTTGACGACATATTGTTTGCCACTAATAATATATACATGTTGCACAAAACCAAGAGATTTCTATCAAAGAAATTTGAAATGAAAGATCTTGGTGAAACTTCTTTTGTCTTAGGGATTCAGATATACCGGGATCGTTTTCGGGGTATTCTTGGATTATCACAAAATGGCTATATAGAAAAAGTGCTTAAAAGATTTGGCATGAAAGAATGTAAACCAGGAGACACCCCTATATCTAAAGGAGACAAATTCAGTCTAAAACGGTGCCCTAAGAATAAGCTTGAAGTTGTAGAGATGCAAAAGATCCCCTATGCATCAGCTGTTGGGAGTCTTATGTATGCTCAGGTATGTACACGTCCAAACATATAATTCATTATTGGAATGCTTGGCAGATATATGGATACCCTGGGATGGACACTGAAAATCAACTAAATGGGTTATGAGATATTTACAGAGAACTAAGGATTACATGGTCACATACTAGAGATCAGATCAGTTGGAGATCATAGGGTATTCTGATTCTGATTTTGTTGAATACCAAGATAGTAGGAAATCTACATCAGGCTACATTTATTTGTTAGTTGGAGGAGCTATTTCCTGGAGAAGTGCTAAGCAGACACTCATAGCTTCTTCCACCATGGAAGCAGAATATGTGGCGTGTTTTGAGGCATCCAACCATGGATCATGGCTGCATTATTTTGTCACTGGGTTACGCATTTTGAATGACATATAAAGACCACTAAAGTTATATTGTGACAATAAATCAACAGTTCTATATGCCAACAACAACAGGAGCTCGTCTAGGTCAAATCATATTGACATAAAGTTCTTGGTTGTGAAGGAGAGTAGAGAATAAACAGATTTTCATATAGCATATTGGGGCAACCTCCATGATTGCGGATTCACTTACTAAGGGATTACCACCCAAGGTCTTTCATGAGCACACCGCTCATATGGGTGTTATGTTACATGAGGATATCATGTTTAGTGGGAGTTTTTTTTTTTCTATGATGGATTTTATGGACACATTGGTGTAATTTAGAATTTTCTGCAGAAATAAAGTATTTAGTCAATTGTCTGTTTATTATATGTTTGATCTCATTAAAGGTTAAAGTTGGACCAATTGGAAATAAGCATGTTTGGATCACATTACATGTAATTTCTATGCTCTACATCCATGTTTGATTTATGTCATTTGATTATATTGGTATATGTGACTATTGATGGATTTGGTTACGCTAAATGTGACGAAAATCGCTTTAATCCTATATCAGTATAGTCAACGGACGAGATTGTTATGAATACTTTTACTTGTGATAGCAATTTTTTGAGCTCATAAGATTATACACATTTAAAGGTAACATATGTGGCCCAAGTGGGAGATTGTTGAAAAAATCCAATAATGTGGGCACACATATGTAATACAATGTGTATTGCTATCTAAGGTGTAGTCCATCTAATATATAATCTAATTGGGGTGTTGGACTATAAGGTATTATTAAATAACATGGTGTAAATTAAGATGTAATTTCTTATTCAATGAGGGGCTAAATTGAAAATTCACAGCCTGTAAGTTATAGGGTTATGACTTACAAGCATTATAAATACGGGTTGGTCCCCGATTGAGCGTTGCGTGGAAAAAATATTTTTTGTATCCTCTTAACAGAGACGCTAAGTTATGCGCTTGAATCAATCAGAAGATCCAACTCATCACAATCAAAGGGAAATCGCTATGGATCAAGGTATGTTTATATTCTTCATTTGTTTTCATTGAATCAACTAGAGTTTTAAGTTATTTAGTTTATATTCTACAGTTAATGGTAATGCAAGATGGTGATGATATGGTAGCTTCTGCAATGTCTATGTTTTGTTACTCATTGGAGAATTTTTACAAGCTTCAAGATAATTACTTCTGATTAGAGATGCTCTCATCGGGATCCCAAAATGGCTGACATTGTGTGTTTTTGTGTGGGAATATTGAAAATATGCTGGAGTTGGCCAAGATCTTGAAATGTTGCAAACTTTTAAGAATTTTGAAAACATACCTCTTAAGATTAAAAAGTTCCAAATGGAACATGTAGGGTCGATACTTCTTTATGTATAGTTGAATTTTACTAAAAAGACTTGGTGCGTTATGCTATTAAATTATCATCTTCCTTGATGTTCTTATACTACATTTGTTGTGATTGCAAGACAATGTCTTAGTTTTAGCTTTCACAATTTTGAACATGGATAATCCTTGTTTCAATGTCATTTGAGGTTGCAAGTTTTTCAGAGTCGGCTTGTGAATGAAGTCACCACCACGAATAATCTTTCGTCCAACACCTTTCTACTCAACTCAGCAACCGTAATACCATCATTCAATGTAATAGGATGATTTTACTTAATCAAGTAAGCTAGTGAAAATACGGCGCATGAAAGACATATTTCATGAAACATGCCACGTTCTGCGACGACCCAAATCAACATGCCGCTTTGAACCCAAGGCCCGCACGGCTTTAAAATACGTTGTACCAAGGGGATTCAACATGACACCATTATGCGACGACCCAAATTCACATGGTACAATATTGTATGCTTTGGACCCAAGGCCCGCACGACTTCACACATAAGTAGCACATCCCCTTCTCTCACTCGAGCGATGTGAGACTATAAACCTCTTTGGTAGCCTGCCAAACTCTTAACTTGCCCACACAAGATAACATGTCAGCCTCAGAGCTCACCCACACAAGAAACTACCGGCCTGAGAGCTCGTCCATACCAAAAATTGCCAGCCTCAAAGTTGGTCTATACAAAGTAACCTACCAACCTCATAGCCTGCCCACACAAAGTGTTACATTTTTGCGATTCACAATGGCAACAAGTTCAAGCTAAACATATTTTGATTCTCACAAGACTATAAACGGGTCACTATCACCAATTTAATCTTGTAGATGATGTAAACCATCAGCTCAACTTTACTAGCTCAAAAATTTCTTCAGGCTTAGCATAAGTCCAAGTTCAAACATTAGTCAGCATCTTCCAAGAAAATGAATTTTGCCCTCTTTCCGTAAATGAAAGATAATGTAGTAGGGGTGGGCACAAGACGGGATGGGACGGGATATACCCATCCCGTTCATACGGAATTGGAATGGGGCGGGATGGAAAAAACCCCATCCCGACCTCATCCCATCCCAAATGGGTTCGGGACGGGATCAACATGCTAATCATATATAATTTATTTTGGGACGACAATTGTGATGGTTATGATTTGATCATAGCTAAGGGTCTAATTTAATGGATTCAAATCCAAGTTCTCACTTAAATTCGTTCACAAACACAACAAGATCAGCAAAACAAGTGACAATACTGTTTATTTGGAAAGTACCATTTATAGGTATTTCAGTCGAAATGCTTGAACAAGTATACACATTTTCTTTTGCTAAATAAAAAAAAAAGACACTAATTAAATCAGATTACATACATGCTACACAATACTATAGAAGGCATAGGTGTAACAGTTGACACTTATGCCTTTTACTTCCCACATACTAAGAAAACATTAGTATTATAAGGTTATTATATGGTATATTCGAATGATTGACACTTACCAAGAACTTCGCGCAATTCCACAATTCTAAAATAAATAATTAAATAAAAATATTAATAAATTAGTTCGAGACGGGGCGGGATTGGCGGGATTGAAAATCTTCATCCCATCCCATCCCATTCTAGATCGGGACGGAACATGATTAGGATGAAATTATTCAATCCCATTAAGACCCGAAAAAATCGGAACGAGACGGGACGGGAACGAGATCGTGGGATGGGATGCCCACCCCTATAATGTAGGCAAAAATATGAGTTGCAAGTTCTTAAAAAATGTGGAAAAAAAATTCTATTTCCTGAAAAAGCTGATTATATTGAAGGAAAAAATATTCAAATTGCAGTTTCATCTCAAACACTCTTTTACAAACTGGACACTACAAAGTACAAAATTTTCAGTTCCCATTCTTGAAACAAAGCAAACATCTGACAACTATTTTTCTGTCCCTAATTACTTCCACAAACAACTATATTATCTGGTGATCAGTTTTAATCAATCAAATCAACCCTTCAAACTCTTTTAGTTGCTTGGGTGAGCTAACCACATAAACCAGCTTATATATAATCTGGTTATTGCAATTAATTTGCTTTGCTTCAATCTTCTCGACATGGATAAACTATGAAGGCTTTAAACCTCCCAACAGTAGGAAGTCTATAACAACACACCTATACAAGTAAAACACACACAAAATGGTAAGAAGGTTAAGCAATGATCATATAAAAGAATATATACTGAAAAAACTGTGAAATTGCATGCAAGGCGAATCATGTAGATTGTATAGGAAACTCTATATGGTCAGTATATCTATGTAGAATGCATAATTACATGTTTGAAAAATAAATGAGAATGTAAAGGGTAGTAGGAAAATTATAAACCAAAGAGAAAGAATAGCACTGCATCAGACAAATTATTGTAATATATTTTGCACAAAACCAACTCAATTTTTTTGCCGATGATAGCAGAAGACAATGGAGTGTCAAATGTAAGGGTACTACAGGATAGTCACAAGGAACTTGGAGCAGATTAATCTTTAATGCATAACCCAAGTGACCTTAAACCAGTCAAAACAAATTTTGAAACTTAAAAAATGAGTGGCAAAATCTGAAACAATCAAATTTCAAAAGGTAGATAGTGGTATTACCTGTATATTATGGATTTTGCTGAACTTGCCTATGGATTTGCAGCACCCAATCAACATAACCATTTGTACTTCCAATCTGATCCTCAACAAGATTTCCCAGAAGCAATGAACTCTCTCTCGGTTGCTCGCCTTGTCTCACAAGATGGCACAGCTGATAATTGGCAGGGTCACTCTCCCTAAATCTCTTCAGTAGCGCCACGAGTTTTCTTGATACCTGATTATCATGCTCAGACAAGTTAACCTGCAGAACAAGATCCAAAAGAGGGAGCATTAGAAAAGATCGTCTACATCCCAATTGCAACATGAATCATAAGAAAAAAAACTGGAAAAAACGTGAGAGAGATCATCCACAGGCGTAAATAAATATGTGCATATTCAAAATATGTATACCGATCAGCACCAGGATATTTAGAAGGGATTGTCCATGTTTTGATGGAACTTAATAATAGGTGATTCCTATCCCCTCAACAAGCTATCAATCCACAATTTATGACATTTTGTTTTTCAGTTTTGTTCTAAAAGTGAATGTGTAACAGGCAAGGAAACACGGACTCCTCAGAAAACTTGTCGTATCCGTGTCTGATACGTATTGACACCAACACTTGCTCAATACGTCTCGGACATGCGTCGAACACGTGGTCAACGTATCGGCAAGTGTCAGACACATGATCAATGTGGTCAACGTGTCGAACATGACTCCGATATACCCGAAACTTGGTTAGGATGCAGTCAAGACTTAACAACCGCTTCGTTTTATTTTTACTTATAATATGTGCAAATAGTCACCTAATTTAATAGTTGTTAATGTTGATTCATCAGAAGTGACTCTTTTAATTGAGATTCAAGATAGATAAGGCAAAGAGTCACTAAAGCATAGAGATAGTATATGCTTCTTAATCTTTGCTTCTTTTCTGCTCTACTATATTTTTTTCTCTACTTGTTTTTTTTTATAACAGAGGGTCATCTTCTTCTCCACCTTTGCACCTATTTTTCTCTCCGTTTTTCTTCGTGTTTTTTTTTCTACTTGCAACAAATATGAAGACAATCTAGGAAGGCACTTTATTAGATTATTGGTTATGTTTATATGAATTGTAAAAAAAAATTAGTATAATGTGTCAACGTGTCTTCGAGTCCTAGTTTTTGAAAAATTATCGAATCGGCGTGTCCATGTCCAACACGACGCGCATGTCCATGTCCATGCATCGTTTGTAACATGTATACATAGTTCAAACTTGGAAAAAAAACAATAGCCCCTTAAAATATCAAACGACAAACTAAATCAGAGTAAAAGCTAGCTACTAGGATAATATATCATCTAGCATTCAATCATCTTTTCTTCTTTTGCCAGTTTTCTCCCAAGCTATGACCCATCATCACGGCCGAGTCTGAGACTCCATGCCAACCGCTTCCTCTGAACGGATGGAATCATGGAAGAATGGTCTAATTGTTCGTTCGCGTTAAGAAGGAGGTGGTTACGGGGGAGACTGATTGTTACCCTTTGGAGAACGAGTAACCGCAAAAAAATTTAGACTAAACAAATATCAATATCCTTGACAGATATTACAATGTATGGTGTGGCAATGGGGGGTTACATGGTGCATAGTTAAGGAGGACTCCTCTGATTCTTTATTCGGTTGGGATAGCGTCATGAAGGAATGAGGGGGGGGGGGGGGGGGGGGGCACACTGGGTGGATATGTGTAAGTTGTACTCCACCCTTGATCATGTGACCTTCTCACTCACATGGTCATTTCCTTTTACAATCAATACAATTAGTGTTTACTGATAATAAAAATTACATATGCATTCCATGTTCTTATCTGTGATTGGGAAAGCCTACTTCGTATGCATTTGTCATTGGTTTTCTTGTTTCCCTTATATATTTGCTGATAAAGAGTACATAAATATATCATCTAGAGTAGCTTATTTTATGAAAGCCTCCTGCTCAATGTAATCAAGTACTCCAGTTGAATGCATTCCAGCTTTTACATTCACTACCGGTGTGTGCACATGATGCGCGCACCACTTTTTGCTTTCGATTAATAGCACACATTTAGGCTAAAAATAAATAAGTGATTTACATTTTTAAAATATAAATAAGATTAAGGCCAAATAAATTGATACAAAAGAAAAAGACTAACTAATAGTTTTAAATAAAATTTGCATGTTACTTTGTTTTCTTAATGCTATGAATATATTAAGAAAAAAAAGGTTTCGACATATTAAAATAATTAAAATACCTATAAAGTGTATTCATAGGTTGTCTGATTAGAAATGATGAACTTTAAAAGTTGTTAAAGCCCAAATACATTTATGTAAGGGCAAATTTGGAATTCCAAAAATTCTGTGCTGATTGAGGACAGGTTACTGTATAAACCTGCCTCTCAACAATGTTTATGACTATGTTTTGTATAAACCTGCATTTTGAAGGTACCCAAACCAAGTAGTATATGCCAGTGCTTTTTTTATTTTATTGAGATTGAGCTAAAAGTATTTTTTACGAGCTCAAATTTTTTTCTAAGGTAAAATTTATAAATGCCAATAAAACTTCATTACAGAGCAAGGAAGCCTTAAAAGCATTAAGGCCCCAAAATTTGACTTGGATTAATTGTAATATGAGTTGATCCTGGGTTTGACTAAAGCTAGTTATCTATTTCAACACACTCAACGAATTTATTAGATAGATTGTCAAGTTGTATAGAAGAAACTTCTGCTGCGCAACTGCATGAGTTAGTCTTGACTCTAGAGATTTTTAGCTTTATTGCTTCTTTACTGATCTCATATAAATTGAGTTAGATACTTGTTAATACACTCACTAGTCTTCTCATGTCATCATTATACATGCATCATGTGGCATAATATCATAATTTGTTACTAAAAGAAATAAGATCCCAGGATGATTCTAGAAAGGCAGCAACTTTTTTACAACAACTTCCACTCTTTGACATCATCACTACCCTTCTGCCTAAGACCACCGTCTGCTTAGTGATACCACTTTTTCTCTCTGTTTATTTTTTGCGCTTTCTTCTCGAGAGAATGAACAACAGCAGATGCCCCATTGGGACTTGATGAGGCGCCGAAGTAGAAATCGCCGAATCGTTTCAGATTTGAAGGAGCATTTATGTCTATGGAGTAAAACAAGTGGAATTGAAGTTGAAATCCGGGGAGGGAACAGGGAAACATAGACTGTTGCAACCTCTATCACCAATCACTCAAATTTGACCAAAACCATGTCTGAGTTCATTGGTTTTTCTACACTAGCGTCGACCATACACATCCAATTTTGAGATCTATAATACATGAAACTTTGACATATAGATGTTGGATGAATGTTATTGCTCTTCCTCGAGGTGTGGGGAAAATTGCGTTATGTTCTACGAACTGACTTTGTCTGATGGAAACCCAATTGAATCCCTCTCAGAGAAAACATGCAGAAGTAAGAATAGGTTCACAAAGGAATCAAATAGTCCTTCAAAATACATGGCAGACATGGGAAGAATCTTTTTCAACGAGTAAACAAACTCAACTTCTTCCCAATTGGGAATTTCCTTGCAAGATGCATAGACATATAAACCAACAAAAAACATCATCTACGTTACTCCAACTCCATCGCAACACATATATGTATACTCGACTTCTTTCCGATTGGGTATTTCCTTATCAAACTCAACTCCATTGCTGCCTCATGTGGGACTTGTTCAAATTGGTGAGATTAGGTTCCAAACTCGCAAAGATGTCTAAGAGATCGGAAATTCCATCTTGCCAATTTTTTATGAGTCCCACTTTTTTTTCAAATTCGCAAGCAAGGTTCGAGTTTGGCACTCAATTTTGTAACCATAGTTTGACAAATGAAAAAGGGTTGTTGCACAAATCAGCCAGACAGGGTTCCAATCATTTTTTCAATTTCACAAAGATCATGGAAGGTGGCAAGATGGGGTGAAATTGCAGCAGGCGAGGGAGGGTGGCGACAGCGGTGGCGGAAAGGGCATGTCGAAGAGGAGGATGAAGGCGACGAAGACGATGAGATCGCAGAGAGATGAGGGAGGTGTGTTGTGCGTTGTTGTGTTCTCTCCAAGAGAGGGAGAGGAGATGAAAAAAGCGAAGAAAATATTTTAAACTCATTTAATGGTCGTGTCACTTAGTAGGGTGAAAATTTGTATTGTTTTAGGGTGGCAGAGTCTATGAGCAAAAATGGTGGTGTCAATGAGTCATTGCCTTCTAGAAATCCATAGTACAAAGAAATTAGCTAATCCTTTGAACCATAACCAACTTGAGCATTGTAGTGTGTACACTGCTCATCTGAGTGGCAAAGCTACAGATGTGTCATTATATGCAAAATTTAGGCCATATATGCCTAAAAGCTACAATCTGTCAGAATGAAACACCATACCTTGGATAGCTCAGGCAAAGCAAATAAATTTGCTCCAAGTAAACTACTAGCCATATCAGAAGAAAGGTTTCTTCCAAACCAAAGAATGAAGCGAAGTCCATCATCATACAGATACAGGCCTCTCGAATCTAAGTTTTCTGCAGCCAATGGTATTCTCTTTAAGAATTTCTCTATGTCGTCAGCATTGGTAGGTCCCTGTACATATAACACGGATTTTTTAAATAATCAATAGCTTAGCAAGTATCAACAGAGTAGTCATACAGAACCCTCCAATGGAGAAAATTCCTAACTATATTAAGCTACACTACCTTTAGAAGATAGTTATCAATCTGAATCAGCACGGGATAAAGTAGCTTCAACAACCTTCTCACAGACAAAACCATCATTGTATAACTAATTGCACAGCGCTCGTCAAGCTGAGCATCGGTATATCCTCCACGAAGAGGTATGGATTTATATAGTGATAATCCATATAAGAATAAAAATTTCAATGATTCCGGATAAATCATCCTGCCACCTAACTTATGCTGCACGGCGTGAAGATTCCGATATTCTTTAAGGGATTTAACGATCCTCAGCTGCACCCATTGTCGTGCATCCTCTAACTTATTAGACAAACTTTGCTCAATTGCTGCATGTTTTCAATGTAAAAAGTGAGATGGAAACCCCTGTAAAAATCAAGTTAAAAAGTCCAACCAAATGCGTTTATGAAAGAAACAGTCCACAGCTCCCATCTTACCAAGACGACTTAATAAAGTAACAATAGCACCAGTATCAGCCTGGCGGTACATCTCTACAAGGTCAGTAACCACAGGTGCTGCTGCTGTATGGACTCTGATACGCCTTTCACCACAAGATGAAGTGTATCTTTTTCTAGCTAAGGAATAGACAATTCCTACTAAATTTGAGGGCTAGGGAGAAAATATGTTCACAAGAAATCAGCCAACTAACTTTGATTAATACATTTACTATCATACTGCCAAAACCAATTGTGGTCCAGTAAACATAATAAGAACTGATTAGTAGAAGCAATCAATCAAAAGTTTATTGTTAAAATAACACAAGGGTTTATAATTCAAAGCCCTTAAACACAAACAAACAACCCTAAACTAAATCCATAAAGAAACCCTAATCCTGCATAAAAAGAAATTACCATTAATTTTTTCTGAATCGATAAAACAACATAATACTATTAATAAAGAAGACGAGTGCGGGATTTACAACGACATAGAAAAGGCAAACAAAACAACAAGCTAATGAAACAATTGAAAGTAATCAAAAGACATAGTTAGAGAAGGGCCCATCTGTTGGGATGCCCCACATGGTACCCAACACCAAAGAACTCCCTTAATTCCATCATAGCCTGATGCACTTGGAGCTTCTTTCCCTCAAATAATCTTTAGTTTCTCTCCCTCCAAATTGCTGCCATAATAGCTACTAGTAATCAATTCCGTCCCATAGCCAATTTTCAGAAATGAGAAGGCTGTAGGCAAATAACTCCCACAATCAGAAGCTAAACATTCCCAAATCTCTCTACAATATGAACACCCAAAAAGCGAGTTCGATGGATCCCAGCTGCGACTCACACATTGGAAACAATTGGTTTTGAGTGTGAGACCCTGAGCTATTGTCCAAACAAACAAAAAATTGGCCCTAGGAGGGACTTGCTTCATCCACAAAGGTCTAACATTAGGTGATTCAATGCATTACCATTCATTATTATACGATATCTCGTGAATGCAGTAGATGAGCTTTGATTATGCGTCCTATCATCATTATCTGATTTTCGTAATTTCTGCTTGGTTGCTTGTCCCAACCTTATTCATCTGCACCATCCTTCAGCTGATGATTTTGAAGAACACCCACCAATGCAAATATTTTTAGCAATGCCAAATCATTCCAGTTCCTTCTCAACTGCAAATTCCAAGTAGTATGCTTTTGAGAGACACTATTAATTGGAAGAGCGATTGTGAAATCAGCCACAGACCCTTCTTTCTTTGAACAAACTCAGGAAATGTCATTAAACAATTTGCTGTAGAGGTTGTTCCTCTACCCACTTGTCCTCCCAAAAGTTAACTTTGTGCCCACTACTAACCTCAAAAGAGATATTAGCTATGAACTTGTCATTGAGATTCATGATTGCCCCCCACATTGAGCGCCCAAATGTGGAATTAACTTGTTTTGTATACCACCCACGCGAGTCTGTCTCATATTTTCAACTATTAGTTTTCTCCAAAGAGAGTCTTCCTTGATGCCAAATCTCTAAATCCACTTGGCCAAGAGTGATTGATTGAAGTCTTCAACTCTACGAATGTCCAAACCCCTTGGTTTTTAGGCTTTCAGACCATGATCCATTGACTGAGTGACATATATTTGTGGCCGAGGAGGTGCCCCATAAGAAGCTTTGAAGATCTTCTCAATCTCATTCACCAATTGACTACAGATTGTGGTCGTGGACACGAGTACTATTGATGAGGGTCATGCTCTTGAAACATAATTTCCTTTCCAAACTGCTAGACACCCTCTAACCTGCTCGACAACTTGATCCAAAGCAGCCAATATTTTGTAATTATGCCCAAGTGGCAGGCCTAGGACGAGGTGGACAAGGAACCTGTTGGGTAATGAAGAACCTCTTGTCTCTTGAACCTCATTCGATCCATGAACATCTCCAATAGGTCTAATTTTCAAACTGGAAACTGCTTCATAAAAGAGTAGCACGTGTTTGAGCTGCATAAAAGAATGTCAAGAAATAATATCGTGTCATTGGCATATTGTAGAATCGAGATTGACACACGATTAGGGCTAACTGAGAAACCAGATACCATGCCAGAAGAATTAGCTTTGATTACCATCTGGGATAGAGTTTCTCCCATTTAAGAGAAGAGACAAGGGATCGCCTTGTCTAATTCCACAACTAGCTTTTGATGATTTCCTTAGGAGAACCATTGATTTTAATCTAAAAAGATGCAATCTTCAGCATTGTTAAAGCTTACCTAAGAACTCCATTTATTGCCAAAATCAACTCTACCCAGAACGTATTCTATGAATCCCCAGCTGATTGAGTCAAAAGCTTTCTAAAAATCAAGTTTACAAAACAACCCAAGTGACCCTTAACGATCCATCCACTAGTTGCCTTCCACTACTGCACTTTGGAAAGGAGAGACTAAAAACGGAAGAACCACTTTCAATTTATCCATAATTGCATATGACCCACTAGTAAACTCACTTTGCTAATTAAAAAAAAAAAACTAATCATCGCTTTTTCTTTGAATATTCGTATCTAATTTAGAAATAAATCGTTTGCCCTGCACTTCCATATTTGATGCGCATCCTAAGCATAATTCTTATCAAACTCCCCAGGAGCTCTCCCTCGATATCAAAAAATGAATAACAACCCGGCCAAAAGACAACCTCGAACCTTCCCTCTTTTATTACTCATCGAACCAGAAGGAGATATCTTAGAAAATCGCCAAAGTGCAAACATAAAAACAAATGATAATAAATATTAAATCTAATAATTGAAAATAAAAATCAGAACAAAACTACAAATGCACACCATTTCCAAGAATGACTCCCACTTGATCAGCATACTTGTTCTATATCAGAAATAACTACTGCATCGATGGCTCACAATCATCTATTGTAAGAGTTGAAAAGAAGCCACACAAAATGCTTCACAAGATCAAACTGTCGTGTGATACTTTACCCTTAGTGAGCCAAAATAAATAAATAAATCTGATGAACAATACGACTTAATTCTGCAATAATTGAAGTCGAGGGTGCAATTTCAACTGGAGGTGGTAATGGCACTAGAAACATAGTGTGAATACTTTAATCGAGAAACTATTACAATGCATACCACCTTTATTTATAATAAACAAAAACCTTAATCCTAGAGATGGCAGTGGGGTGAATTTTCCGCCCCGCCCGCCCCATTTGAGGCGATTTTGGATATGCCTAAACGTAATTCAGGACGGATACGGATATCCAAACAGTATCCATCAAATATTTGGGACAGATACGGATTTGGCCATATCCGCCCACGGATATCCGTTGGAGTACAAAAATAACATAAATACCCCTAACCCAATAAAAGCAAAAAAAAAACCTTATGATCCCTCATTCTCTCACACTCTCACTCTACCTCTCATTCTCTCTACAGATCTCAACTCCTCCCACCTTCACAGATCAAACTCCTCAAAGCCTCCTCCCTCATCTGCCCCCTCTTTACGCAGATCTCAACTCCTCCCTCCTCCATAGGTCAAACTCTCAAGCCTCCTCCACAGGTCAAACTCTCAAGCCTCCTCAAGCCTACGCATGTTGTGTCTCCGTTCTAGGAGCTTGAAGGTCGATCTGCGGGGGCCCACTGAGTCTGTCGCGGTGGGGACTAAAGATCTGGAGGTGTATTTTACTGGAACTGTGATGGGTCATCGGTAGCTTGTCTGGTGAGTTTCGACCTCTTCATCTCCAACCCTCGGTTTACCAAAGGTGTATATTCCCAACAAGTGACTCATGTGCATCCCCTCTTGGTGCAATATAAGTATAGAAAGAAATAGAATGGCAAGTGCACCTACTAAGCTATCTTTGTTACTGTTTGAGCATCTTTGTTATTGATGGGTCATGGGTAGCTTGTCCCCTTATTACTGTTTGAGCATCAATGTCTTCAACTTGTCTTTGATAGAATAGGAAACAAGTTGAGCATCTTCTTATCTGTCAGGAGATCAATCACATGTAATAAAGGTAAAGAGATTACCATTCCAGATCTGTAAACGATATGCTAAATTTTTTTTTGAAGCAAATTGATATGTAACCGTAAATCTATAAACGGATTGATGGGGCGGGGCGGATATCCGCAAATTTGGGCAGGTCGGGGTGATTTAAAAAAATTATATAAACGGATTGGCGGGGCGAATTTGGGGATCCGCGATCCCTAACGAAGCAGGGACAGATTTGCTTAAATCCACCCCATTGCCATCCCTACTTAATCCTAAATGATAAGAAATCAGCCATAATTTGTATATCCCCCACGATATGCTTTTACTAGTACACTAACTTCCCTAAAAAGTAATAAACAAATAATTAATAAATAATAATTATCCTAGCCCTTTTTATTTTCCCTATTTAGAAAAGTAAATTCTGGAGAATATCAGACATCTCGAGTGTCCATTATTGATGCACATCTCGAGGAATGAAGTATTTTGTTTTGCCTGACATAATATCTATCTTACATTTCATATAGGATTTTTATTGTTCATGAACAGTGATCTGTGAGTGTTTGTCCTACGTGGCTAACTTATGTTTGTGGCAGAAGTTAAGTGAAAATTTCACACCCCCGATGCTTTCCTCACTCTCTCCACACCTTCTTCTTCTTCAGATCTGATCTCACTCTCTCCACACCTCCTCCTCCACCGACTCTTGAAGCAGAGAAGAAGAAGTTTGAGATTTCCTCTTCTTCTTAAGATCTGATCTCACTCTGTCCACACCTCCACCGATTCTCGAAGCAGAGAAGAAGAGGGACGAAAGAAGGAGAGGACAAAAGAAGAAGTTTGATTCAGATGCTTTGGGGTTCTTCTTCTCAGAGGTTTGTTTCTTTCCTTCTCCTTTGCAACTTTAAACCCCTTTCACCATTCTCCTCTACCTAGGTTTCTCTTCGATTTACTGCCAAAGTTGATAATCATTTACTGATTTCGATCGAAATCGAAACTAAAGTCGACTATTTTAATGCGTTTCGAATCGCTTATCGGAGTATAGGAGAATGTCAGTTCAGTCTTCCTCTTCACTGTTTGAACTTCACTGCAAATTGAGGTTTTGTTCTTTGATTCGCTTACTTGAATTTGATTCATGAATTGATCAATGTGAGTGTGTTGTCAGTGAAAGTGTTAAAGATTTCTTTGTTCACCTATTTATATTTCCTTGGGTAGTATATTGATTTGATTTTTATCACAGGGAAATAAATTTCTATATAGTTTGATAAATGGCTTCACTTGGAGATATAAGGCTTGGAGCAGCTCTCAATATTCTCAGTGCCGCTTACTTGCGGATTTACTTGATTGGGTATGTTTCTACAAACTCCATTTTTTGCATTTGAACAGGTTTTTTCCTCATTGTCTTTTGAAATTTTGTTATTGATTTAAATATGAAATGTTATACCTTTGTGTTAGTATATTAATTTAGTTATTTAGTTTGTGTTATACCCAGCTGTGATTATTCGACAATTCAGTGATAGTACGATGTACTCTGTAGTAGTGCCAACGGCACGGGTATTACACTAGTAGATAAATAAAATATACAGGTATTGATATAACAGGGTTATAATGATTGCAACCAAGGATGCACGGACTCGGGTACGCGCGTCGTATCGGATACGGATACGACACGGCGACTAGGCAATTTTCAAAAAACTAGGATTCGGGGACTCGACGACACGTCAATCAAATCTTATTTATATTTTTATATTTTATTAAAAAATTATTAACATAATGTCATAAATTATATTCACAGACTTGCAGGTAGTATTGCTAGAATAGGTATATTTAATATAATTTAATTGCAACTTGTAAGTACTAAGTAGTAACTAGTAAGTAGTATTGAAGACTGACAATTATTTACATCATTACGTGTTGCAAACTTGCAACGCAGGTAATATTGCTAGAATAGTAGAATATTTTACGGCAAATGGACAAGCCGAAAAGGACAGGAAAAGAACTTACAAGAAGAGAATATTGCAGCTACCAGCTAGTATTGATGTGGCAAAACACCAAGAAATGAATTGATTTTCTAAATTCTCTGCATTCAAACTGCCATTAAAAAATGATGAAGAATTAATTTCTACTGAAAATGTTGCTTAGCTTTATGCACTAGGAACAAGCAATGACATGCAAAGATTTTGATAGGTTATATCAAACTTTAGAAAATTAATTACATGGTTATTTTTAATCCATAAAACAATTGTCCAGGCAAAATGAAACACAGTTTCACAAATGTTGTTTAAAATGCGCAAAAAATTGGACAAATAACTTGACACTAGATTTAATCTTTGATCTCTGCATGTTTCCTTCAAACAAGCAATGCAAGCACTATGTAAATACCACAACAACAACCATGTTCACTATTAACTCACTACAATCACTACCACTGGTATCACCCTAGCAACGTATCACCACCACTCTATTATACTAGACTACAACAAAACAACCTCTGCCACCAAAGTTGTTTCCTATTAACCCATTGTAACCACCATCTTCACAATGTCATTAGCCCACCAAAAGCTCAATGACAACCATGAGCCATCACAACCACTGTCACCACTTTCGTCACCGCCACCCATTAAAAAAAAAAAACAGTAAAACACCAACAGTGACAGTGAGAGCCGAGTGAGAGAGTAGAGAAACGAACCTGGTCCTCGGTTCCTCGCCTCCTCTGGTTCCTCGCCTGAGTCGCCCGCCTCCTTCCTCGGTTCCTAGCCTCCTCTGGTTTCTCGCCTCCTTCCTCGGTTCTTCGCCTCCTTCCTCGGTTCCTCGCCTCGCCTCCTCTGGTTCCTCGCCTCCTCGCTCTCTGTGTTTGAAAACGCAGGCAATAGCAAAACGAAAAATCGAGATTTAGGTTTTATATTAGGGCTTTTGATCCTGACCGTCCGATCGCATCAAGATCTGAAAAAAAAAAAAAAATTAGCAAACGAATCCGGACCGTATTCATTCCGTATCCTGACCAGGTCAAGTTGACCGACACGTTGACCACGTGTCGAGTGCGTATCCGACGCGAATCGCACGCGTATCCGTATCCGACTCGCGTTTTCATGTATTCGGCAGGGCTTTTCCGCGAATCCGTGCTTCCTAGATTGCAACATATGGAGGATAATATAGCGATTAACTCCAACTGATGGTAGGGCTATGGCAACGGGGTAGATTGGGGGGAATTTGGGGCAAATCCATCCCCGCCTTGTTAAGGATCGCAGATCCCTGAATCTGCGCTGAATAACCGTTATTTTTATTTTTAAAAATCATCCCGGCTTCACACAGATTGGTGGATATCCGTCCCGCCCCTTTTCACTCTCTATGCCACTGACGCCCCACCCACCCCCTTTCCTCATCTCTTTCTTTCTAAACCAACCGCCCACCACTCCATCCCCTCCATTCCTCCTCTATAGTACCCCAAACCCCACCCTATCCTCTCCATCCTCTATCTCTCTCTGCAGTAATCCCTCCCTCCTTTCCCTTTCTCTTTCTCAGTCAAGCTCCGCCACAACCATACAATAATGGACCACTACACTACCAACAAAAGCAATAGCACCGAAGCCAAACAATAACGAAGACGATGAACTCGAGCTCAGCCAACCATAAGCCGACCGCCCCTTCCCTCCTTTCCCCTCTCTCTACGTTCCACCTACCCCCTCCCTCATTTCCGCCCTCTCTGCGCTCCACCCATCCCATCCCTTCCCTTGTTGTCTTAATAAGAAGAATAAATTAACGATGGACGCCTAAAAGGTGTCGATGGTAGACGGTGTGAGGCGGTGGTGGAGAGCAGGAGCCGCGGAGACTCAAGTGTTGATATGAGATGGAGAAGAGATAAAGAGGAGAGAGTGGAGAGGGACTTGAGGTTTATTTTAATATAAAGGGAAGGCTATTTTAGCAATATAATATTAATAGGTTTTTAAAGTATAAAAAATTTACTATATATAAACGGATATCTGCAGACCGGATATGGTCAAATCTGTATCTGCCCTGAATCCGTGACGGATTGAATCCCCGTGAAAATCCGCCTCATTGCCAACCCTAGTTGATGATTGTAGTGTTGTGACTGTATTTCTGTATTTCAAAGTGCAACAATTCAATCCAATAACTGAAGGATACAGCAAAGCAACTTGGAAGTAAACAATTTGAGTTGTCAGCAATGGATCTTCCAAAGCTAATTGCATCGCAAATGCTTTATCACAGTCTACAGCAGGAAGAGCCAATAAATCTGTAGATCTTAGCATAAAGTGCCCATGATAAGTGTTAAACCGCACCCCTGGAGAAAAAAAAAACAAGGAGTTGTTTTCAGTCTCAAAATGGTAGGAAAATAATACAGCTTCAAAGGCTACATAAACTACAGTTTTGGAGTTTTGACCTTTTCCACATCTTATACGCATAACAGCCTCCCAGGCAGTCTCCCTCTTGAGATCCCTGGCTAAATCATATCTCAACTTCTCTCCATGAACAGCCCCTTGAAAGTTTGGATAGTAGTATACCTGACCACCAGTATATTTTGCTAAAGTACCTACCAAAGGAGAAAAAATCAAATGAATTACCGGCCTCCAAAAAGTATTATATTAAGACTTCCATTGTGCAGAACCATACCTAGGGAAGCCAAATCAGTATACTTATCACTAAAAGCATATATGTCCACACTGATCTGAAACTTCGTTAGGTCAGCAGCCATTTGCTTGTAGAAGGGATCTTCTGGCAACCTCAATGTATGTTCTTTATCTGTTCCATAGACACGGACATCGTTTCCTCGTAACCTTAAACGTCCAATTCCAAGAGATGGTAGTGTTGACTGAAAGATCAGTAATTTCCCTCCAAGTTGGCTCTGCAAAAGAATTAAAGTTCAGACTGATCTTAACTGATTCAACAATGGCCAAACTAGTTCTCCTGAAATCGGGATAATATACATGTATATATATCAGTACATATACCGTGTTTGTGATTTTGTATAAGGTGAAACATACCATAACCATGAATGCTGCTTTAAGAGCCGGGCCAAAAGCAGATTCTACATTTGAATTGTCCTGAAACATTGTGGGCAAACTATCTAGGAACACATCCACGACACTTCTTGATTCAGACAAGTTCACAAGGAGATCATCTGGCAATGGCACAAATAAATCGTCTAGATCTGACACCACCATCATTTGAGGCTGCGACAATGATGACTGGCACAAAGACAAGCTAATTAATACAACTACTTATAATAAAAGTAGCAGAATATAACAGAAGCATGTTAATGCAAGTGGGATATCAGAGAATTCCCACGTTATTCATATTAGAGAAATCCTAAAAGAAATTACTTGCCTTCATATTATAGAAATGCAGTGTACTGTCGAAAGTGAAGAATCCTATTTGTGTTCGGGGGAAGCCTGGCAGCTCATCCAAGCAAGACTTAATTGTCTCCGCGACAACCTATTCAACAATATTGACAATGAAGGAAAGATCAATTAGACTCACAAAGAGACAGTACATATTTGGTATTTTCTTATATTTTATTAGAAAAGGTTGGGAGCCCAGTATGAGAAAGGGTCATGCCCAAAGACACCACCATGATTGATTATTTGCACTACTATCACTACAATCACTGGCAATACAAAAGAAAATTGCATGCACCATGGTCCCTTAGCATCATTGACAACAATAGCAGGGGAGAGAGAGGGGGATCTACATGTATATTTTGCACAAGATGATGCAAGTAATGGCCAGTGCATGTGGATAACTGTTGTTCCCAACATAGACATTGTATGTTTACATGATAAAAGAATGGACTCAAATGAACCCATATGAACTAGTGTAATGAGTGTGGTATCATGAGAAAGTCTGGGAGGAAAAAAATCACAATCCATTAGACTGATTCCTTACCTCAAGCATACCACTTCTAACAGCAGTTACTGACACATCAATGAGGAAAAAGTACAATGGTGGCATTGGAGGCCGAACCATATATTCAGTTGGGGCAACATACTCTACACTACCCTTTGTAAGCTCAGGCCGTTGATCTATATCAACTCTTTTACCATTTGCATCTACATGGGAAAAGTATTCACCAGGAACTGACAAAAGAAAATCAAAGAGATTAGCACTCAGTAGAGATAAGTTATGATTGTAGTCTATAAAAAGTGACTGAATTGACTAATTGTTGCTCTTGTTATTAAATACAGAAAAATAAAATCCAAAGGATCAATGATAAATCTCCCATAGCAAATAGGAAAAGAGAGTCACAGGAAACCATCTATTCTTTAAGAAGCACATGAAAAGCAAAGTATCTCCAATAGTTCAATACAATCACACTTATTTGCAATCATTACTAAAGCAGACACACTATTAGGGTTTTTACTGTGCAACAAAAACTGGCCTGGATCTTCATGAATGTATCAGCAGATCATTACATCCTATGGCCAAGATGATATCATGAAACTCTCTCTGTCAACCCAGTCTCCCTATCCAATGGCCAAGATGGTTTGATTGATTTTGTCATTTTGAGCTGCCATTGTAGAGCTCCTTCACCAACTTGGGAGAGAGTCATCTCTCTGACTCTCCCCTGTCCTCTCAACCTAACGACTCCCATTCTCTCTGTGTAACTACTATAATCCCATCACCATCTCACGGAATCTCTACGACAACCTCTCCTTAATCTGCAACCTGATCTTTCTCTCTCTCTCCTACCTTCTCTCCCAAGTCCACTCTCAAACTCAACCAACACAATATGGCACCTCCATCTCTGTCACTGCAGGCTCCTTCATCTCCATCCCGGTGTCCAACCTGAACATCACAGTAAACAACACCTCTTCCCCTACAAGTAATTCCACGTCCTTCACTTTTAATTGGGGGTTAACACGGGTTTTTGGGATTACTAAAATTCTAGGATTGTTTGGGGTTGGAGGCTTACAAGTAAGAGTTTGTGGGATGATAGTTCTGTTTTTATTTTTTTACAGTCTGCTTCTCTGCCATCTACATCAACACTCTTTCACAGTGAGCTACTCAGGGTGAGCACCACTCTTTTGATATCAATATTGTGGGTTTTTTTTCTTCAACATTTAGGGTTTGAAGGGAATCGAATGGTCCATTCTGATCTTTCTTTGGTTTGTTTCATCTCCACCACCACAGAACACAGTTGTTGGCTTCTATGGCTATTTAGTTGACAACTTTTGTATTAACTTTTGTTGGTTTTAGTTGATGGGATACAAGTGAAGCTGTAACACAACACGATCTATGGATGAGGTGCTAATTCAGGTATCTAGAATGTTTGCTTCAAAGACATAAATTGCTGAGGTAGGTCTCTGATTTTATTGGTATATGTTGGTTGCAACGGGTGTCCTTAAACAAAATCCTTAGATTGATATATTGGTATTGATTGGAATATTTTTTAAGGTTCTAATATGCATAATGATTGTGAAACTGAGATTCTTTCTATTCTTTTTATGTCTATCGATTTTTTTTTTAATTGACTTATAGGCTTTTCTAAATATTATCTCCATGATTTCTTTATCAAATGAGTTATGTTGTTAAACATTTTAAGTTTAGTTAAGCATTAATTTTATGTACCACAAAAACTTTAACTCATTTCTATGACATAAAATTTGGATGAACCTCCTATATTGGATTTGAATGAAATCATCGAGATACATCATCCTAAGTCTATCTATGAAGGTAAATAATTGGATACCCATCTCAAGTGTGTGGTCCTGTAGTTATTGATGTTTTGTACTGGATTTGGTGTTCTTTGATAAGATAAAATTTGTTTTCAATATGTGTTTGTTTTTACTGGTAAAGGTGGTCATAGAAAGTAGTACAGACCGTGTTTCGTTTTACTCCTAGATGTAATGTTGATATTGATTACATATAAGTCATAGCAATGGTGTTTGTTTTTCTCCTTTCGACAGAGTTGACAAGTGGTATGAGCAAGAAGTCGTTGCCCTCTTTAAATACATTATAAGTGAAGTTGAAAGGAGAAAAGGAAGAGTATCAAGTTGTAAGCTGATACACAATGAAGA
The DNA here is from genome assembly GCA_003290165.1 of Berberis thunbergii. Lineage (NCBI taxonomy): Eukaryota > Viridiplantae > Streptophyta > Magnoliopsida > Ranunculales > Berberidaceae > Berberis > Berberis thunbergii. Next base: position 112,163 of record QNQO01001540.1, read on the forward strand.
AATCTGAGATGGTTGTTTGTATCCAAAACTTTTGTCAGTGTAATTTTTTTGACATATATGTTAACGCGTTAAAATGTAGTACCAGTTAATTCATAAATCATAAATCAGATTCATCATTTTTTAAATCTTATCTGTAGAACTTTTTCCTTTTCTTAGATATTGGGAATGTTGTTTCACAATGGGGTACGAAAGGTGACTCCAAATTTATTACTAGCTTATGTAGTTTTTAACGGCAACGATTTCAAGATGACCTAATAGCATGTTGAAGATATGCATGTGGGAATTTTAAAATAATAATAATAAATGAAATGAAATAAAAATAAAATCAGTTGCACTTGAGGATTTGTGGGGAAGTGCTGAAAGCACAACCCATGTGGCATACCAAAGGCATGTCATGGTAGTCATATCGAAGGCACAGATACACGCTACAAGGGAAAAGGGAGTGTTTGTGCCAACAACATGGGTACACATCAATTTGTATACATATAGCCTAGTTCAAAAAACTCAAACCTGTTCTAAATAATGTTCATTACCCTAGTTTGCCAAATTTTACCTGCAACCATAACAGATCAGATAAATTTTTATATCAATCACTTCCGATGCAAAAGTATATCTAACAGATAGCTAACTTGATAAACATGAGAATATTTGAGGTTGGTCCCACCTTAATAGATTTTAATAGGCCTTTTCAGACTTAGGTCCCAAGAGATCACACTTTTTGTCATTGTTCCCTTTCATTGAGTTGATTGTTTGGTCTTGTGTTAGCATGTGACAAATGAAATGAACATAATGCCCATTAATTGATAAGTCATCAACATGCCATAGATTAAAACAATATATAGATATATATATATATATTATTTTTAGGGCAAACCACCAAAATATTTATTGATAATGGAAAAAAGATGAGTGAGAAGCTCAAAAAAGTCATGAAAGAACAAGGCAAACTACACAACTAAAAGATTGTCCAATAGAACATGAAAGCATACATGAATATATTTTGGATGATCTTGTAAGCTGGGCCCCAGTGCCAAACATCTTCTTTGATGCTCTTCCAGGACTATCTAATGGCTTGAAAATTATTCTCTCTTTTTCCATAGGCCTTATGAGACAAAATGAATACCCCTTGTCCAAATCCACTTACCCACAGTGGAGAGATTGTTGTTTTTCCATCCCAACAACCATTCACGGACAGAGCCCTGGATTGGTTTAGTGGTGTTGAATCTATTAAGGAAATACCTCCAGACAAGCCAAGCAAAGCGCAATTAAACAGAATGTGATCTGAAGTTTCTTCTTGGTTGTTGCATAGGGCATGATGGCCGGGGATGGTCATACCCCTCCTGTTAAGATTGCCCATTCTAGGAGCTCTACCTTGCAACACAGTCCAAAGAAAGAAGTTCAATATAGAGGAAGTGTCTTCCAAATTTTGTTGATGTTCTCAGTGATAAATGTGCTACCAAAAAGAGTCACTCCTTCCCCATTCAGAATCTCAAAATATCATCAAGGAGTTTACCCAGGTCATCTATCTCCCAATTATTTAAGTGTCTAGAATTTTCAACCACCTTGAGGAGATGAAATCAACTACCATCCACTCTTATTTCTACAAAGTCGAAAGAGGGAGAGAATGTCTCTTTGAGCTTATCCTAACCACACCAATTATCATTCCAAAAACTGAATGTATCGCCTCTAGCAAGGAACAGAGATGTGAAGGGGGTAGATCTGTTAGCCAAAGGTAGGATCTTCTTCCACACCCCCACAACCATAGGGGAAGTGTTCAGTTCTTTGCTTTCAGCTTACTAAGATATTCACATATTTGTCAGCAACGAGGGTTCTCCATAGAGTTTGTTTCTCTTTTAAATCTCCAAAGCCATTGCGGGCTTCACTGAATGTACTAATTTTTCTGATCACCCCCCTCCCCCTCCTCTTTTATCTTTAGGGATGCACACTTTATCCCAAGAAAGAAGGTGGATAGATGGCCTTCTTATCAAGAGCAGCACCCCATAGAAAGTGTCTACAAAATTTATCCATTCTTTAAGAAATTGATTTGGGGATAGTACACACAGAGAGCAGGTAGGTGGAATACTTGCAATAGTGGATTAACCGACACTTTGTACAAGTATTTGGTTTTCCAAGTAGCAAGTCTTTCCCATTCTTTTATTTGTCTCATGCCAAACAGCCTTAGCTTTATAATTGGCCTCAAGAGAATTCCAAGGTATTTGGTGGGAAGTGAGAGTCACAACCAAGAACTTGGGTCAGATGGTGCATGTTTGGGATGTCACTAGGGGCGGATCTACTGAGCAGCGAGGGGGGCAGTTGCCCCCCCTCAACTTTCAAAATATTTTTACCATATATTAGTCTTACGTATAATACAATATCATAATTGTTCATTCATCTATTTGGACATATCTCTGTTCGTGTACTAGTTTAAAGTTTATCAGTTTTAGTAAACAACCCAAGTTCGATACTCTTCGAGCGCAAGATTCTTTTTTTTTCCTGTGCAACTTTATTAGTAATTGCAAACATTAAAAATTGTTTAATTTAATACAAACTTATTTTCGGTCCTCTTGGTGCGTATGATTTTTTAATGGCTATTCACAATTACTACTTTTGTCATTATGACCTATTACTTTTTTGTTTTCAACACAATTTTATATAACTACAAATAGTAAGTAAATGAATTGCTTGTTCACAGGTGGTATAAAACCTCCAACAAAATAAAATATCTGAAATTAAAATCTACAATAATAACTATAGAATTTAATGAAAATATATACCATTAGCAAACTCGTACAAAATTTGAGTTTTACATAAATCATTTTTTCTATGAAATTGTATTAGGATCATATTATGTTTCAAATTTCAAAATTTTTTTAGCTTCAACTACATACTTATCCTAATTATTTTGTGATTTTAGTTCTATATTCTTGTTATTATGCTCGTTTTCCCCTTGCTAAGGTTATTGATACTGCGACCATATTTTGGCTTAAAACTGGACTACACTAAATTCAATTTGGTATATGCAATGTATTTTTGATAGTTGTAATCTTTATTAGTTACTATCTCAGGTACAATTTTTGTTTTGGCTCTACCTTTGATAACTACTATTATCAACTAATAATTAATTGCCATTTCGCCCCCCTTGACTAAAGTCTTGGGTCCACCACTGGATGTCAACAATCCCAAAAAGGAGGATTTATGGAAGTCAGTGGACAAGAAATACCTTCAAACCAAAGGAGGATTTTCTTAGAAGTTCTAAGTTGGCTACCAAGCATCACAAAATAAGATAATATCATTTGAGTACTGAAGGAAGGCTTGTGGAATAAACTTTCGTCTAATGTAGAATTGGCTCATAAAGAAACATTTAAGCGGAATGCATCAATTGCAAATGGCTCTATAAGGTATGAATGAATTATTTGCGAAATGTTTGGTGTTCATTAGGTGATGCATGGTATTGTGGATACATTGTTAAGAAGTTAAAATAAACCGAATTATCTTTCTTCAAAAGGAAAAGAGATTTGAAGTTTACTACCTTGTGCAATATATTGGATGGTATAGAAGGAGTGCATAGTAAGGTGCTTGCGACAAAGCATCTATTTATGGATCGGTGATCATGGAGGTCATCATCACTCTTGGGGGATGGGTGTCGTACCTTCTGTCTTTTCAAAGGGATTTTTTTTTTAGAATTTGATTGCTAATTAGGATTCTATAGTGTCAAGAGCTTAATTATTTAAGGTTTTTGTTTTGTAATGTTGGAATTGGACTGGAACACCAAGCGGCTCTGAATGCCATGAGGATTGCTTAATAAAAAATTTTACCTTTCAAACAAAAAAAAATTGGAGTATTGAAGGATGGAGATGTAGTTGCTAGTTAGGATGACTCTAAATCCATTGAAAAGACCCAACTCCACTGCTTTTTGAATCACGAAGGAAAGGCCTTCAGACAAAATAGAAAGGAGCCAGAGAAAGAGGGTGCCCTTGTTTGAGGCTTTTGAAGCTAGAGAAGAACCTATTAGTGTAACCCTTAATCTTTAATGAGAAGTTGGTCATTTCTCTGAGCCACTTGTAAGAGAAGACCATTTTGGAGAAGATGAAATCAACATATCCCCATGCCACTTTGTCAAAAGCTTTGGCAAACTCAAACTTAATCACCAGCCCTTGATCAACTTGCCTTCTTCTAGAATCAATCAGTTCATTAGCCATGAGGGGATTCTACCCGTATTGAGGCACAACGAAAGGTTGAAATAATAAAGTGCTGGACATTCTTCAATCTAGAGGCCAGCACCTTGGAGATGATTTCTAAACCCAATTGAAGATACTAATAGTCCTGAAATTAGAGATTGTTCTTTTTCTTTGGAACCAAAGAAATGATAGTATTGAGCCTCCAATCCTAAAAGAAATGTTGATTAAAATCACTAATCACCTTCACAAAGTCTACCTTAGTAAAGCACCTGCTCTTGAGGTAGAACCCCACAGTAAAGCATGGATCACAGCGGCCTTGTCTTTTTGAAGATTACCAAGAGCTCTAAGAACATCTTCAGCAGCAATAATATCTTATTCAAGTTTGGCACAATCAGCTGGCAATTGCTTGAAAGAAATTCCTGTGAGCTTTGGCCTCCATTTCTCCTTTTCAATATAAAGATCTCAGAAGAAAATAAGATGGGAGGAGATGACAACCTCATCCTTCACCAATTCATCTCCAATCAGCAAAGCTTCAATAGAGTTAAAGAGTCTCCTCCTGTTGGCTAGTTTATAAAAAAATTTAGAACATTGCTCTCCATAGATGTTTTTCTTTATGCATACCCTTCTTCTCCAAAAAAATATGGACCCTCTAAAGAAGTTGAAGTTCAGTTTCAAGGGATTTTCCTTCCACACTCATCAGAGACAAAGGAGCAAACAACAATCTTGGAGTTGACTTTAGAGATCAGCCAAGAGAAATTCCCAAAAAACCTCCTTACTCTAAATCTTCAACTTTTCTTTGTAAGGAGTTGATAAAGTCATTGAACTTGTTCCTGCTGGTGATGCTTCTGATACACACCCTCCCTCTGTTGTCTTCCAAGTATCTTGCACATTGAAATCGCCACCGAGAAGCCAGGGACGATCAACCCAACCATGGACATCATAGAGCTCTTCCCTAAAAACTGGGACAATAGATTGGTGCCCACCCACTTCTGATTCTAATCCTTCAGTACGAATCCAGTAGAGAGGGAGAAAGATCTAAGTATTCCAAATCTTCAATTGAGAACTGAGAAGACCACCGGATCAACCTGAAGAGGCAATGTTCTTCCATCCACAAGCTCTATCATCCCAAAGAGCTCTGACCCAACCTTCATTAATCTGATCCTTCTTAGTTTCCTGAAAGGAAGCAATGTCAAGCATCGAATTCTTGAGTAAATCCCTGCAAACTCTTACTCTATCCAAACTACCAAACCCTTGCAATTCCATGAAAGAATTTTAATATCCATGGGTAACCAAGTCAACCCCATTAACCACTTCCACCTCAAACATCCCAGCTACAAACCTAGCTTCAATCTCACCCACTTGCACTCCTCTCTTCACGCAGTCTCTTCCAGCTTCCCTGTTTTGATAACCTCTTTTCACCCACACTGAGTAACCGGTCCCCTATAGCATCCTTTACTACATCTCTAGCACTTAATTCCCTCAAACTATTGGAGACTACTACTTCCTCAAACAGTCTGCCCAGATGCTCACCCCCACTCTCCTCGTCCACTTCATTTGTTTCAAACCACCCCATTATCCAATCTTCCGTAGCTAACAGTACGATTACTTTACTCCCTTCTTTGTTCGTTTTCTCTTATACATTTAGAATTTTTTTTTCCTGAGATTCTATGCAACTCTCCACAATCTTTTTTTTTTATTCTGAAATCTGTCTTGCCTTTTGAAAAATGGAACAAAGAACTGAGCTGAGCTGGATCTCAAAGGAAATCATACACATTGATCAACCCAAAGAAGGTATAGCTTGCCACTCTACTTGTTATTCCCACAAAAATTCCAAATTATTTTTAAAACTCCTCGAGCTCTGTCTTGCAATAAACATTAAAAAGGCATCCATCTTTTAAATAATTTTTTTATCAGGAATTGATTTACATCTTTTAAATAATTTTTTTTATCAGGAATTGATTTAAGTGGCTGGAAATCCATGAAGCACACCAGAATTGGTAAAATTTGGGGGAGAGGATCATCCCGAGAGGATCATCCTCGCGAGAGGATAACAAATAAATAAAATATCAAAAAATTAAACTAAATTAAAAGTAACAATAATAAATAAATCAGGTATCCATAATGCCTGATCTTTTTTTTTTTTTTTATAAATAAAACAGAATGTATTAAATTGAAGAGAGAAAGAAGAGGGGTTGGAGGGTAGTCAAAACAGGAATCACTAAGCACCTCAAACTCCCAAATATGGCATTAGTCAAGAACTACTGTTCTGTACAATGGAATTAAACAAACACTCAGAAAAAAAAATCCTTAAATCTACCCGAACTTTGGCCCCATAACCACAGGATGACCTTAAACATCAGTCCACAAACTGCCTACATTTTCTTATGATACTGAAATTCAGTTATCTCTTTCCCTCCAAATCACCCAAACCACTCGATGGCCCATTCTTTTCCAAGCTCAAATCCCATCTTCAGAGAGGTTTAAACGATTAAAATTGAGTGAATACGAGAGCTCGGTCCAACTCAATAAAGATTGCATAGTTGGAGAATTAGGTGATCCAAAGAAGAAAACCAACTCTTGGAGGGGTGTCTTTGATCCAAATGACCTTTACGGCAATGATGAATGCGCTGATCTAGAGCAGGAGGCAGACGAAAAGCTATAGAGTCATAACAGCCTTTGATATTTTCCAATTTAAAAAAAAAATCTCAAATTAGTTATTTTTGATGCTTTTGTACTTAGTTGGCATAAGATTGTATTATGAAGTAAGATGCATTCTCTTTAGATGTCTTTTCATTTCTAGTCTCATTGACCATTATTTTTTTATCAGAAAAACATGATAAATTCAAATAGATGGTGAGCAAAGCCCACAACTAAACACTATGATGTGTATCATCATCATCATCAAAGCCCATTCCCGATATTTTCAGGGTCGGCTACATGGATTTTAGTTCTCCAAGCAATGCGGTCTTCCCACATACACTATGATGTGTATCAATTAAAAAATATACAATCCCAATTAAACATACATGAAGAAAAGGAAATGCCTCTAAAATTCTCCTACATGGAAGCCCGCAACCAAAGAGTGACTTTGATTTTGATATCTATCCAAAGAGTGGTAATTTGCTTTTTGACTTCTTTTAAACTTCTATTATTTCTCTCCCTCCAAACGACCAAAATAAATGCATGAAGTAGCCTATCCCAAACCCATTTGCCAAAAGGAGACATATTGGAAGGCATTCCTTCTTCTATAATATTGTCAACAGTATGAATCCTCCCATGAAGAATAGTCCACATAAGAAAGGTGGCTCTAGGAAGGATGAAAGAGATGAGCTTCCAGATTCTTGCTTGAAGAGGAAAGTCAGGGAGAGATGGAGCCAAGACCTTGTACCAATCTTTCACAGAGTAATCACTTGCTTTAGATTGTACTTTAAATAGATTAGTTCTATCAGTTCAACCATATTCATTAAACTACCAAAAGAGGTCCGTAAAAACCAATCATTGCTTCCAGGCTGATATGAATCATACTTGTGAGTCATGGCACTTGATCAATCCACGTGATTATGCAAATACAGATAGATATTCATCAAAAGCATTTACATATCTAGATCTCAGCTGTAAGCATAGATTATAATGATTCGTGCTAATGATTCTAAGCCTCAAGTTCTAAGCAAAATACAGCAAATTAACTGTATATCATAAAACAATTTGGATAAGGAACGCTTTCCCAGATTATCAAAGCATCCAAAATGAAATAAAACCAACAAAAGCACAATAGAAATTTCAGATAAGCATGAAGAGAAAAATGTAGGATCGAATGGAAAAAAAAAGATAATACTTAGTCATGTACTGTATACCATCATTAAGCAAAGCACAGATGTTGCAGCGCCACTTTTTTCCTCCATCTGTGAACACCACATATGGATTCACATATGTTCGACATCTTCTGCATCTGATAATACCCAATGGTCCAAAATTAACTACGGGCACTTCCTCCTAAAAAAGGGGGAAAAATCCAAAATTAGATGGATGGCTAAAGAATTGTTTTGGACAACCAAACATCAATATCCACAGCCTATCTTAGTTCTTAGTGATACTGACCCCATCTGGAGCTTCTGCAAGAGGATGAACTACAGCTCCTAATGGCAAATGCCATCTTGAAAGCAAGGACTGGGAATTCGGTATTCCACTAGTAGTTAGCCGCAAATATCTAGGATCACAATTCAAGGGATACGACTCTGAAAAAGACTTTGGTTCCACATCACCATCCAAAGGCCTCGGCAGCTCTTTGGGATCAACTCCTGGATCCATGGATCCTGGAACTGACCCAACAGATAGTGAACTGAACTCCTCAACCAATCCTTGCATGGCACCTAAAGGAGGGCCTGCACCAGGATATTGCATATGTTCCCTTGAGCTCAGGTTCGTAGAAGGTGGTCCTCCTTGAATCATAAAATTAGGGCCCATAGAAGGTGGTCCTCCTTGGGACATAAAATTGGGAGTTGTAACAGGTTGAACCTGTGTAACTACATCAGTTTGCCTATAGGGATATCCATGCATGGATGATTGTGTTGGTGGTAATACAGATTGGGGAGGAGTCCTTGATGGCATAAGGTTCACATTATGGGTTGGAGGTCCCATAAGAACTGGTGGGTTTTGGGGAAGTGGACGATAAGAAACAGGTGGAGGTGGCGGCATAGGTTGTTGACCCATAGAAGGAAGAATAGGTGAAGGTAGCATTGGCTGCCCAGAAGCTGGGCTGCTCAAGGGAGGCAGGGGTTGAGCCGATAAAGGGGGCCGTGGTACTTGAAGACGCTGATAAGGACTGGCATCCTGTAAAGCATAAGAAGGCCGCAAGGGAGGCCAAGACGGACCGCCAAAACCAGCTGGTGGTGCAGCTCCATAACTAGAGGCCTCTGCACCAACCACGGGCCGAGAAGATACCATACTAGCTTGGGGAGGGGGAGAAAATGGTGAAACAGGTCTTCCAGGAAATTTTGGCCGTTCGGGCTTCTGACTTCCCACTGCTTGCATGTTGTCCGCCATTCCGCCTGCACCCTTTAAAAGCAGTCAAAGTCCCATGTGCAACACCTAGAAAACAAAATGTAAAAAGTTAAAACTAAAAGTTATCCTAATGAAGTGCCTAACATCAGAAAAAGGTCTGATGTCCAAACTAAATTTTAACTGAAATGATCTAACTTGAAATTATACTGAACAGAACAGTACTGGCCCCATTTCTTAAAATGTTGTTTCTTTGGTGGTGTTTCACTAAAAGCTAAGAAGATTGACTTCTAATTAGAGTAAGAAGTCGGAAGTTTTACTAAAAAGTATGAACATTGCTTAGTCAGAAGTTTTGCTTCTAATTAGAAGCAATAAGAATAAAAAACAAATGGTCTGGTCAAAGTTATGATTGTTAGAAGTTTGCTTCTAGTTAGAATAAAAAACAAATGCCCCCCTTAGATGCAACAATGAACTTATATGGTTAAAGAGTCCATCTAAAACACATTGACATGTGATTACAAGGAAAGAATCAATGCACAACTTTATTTTGATACTTCATATTCTAACATGCAACCTTTGTAACACGGGTGTTGGTAGCTGACTCGGGTATGTGGCAGTAACCTAAGAAACAAGGATACACATACAGTGCTTATACATAAAATTTTATTTTATCGTATCCGGTTTTTAATATTTGTATATTTTCCATATTTATAGACTTCATTGTTTTATCATAGTTTTTAATTAGCCAAATATATTTATATTCTTAATTGTAAATATATATTAGCAAACATTTAATATTTAAAAAGTATATGTTGCATCTAGGAGGGTCGACACAACTTTTTTTTCTATTGATAAATAGTGTGGTGTTGTCACATAGCATGCAACCGCTAAAGCACGGATACAAATATTCCAAAGTGTCGATCGAACATTGTTCGAAACCGACACTCCTGGGACATGTGTCAAACACTTGAGTGTCCGGATTGTTGACCAGGTATAACACTAGTTGATTAATTGTTGGGGACACCAATTCGACATTGTCAATTTAAGGGCTTTTGTTTACACATTTAAAAAGTGGGATAGGAATTAGAGTACATATTTTTTTTTTATTAACTCTTTGAAGAGAAACAAGATACCTCAAAGATGTGAATATTAGTATATGTACATTTTAATATTCATATTCTATCAAGGAAAATCGTTGAAGGTGATATTAGGATGTGGGATATTAGTTATTATGCATTTAAAAATTCAGAATGTGTAGGAATACTTGATGGTGTGAATCTTTCTCTTGATGAACCAGATATGGAAGCGTGTAATTCACCAATGGTGATGACGACATAATAGATGAAGATGAACTCTTTGAAATTTGAGTAGGAACGTTGTTGGAGTTATCTTTAGATTTTGTTTATAAATTGTGATTGTCAAATGTAGCTAACAAAGTTGGGTATGTTAAACCATGCTCGTTTCTTTTGACTTTTTTCTTGACATGGTTAGTATTATAGATTATGCAATTGAATGAATGTAGCATTTTGAAAAGGCCTTCTCCGAATAATCGGTTCAGTATTTTCGAGCTTATATCATTGGTCAGTTTCCTGTTTCCCATGGTCTATCATTGGTCCGGTCCTTCAGAGGCAGGCTCTGAAAGAGATGCAAGCTCATAAATGAAAGGAGATAGTGTCTTCAAACTCGAAGGCAATGGACAATGGACGATCAGGAGATAGGGAGGATCCGACAGAAGCATGAAATTCCGATTGTTCAGAGATATCCAATAGTTTACTTAATAAAAGTTCTCGGACATTATTTTCAAAGAGAGTTTGAGCTATTTTTTCAGGCAACGGATGAGCGTACTACCGCGAAAGCCTGCAAAAAAATCAAATCATTGTGCACACAGCTGTGGTGGCTCGTTTCGCTTTAAACGACTCTAAACGAAAAAATGGTGCATAAAACATTAACGCAGATATTAAGATTTCGACTTATGAAATGATTTATAAATTTGAGTTATGTTAATCCTTGATTTTGAACCATTGTTTATCTTGCTTAAAGTGTTGTGTGCATTTAACAAATAGTTCTATATATAATAAAATTTAGGTATTTGACATATTAGTGCAAAAAAACTAGTTTTTACTAACCCAGGAGAACCCCTTAGTTTTCATTGTAAATTAAAAATCATAAAATTTTATTGAAAACTAAGGGTCCTTATTAAAAATCTTCTTATTGAAAACTAATGCCCCAATAAAATTTTATTATCTATTCTACTATATATTATTCCTGTCTTTAGATTCAAGTGTCACCTTGTTCGTGTCTGTGCTTCCTAGCATGCAACTAAATTACTATCTTTCTCAAAATAAGAAGATGATATCACTTTGGGGTTTTAGGGCTGTTTTACACTACTGAAACAAATCAAATAATATCCAAATTTGAGAATTCAGTGAATGTCTTGTACCAAAATCTGACTTGAATTATCGAACGTTAGCATCTTTCTATTCTTCCAATAGCTGAATTTCATTTGAAGTTATTGATTGGATACACAACATTCAACTGAAACCCTATCAAGCATGTACGATTGAATACAGAACAATCAACAAAAACCATAAATAGTAAATACGATCGAGACCCATTAAACTAAATTCAAAACAAACACAGAGAAGAGGAGATTCGAGTGTAGCTATAAGTGTCAATTGAGATTATCGAAAACAGTGGGTTATTGATCGATGGAAGTTTCACTGAGTCGATCATGCTATAAATGAAGTTCAAAAGAGAAACCCTAAAGAGAAAAGGGAAAGGAGGATCGAAATACCTTGTAAGACTAAGAGATGAACTTTGATCCTTACAGAAGTTGCAAGGAAGGGAGGGATATTGTGTTGGCTCTTCGTTTGATTCAGTGCCCGAGAGAGAGAGAGAGAGAGTGAAATGGTCTTTAGTTTACTTGCTCAGTTTCTCGTTGTGGTTTAGCTGGGTTAGTCGAGGTAGGAGTCGGCAAAAATCGATTTAAATTTTTTTAATCGATTGAACCCGGTTTTCAATTTGAATCGAATCATGAGCGAAAATAAAATCGTTTCTATTGAACTAAATCGGTTATAAAGGGTTTGAAGTCGGTCTATGATTTTGAAGATCGATTAAAAATCGAACCGATCGATTAATTAGATATATAAATAAATACAAAAACAGGTAGGTGACAATACCTGATTGGTGCAACAAATGCCCTGCAGTGCACCCTGTTGCACTGAATCTCGCCCAAAAACAAAAACCAAAAATGCACACAACCCTTTCTCCCTTGGTTACTCTCTTTCACTTTCAAACCCTCTCACTTCAAACCCAAACCGCTGCCAAACCTTAAACCCAAATCTTATTCCTTCGATCTAATCGTCTGAGACTCCAACACCCTTTTGCACTAAAGATCTACACTCTCTTTCGATCTCTATCTCTCTCTAAGCGATCGTCATCAAGGGTAACTATATTTGCATGTTCGATTTCTTCTTCTTTTTATTTCTTTTCAATTTTCATTTATCTTATTTGTTGTTGGATCTATCTTGTTGTGGTTCAATTTTTTTCTTTCAATCTAATATTTGTTGCTTCGATATCTTGTTTTGTTTGTTGTTTGTTGCTTCGATATCTTTCAACCCCATCGAGCCGAACCAATTTGAAATTTGGTCCAACCGATTTCATCGGTTTACAAATAAAAAATTTGATTTTGGTTTGGGTTTTGGGCAAATCGAATGAAATCGGTTTGGGTCTCACATTGCCCACCCCTAAGTCTAGGTTGGTTGCAGGCGGTTCTGATTATGGCTCTGCTTGGTGTCATGTAAACCATTGTATATATCTATATTACAAATCGGGATGGTGTTTGAGGTTGGAGATAAAAGATGGGGCTCGATTCCCATATCCAACATTTTAATATTTATTTATTTTTCTTCAATTGTTTATGGTGGTGATTAGGCATGTAAGTGAGAATGATGAAAACTTAAGGTTGATCAATAATATATTGTCTTAATCAAATTTTGACAAAATATAATGGGGTGTCAATGCTAGAAAAATAAAGTAGAATAAACTCTATTACAAAATATGATAGTGTTTGAGGTGGGAGATAAAAGACAGCTGAGATTACCCAAATATAAGAATATAACAGATCACATAAAACTTAAAAGCACCAATAGTCCATGCGTTCAATTCTCATACTCAATATTTTGATATTTATTTATTTTTCTTCAATTGTTAATGGTGGTGATTAGACATATAAGTGATATTTATTTGTTTTTCTTCAATTGTTGGTGGTGGTGATTAGGCTTATAAGTATGAAGGATGAAAACTTTAAGGTGATTATGTTTTGACAAGTTTTGAACTTTTATCGTGCCAACAACAACACACACACACACGCATATATATCGGATGGGATCCGGGGACAAATATTTATGACAAATAAATTGACACAATATATATCGTCGGATAAGATATTATCCAACAATTTAGATTTAAGTGAGGCTAGGGAACCAAGTTTTGCAATTATACTTTGCAACCATGATGATGTGACATCGTCAAATGAGGTTTTTTACAACTTCGAGATACACAAACTTTTTGGGGATTTCATTATTCTTTCGAGATCACGTCATGTCACCCTGGTTGCAAAAACATGGTTTTCTAGCATTTTTGTTTAGATTTATGATGAGTTGTCATCTAACTAACTAAAGGTGGAGCAGAGCCAAGTCGGATAAAATTTAAAAGTCCCAACATATAAGGAGACCAATAGCTTGTCAAACCCCATTACTTTCTCTCCCATTTTTTCTCCAATTCTGTGATACGTGAAAATAACATAGATATATTTTTTACAATAAAATCCAACCGAAAACTTGATCATATCAAAGTAAATAGAGACCTAAAGTCTACCATTTTCATTTGATATATGATATATTTACTTCCTTTAGAGTTCATAGCACTTCTTTCTTCACTCTTTTTTCTTTTTTTTTGTATGAATAGAAAGTAAATGACCAATATAATCTTCTTTTAAAGCCCGAACATTATATTTTGAGCTTTAGTTCAAAAGTGAACTAGATTTCTATTTGTTGTGAACACTTTGACACCTATTAACAAGAAATAAATTAAAATGAACATTAAAAGTGCTAAAAAAAGACTAATATTTATATGAGCTTATCATCATCTGTGTTTGCTTGCTATAATCAATTAATATTTGAACTTGTTATGCAACATAGAAGTCGCCTTATTACAAGCAAATTGATGAAAATTCTATTTTTTAAGTTAATTTTTTTCCACGTATCATATAATTGGAGAGAGAAAGGGGGAGAAAAAATGTAATGGGGTTTGACAAGCTATTAGTCTCCTTATAGGTTGAGACTTTTAAATTTTATCCGGCTTGGCTTGGTTCGACTCCACTACTAGTTAGTTAGGTGACAACTCATCATAAATCTAAATCGTTGAATAATATATCATCCTACGCTATATATTGTATGTCAATTTCTTTATCAAATATTTGTACGCTATATATTGTATGTCAATTTCTTTATCATAAATATTTGTCGCTGGATCCCACCCGTATATATAATGAGGTGGCAACATTCATAATGATGAGAGATAAGGTGATTCTTATTTAAACGCTAAAAGTTTAAGCTTTGCAAAAGTAAAACCAATTGAACTCGAGCTTTGCTATGCGTCGAGGGAAAGGGCGAGGAAAACAGCGAGGTAAAAGAGGTGGCGGGGGCTCGCTGTTTTCCTCGCCCTTTCCCTCGACATTTAGAATTCCCGATTGAACTCATCAGCAACCTTCACTATCTTTAGTTCCACTACCATCATTATCATGTAATTGCTACCACCACCCATTACTGCAATTACCATAGGATAACCACTGCCACTTTCATAATGCCCGCCATCAATATATGTAAATAAATCAAATACTCATGAAATTAATTTACTATCAAGTGACTATAAGGTAATGCATTTCAAACTAATGTCAATGTGTTTGTGTGCAATGTATTATTTTACAATGGACTGCAAAGTCCCCATGTTCATAGTTATTTTTAACACTTAACAACCACCCAAATTTGATTTTACTGACATTTTTCTTCTCCTTCTTTAGTGCAAGCACACTCCATCCCCTACCCAGTCGATTTTTGTTCCCCTTTCAATCCTCACACACCCCCCACCCCCCTTCTTTTTCTCTCCTCCCATTATTTATTTATTTGTTATTTATCCATCACCCTTTTATTCATTGTGTTCTCTTTCTAGTTTCTCATCTACATACCAATTCTTTTGCCTTCCTCTCTCTAAGGTGATCCATCTCTTCCTCATGAAATTACAATAGTTAACCAATCACATCTATCCCTCTATATTCGTTATAGAGAGAACGCATAACTAAGAGATTTTGTATTTTTTTTTCCGATCAAGATTCCACATAATTTAAAATATATATCTTTGGTAAAAGTAAGTTTTAAATAATTGTCGATGAGAGGGCATACAAATTTTTGCTTGTACTTGTGACATATATCGAAAATATGCAAACAAACTCATATATTTGGATCAGTGGATTATTATTCATGAGATGGATACATAAAGTCATAAACTTTGAAACCTCGCAAAGCCATGTACGTACACTAGATAAGTGAACACTACGAGTGACAATGAGACTACATTTGTCTTTCGTTGATTGAGTGCCATGTGGCAAGGCAAACTTTACACCAATAAGGACTCTATTAAAAACGTAACATGAACAAAAGAAAATGACAATCCTCCTATAACACTCGTACTTTTTCACTGTCCTTAATAAATATTTTTGTACGTAAAGTGTTTCAATCTATTATTTTTGTATTCTTATTAAAATATTATAGATTTACGCAAGTAATAGCCTCGTATCTATGCATGTTTGATGTATGACTTTGTATGATGTGAAAATTTTCTACGAGTTCAGGATTTGAATAACTTCTCATCTGAAAATGTATTTTTTAAAATCTTATTTCATTTGCCAATTTGTATTATTTTTCTAAAAATTCACTTGACTTTCTTACCTTTCGAATCTCGGGATGAGATTCTTTTAAGGTCTGTATATTGTAATACTCGCTTAATTACACAAATATAAATAATATTTACTTATTAATTGTATGTATATAAATTACAATGTATAAACCTTGTTTTATTTTTAGTGGTTAAATTAGTAGAAAGTGTGTGTACATTTAGCAAAAAAAAAAATTAGAAAACTTAATTAGAGTTTTATAAAATAGTTAAAAAATCTAGCCTCATTATTTCTTTTACAGACACACAAAAATGAGAGAACTTATGTAAAGAATTAGGGGAAATATGTGAAAGAAGAAGGAAAAAAAATGCATAGCTAGCACCGATTAGTCTTTTTCGTTCATCTTGTAAAAATTTTTAGATTAATCAATTAATTAAGGTTAGGTTTAATACATATATAAATCTGAAATATGAAATTTTATTTTCATAGGAATTGGTTATGTTAAAAGAGAAAATCCAAAACTATATTTTTATTTAAATCCCGTAATAAAAATAGCTTTGCGCAGTCTTAGTGTTTCCGGTGGATCGAGATCTCTTAGTGGTCAGAACAATTGAAAATTAAATCTATAGATTCATAACATCAATAGAAAATGTTTCGAGTTGGTTTTGAGTCAATCCAACGGTTGGATTTCGCTCGAGGCAAGTGAAACTGTCAATGTCCAGATTGTAGGAATCCTAAGATTTTTTATTGAGTCAATTCCACGATGTACTTTGAATTTCGCGTAAATACAATCGAAATTAAGATTATCCCGATTGACGATTTGTACTTCACGTGAAATAAAAACTTGTAGAAGATCTAAGTGAACATTTCTCACTTTTTACATTACTTTTTATTTTAAGTCTTCATTTGTGAATAAAATCATGCGTAAGTGAGTTTGAGAAATTATGATACTGTGTTTAAGATAAAATTATTGATAAATTTTTATACATGTAGAGTGAACAACATGTTTGAACTAAAACCTTGAATTATTCTATTATGTGGAATATTAAGTGAATATATTATGTGAAAATGTTATGAATATAGTACCAAACACAAATTTTCTGAAACTAGATGTCTATATTATAAATTTTGATAGCCTTGGAAATGTAGATATTTGTTGCGTGTTCACCTTAAAGATGAAGTCTTTTTTAGTTACGTTGGAATTAAAACATGAGGATTCATCCTTTAATAATATGAATTTGAGTATGTGTATTTTATGCAATTTGGTATGTGCATATCATGATTTGAATTTGATTGGTATGCAGATTGACATCTAGTTTAATAGTGATCCTTGAAATGTTAAGGGTTGGAAAATATATGTTTATGCATTAGAGTGAATATGAGTATTTGATTGTGATGCACTTGATCCGCTAAGATGCATTTGAGTTTTAATTGATTTTGTGTTCTTTTCCACAACTCCGAAAAAAATGAAAATGTGTTTTGTATACAGACTTGCTTGTATACGTGGTATAAATTTTTAGTATGCAGACTTTCTTGCATATCGAGTACGTTGTTCCATGTAAGTTTGGTAGTACGTGTAGTGTTTAAAAAATACTTGTCGTGGATTGAACTTCGGGTGAGGTGACATGTTTCTCGATGTGGTACCCCACTTGGAACATGTACGCTTCGAGTGATTTTGAAGGCAAGGGAGACACACTTGGGTGAGGTGTGTTCAACACAGGAGGAGAGTGCGATTGTGGAAAAGAAGCAAATTTTTTGTGTATATGCATGGTTGCCTTGAGGGAATAAACTAAATGTTCATTTGATTATTGAATGAGAACTACATGTCTTCGTTAAGGTAAATACGTTTGTTGTGGATATTTTATAATACGATTTCTTGAAGGAAAAACTAAATGCTCATACGATCATTGAATGAGAACTATATGTCTTCCTTAAAAAAAAAATGTTTGGTTGTTGATATTTCAATGATGATGTATTAGGGTTATGAGTTGTACTTTGTTGAAAGTAATTCACACACGTATTAAAATAATATTCATGATGAATACTAATAAATTTATAATTTCATCCATTTGGTTCCAATCGTTTCTTGCAGGATGGTAAGTCTACTAACATTTCTGCAGGTCAGACTTAACATAGTCAACCTTCATAGTGTAAATATTGGTAAAATAAATATTTACTTTAAGTACGATATAACTTATTAGTATGACACGTTTGTCTCGTTGAAGAATTACATATTTTTGAGTTATTGCTTCTTTGTGTATGTGATATATGAAACTTATTTGATTTAATAGAGATGGAGATTTCTTATACCAGCTACCTCGGTGACTCAAGTAAGTTTATGTTTCTTAGGTATGTTCTTATTGGAACGTAGCCATTTAGACTTTCTCAAGTATAGAGTTTGGGTCGACATATTGGCGGTTTATTTTATAAAGCGATCATATCCAAAGAGTTACCTGGTTAGAATTTTTTTCTAATGTTAATTTTTATTTAATGTTACTACTGTTAAATTTTCACGTCCCGAATTTTGGGGAAGCAAAAATCCTAATCCTACGTGGATATAGAGATTTTGGTTTTCTAAAAAATCGGGGAGTGACACCTCTCCTATATACATAGATGGATATATAAACTTTATAACTATAATAACTCTATTATTCATGAGATTGATACATAAATGAGGCTAACTATACTCTTCTTTCCTACAAACATCACCAAAGAAATCCTTCCAACAAACATCATCAAAGCAACTTGACTTTTATCGAAATCCTAAGGGGACGTTTGGCATTCAAAAGTACTAACACTTCTGCTTATTTGAGTAGAATTTATATTACAAATTGGGTATGTAGTTATTTTTGTACATATATAGTTAATTAGTTTGGGTAGATCACATGTGGAGGAGAGAGAAAAAGTTGAGGATATAATGATATAAAAAGTTGAGGATATAATGTTAACCTCTTCTATCATGCCAGAAGTACAACATTGAATGAAGAGATCTTTCCCAATCATCGTGCTTGAAGGAACAATCATCGAATGAAGAGATCTTTCCGATGTGATAGTTTGAACATTAAGGTCGATATACCAGAATTTGAAGGAATGATGCAACCCGATGAATTCATTGATTGGCTTAACAATGTGGAGAGAGTTTTTTATTACAAGGATGTTCCAATCCTCAAAAGGTGAAACTTGTGGCTAACAAACTGAAAAGACATGCTTTAATATGGTGGGAACATCTTAAAAGGCAGTGAACTCATGAAGGGAAGAAACGTATTCAGACATAGGAAAAAATGAAGAAAGAACTTGAGAAAAAGTTTTTGCCAAAAAAACTATCTTCAAGACACCTTCCATAAGTTCCATAATTGGCAACAAAAGGAGTTGTCTGTCAATGAGTACACTGCTGAATTATAACACTTGATGATGCGATGTGAAATTTGTGAGCTCGAGAAACATACAATTGCTCGTTATCTTGGTGGCCTTAGACCTGAAATTTGCAATGTGGTGCAGCTGCAACCTTATTGGATTTACAACGACGTTTTCAAATTAGCAGTCAAGGTCGAGAAGCAACTTAAGGGATCACGAAGGAGCCCTTTTAAAGCTGTGAATCATGATAACTTTTTTAAGCAGGGGAGTATGTCACGCCCCGATTTTCAAGAAAATGAAAAAAAATCCTTATATCCACGTAGGATTAGGATTATCCGCTTTCCTGAAATTCGGGACGTGAAAATTTAACAACAGAAACATTAAATAAATAAAAATTAATATAAATAAAAATTCTAACCAGGTTAGCTCTTTGGAGATTCTGTCCCACAAGTAAACTTCTCATATCGCCGCCTCAGTGACTTTTTAACCCATGAAAGGCTAAATGGCTACGTTCCAATAAGAACGTACCCAAGAAGCGTAAACTTACTTGGGTCAGTGAGGTAGCTGGTATGAGTAATCTCCATCCTTATAAAATAAAATAATTTACATGCTTTAACATGAAAATTTCCTAAACAAGAAAATAACACTCAAAGTCTTGTAGTTCCTCAACGAGGCAAACTTTACATACCAATTAGTTTTATCATGTTTAAAATATAAATTTATTTTACCAACACTTACAAAGTGAAGGTTGAATATGACAAGTCCGACCTGCAGAAATTGTTAGTAGACTTGTCATCCTGCACGAAACGGTTAGAAACAAATGGATAAAATTTTTGAGTTATCAATTCTCATAAATGCAATTTATTTTCAAACAATGATACAAATCATAGTCATATTAGACTATTATTAAAATATCAACAGAACACATTTTCTATCTTTAGGAAGACATATAGTTCTCATTCAATGGTCGAATGAGTATTTAGTTTTTTCCTTTAAGGCAATCATGCACATACACAAAAATCTCGCTTCTTTTTCACAATCGCACTATCCTCCTTGTGCCGAATACACCTCACCCAAGTGTGTCTCCCTTGCCTTCAAAACCACTGGGAGCGTACATGTTTCAAGTGAGGTGCCACATCGAGGAGCATGTCATCTCACCCAAAGTTCGATCCATGACAAACATTTCCTAAATACTACACGTACTACCAAACTCACATAGAATGGTGCACTGATATGCAAACAAGTCTGCATACCCAAAATTATATCACACGTATACAAACAAGTCTGTATACAAAACACATTTTTCATTTTTTTTTTGGAGTTGTGGAAAAGAACATAAAAAAATCAAATAATTCTCAAGACTCTTTTAGGCTGACACTTTATCAATCATAAACACAATCACCACAATTCACCATTTCTTTTGGGGAAACAAATAACATTTTCATAAGTAAATTTTCTATAACACCGTATGGATTCACTATTATTTAGTATAAGGATTAGTATATCAATTTGCATAACCTTAAAATTCAAGTTTATAGTATGATCACATACTAAGCACACATTTCAAGCTATAACACAAAAATGCAAATACGAATTTTACAAAATAATACTAATACCCAAGTCATCCCGAAAATCTCTTCTTAAAATGATATTTACAAATATCCAAAAATACCTAATTTCTAACAGAGAGAAAATTGAGAAACTCAATTAACCTCCTCACCTGGTCATAATAGGCATAATAGCTTTAAACAGAACACGCAATAACAAGTAACAATGCATGATGGTTATACAAAGAGACATGTTCTAACAAACTAAAACCCCATCAAAATAAAATTACTCATTTCAATCGACCATGATTTCTCAAACTCCACTTCATCCCAAATATAATTTTCAAGCTTATTAGGTATAAAAAAAATCCAAATAACTTACAAAAAAAGTTTCAAACAAAAATATATGAAAAGAGAATGGAGGAAAACTCACTAATTTCTACCAAAACTTTTATATACATGGATTTCTAAAATTCAATCAGTGACATTTGTTTCTACCTCGAGGGAGATCTAACCGTTGGATGACCTCCAAACCAATGTATGTTTTTTGTTATAAATCTACAGATTTAATTTGAAGATATTCTGACCTCTATAAGATTTCGATCCACTGAAAATAGTAAGACTGCGCAAAGCTGTATTTATTACGGGATTTAAATAAACACCTAGTTTTAGGTTTTCTCTTTTAACTCAACCAATTCCTACGAAAATACAATAAAAATTGCATATTTCAAATTTATATTTGTATTAAACCCTATCCTTAATCAATTGATTAACTAAAAAAGTAAAAGAGAACGAAGAAAACTTACTGGTGTTATGCATTATTATTATTATTATTAATTTTTTTTTCTTCTTATTCTTCTTCGTGTTTCAACTCTTTCACCTAATTCTTTCCGTAAGTTCATCCCATAATTTTGTGTGTGTAAAAGAAAAGAGTGAGGTTAAGTTTTTCCAACTCTTTTATAAAGCTCTAATTAAGTTTTCCTAATTTTATTTTTTTTGCTAAATGTACACACACTTTCTACTAATTTTACCACTAAAAATAAAACAAGTTTTACACATTATAAAATTATAATACATTACAAATTTATAAGTAAATATTATTTATATTTGTGTAATTAGGCGGGTATTACAATATACACACCTCAAAAGAATATCGTCCCGATATTCGAAAGGTAAGAAACAATGTGAATTTTAAAAGATAAATACAAATTGGAAAAAGAAATAAGATTTAAAAAAAATGTATATATATACATTTTTAGATTAGAAGTTATTCAAATCCTATACTTATAGAAAAAATTTCAAATCATACAAAGTCATACATCAAATGAAGAGAAGAGTGAACCTCCAGCAGTCATGAAACCACTTCTTGAAGAATTTCAAGATGTTGTTCCAAATGAACTTCCACCTGGCCTTCCTCCCATGAGAGACATACAATATTGTATTGATTTCGTTCCAGGAGCCACTATTCCAAGCAAATCAGCATACAGAATGAACCTAAAACAGCATGAAGAGTCGTAAAGGCAAGTAGATGAGTTAGTGACTAAAGGGCTTGTAAAGGAAATCAAGAGCCCTTGTGTTGTCCCTGCACTTTTGGTGCCTAAAAAAGATGGTTCTTGGCGTATGTGTATAGATAGTCGAGCGGTGAACAAAATTATAATTAGGTATCGTTTTCCCATACCTCGACTTGATGATCTTTTTGACCAACTTCATGGAACAACTATTTTTTTCCAAGATAGATCTTCGAAGTGGCTACCACCAAATTCGAATGAGAATGGGAGATGAGTGGAAAATTGCTTTCAAAACTAGGAATGGACTTTATATATGAATGATTGGTTATGTTGTTCGAGCTCTCTATCTTCAAGCCTTATATTGAAAAATTTATCGTCGTCTACTTTGATGACATTTTAATTTTCAGCAAAGATGAAAAGGAGCATTTGAAGCATCTATCAGGTTTTCACGACCTTACATATTAAAAAATTATGAGGAAGTGTCACTTCTTCACAACTAGCCTTGTCTTCTTAGGCTATGTTGTTACTGGTGAAGGAATCAAGATGGACCCAAGTAAGGTGAATGCAATAACAAGCTGGCCGGTTCCTATGTCACTCTATGACATTTGGAGTTTCCATGGACTTGTTTCCTTTTATCGACGTTTTATCTAGGGGTTTAGTACCATCATTGCTCCCATTACCGAGTGCTTAAAAGGAGGCAAATTCAAATGGACCAATGAAGCACAAAGGAGTTTTGAACTTACAAAAAAAAAGGTGACTGAGGCTCCTGTCCTTGTATTGCCAGACTTTGAAAAGGTGTTCGAGGTAGATTGCGATGCTTCTAATGTAAGAATTGGTGCGGTGCTTAGTCAAAAAAGGCAATTGCTTATTTTAGTGAAAAATTGAATGACTCGCAAAAAGTATTCTACTTATGACAAAGAATTTTATGCCATCATTCAAGCTTTGGCTCATTGGAGTCATTACCTGCTGCCTAAGGAGTTTATTTTCTTCTCTGATCATGAAGTATTAAAATACATCAATGGCCAGCACAAGCTCAATAGCAAGCATGCCACTTGGGTTGAATTTCTGCAAGCATATCCTTTTATTAGGAAATACATCCTATATTAGGAAATTAGGAAATATATTCTATTATTAGGAAAATATATTTTAGCATATTGTGTTGCAAGTTTTATGGGGTTAGAAGTTTTATGGGGTTAGGAAACTTTCCGATGGCTAGTAATTTGTTTCCTTGGTTTGGGAGGTTTCCTAGTGTATGGTGGTTTCCTATTGTATTTTGGTTTCCTAAGTTTGGTTAGATTTCCTATTGTAGTTTGGTTTCCTAAGTTTGCTAGGTTTCCTATTTCTATTAGGTTATGTCAAAGTTAACTCTATATAAGCTTGTATTCTATTCAATAAAAAGAGAACAATATTTTTCAATACAATTTGGCCTTAAAAACTTGTCATGGTATCAGAGCAAGGTTAAAATCAAGCAATAAGCTAGGAGCTATCATGGACATTAGAGAATTCCATCAAACGCCCATGTTACCAACAATAGGTACCAACAATGGCAGGCTCTCAATCTTCACATCGGATCAGGTACTAATCGGTTGAATGGTAAGTGGATTATTGACACTGGGTGCTCCAATCATGTTACGGGAGATTTGTTGTATTTGTCGGATCTAAGAACTGTGACTCCATGTTCTGTTGGCCTCCCAGATGGTCAAAACGTTGTTGCCTTGAAGGAAGGAATTGTCAAGCTTACTGACAAAATTATTCTTAACCATGTTCTTTATGTTCCAAAATTAAATTGTAATTTAATTTCGGCTTCACAATTGAGTGATGATATAAATTGTGAATTCATAACTAACTCCGACTTGTGTGCTATCCAGGACCGACACACGAGGGAGGTGATTGGAACGGGTGACAGAAGGGATGGACTATACTACTTACGGGAGGAGACAAAGGTGAAAGCAGTTTCAGTTGCTCCTTCAACTTCTTTGGAGCTATGGCATCGCAGATTGGGGCATCCTTCTGAGAAAGTGGTGAAGTTGCTTCCTTTTTTTAGCAATTCTAGTGGTAACTTGAATAAAGCATGTGAAGTTTGTCATCGTGCTAAACATTCTAGGGATAGTTTTCCGTTAAGTGACAATCACTCTACTCGCATTTTCGAGTTAGTCCATTGTGATTTATGGGGGCCATATGATACACCATCGTCTTGTGGGGCTCGCTATTTTTTGACACTAGTGGATGACTTCTCCCGCGCTGTGTGGATCTATCTGTTATTGAGTTTTATGAAATTTTATAGCCTTTGGCTTTACAGAGATTTAACTCTCTATCTCCCGTCTTTCCTTTGATCTTGATTCAGGAAAACAAGAGTGTTAGTGGTTGTGCTTGATCCTCCCCTGTTCTTGGTTCTCTTTTTCCCGGCATCATATAATGTGAAAAGAATAAGGGAGTGGGTAGTTATTTCATAAGCCAAAATATTTGCAAGTCAAAAGCAAAAATAATTGGATATTCGGGTTTAAGCAAAAAAAAAAAAAAACTCAGTAACTACTAAAGCTTCAGAGTTCCAAAACTTACCTAGGCAATTTTCGACAGTTATACGCAAATAAGTTACTTTTGAACTAGTTCACAAATGCCTCTTAAGTCTTCGTTACGACAACTTGATCACTAGTTAAACAAACATAGTCAAGGACAACTAAGGTTTCAACATACACCATGCCATTCTTTTATGACAAGGCCAATATGGATTTTTTTTAATACAAAAAACTATACATGCACTAATCCAAGAAAGCAAGACTTACCCGCATCAATGGCAAAATTTCCAACAAAGAATTCTTGAATTTTCCCATCCAATGATAGACATCTTGCGCCATTCTTTCAGGGTGATGGGTAAGAAGTGTGATGATTCTCATGTCTACATCCATAAAATATTTTCAAAGGAGTTGCAAATGAATCCGCAAGTTCACCTATCATTGACGGTTCTAGAACCGCTAGACCTACGTTACATACGAGTTCACCAGAATAACTATGTTGTATCGCTTTCGCTCATTTAGCTCTTAGTACACGATCATTAAAATCAAATTTCTTTGTTATTCGGATGGGCGAATTCCTATGGATCCATCCCCAAAGGAACTGGACATGATAAATTTTCATCATCCGACTCGAGCAAAAATCAAAGGAATCAAATAAAGCCATAGAGAATCCATATGTGTAATCCAATCAATACTTATATGACTACATCCAAGGATTGTGATTTCGTTTTTTGAGTTTATTTTGGTCTCTGGATTTTAAGAAATATTTCGGTGTTTGAAAAAAGTTAGAAATTTTGAGGATGTATAAAATATATATAATGAATTTCGAGGGTATATGAAATATGTGAAAAAAAATAAGATGAAAGTAAATAAATCTACTAGATTAAATGAAGCCTAAATACCAATAAATGAAACAAACATGAAATCAATATATAATTACAAAATCAGAAGGTGGTTTTAAAAATCAATTTATAAATAGAAGAAATGATAATTAGAAAATAGGGGAATTTCGAAAATCAATAATGAATTAGAATAACTGATAATACAAAAAAACCCAATTTTACGAGAAAATCTCGAAAATTTTCAAAAAAAATGTAATTTTTGGTAGTAAGTTTTTGTATTTTTAAGAACCTCAAAATTTATCGAAAAAAAATCCCTCAAAAAAATGTAATTTTTTATTTTGCCTTTTTTCTTTTCGTAATTACAAAAAATGAAATTTTCGTTGAAATTTCACAAGATTTTGGGAAATCACATTCCTTGAGTAGTACATCTAAGTATAAAATTACCATCATGTGTCCAAAGTTGCCACTTATCCAAGTTACCAACCAAATTCACCAAAGTTGCCACCCTTAAAAATTGAAGTTATCTGGATGCACGTAAGTTATCTATTCCAACACTGAAGCTTTCCCAACTTCATTCCTGCACAAGTTCTCATACCTGCACTAAATGGTAAAAATGACGGATCCATCACATTCGTATCTCCTTGCAAGAATCTCAGGCATAAATTTGTATGGCTCGGTGCATACATCGGGGCTATGATGTAACGCGTAAATGCTTACCATGACACATGTTCCTTTAGCCACCTTTATTCCCATCAATGTAGTATCTTTACTAGTCTTGTGAGGGATTGCAAATGGTGCTATTGGTTTCATTCTCAAAGTTTCTTTCATCAATGCTTGCAAATAGTGCATTTTGCTGAAATCTTCAGTTTTAAGAATAGTACTATCACCATTAACATTGTTCTGTTTGATGTTTGATAGAGATTCTCCTGGGCTGTCTGATCATGTATCAAGTACGCTAGTGCCCATGTCGTTGTAGCTGATGTTGGAGTTTGTATTTTCTCGAGATTATCATGATACCTGTACGACTCAGGGTTGTGACCGTTTTTATATATCATCAGAAGGTATACAATTTATTGCTTGAACCTGTGACATTCATCGGAATCATTACACTAAATTGACATTTTTGTAACAACTCCCAAAACATTATCATTTTTGAGCTATACCAATCCACCAAATAATTTTACATATTTTCACAAACAAATTGATACAATAATTGTATCACCATGAAGAGTATGATGCTACAAGTGATACTATTTGTGTAACTGTTTTTCATGTTTTTGACTGAATTTAATTTTGACTTGAAATTGTTTAGTGGATTGTTACAGTTCAAAAATGATACATTTAGGACTTGTTAAAAAAAATACCAATTTGATATAGTGAATATGCACAAATTCATATAATTTGGATCAGTGGATTATTATTCATGAGATGGATACAGAGATCAGTGAACACTACCAGTGGCAGTGACAGTGAGACAACATTTGTCCTTCATTGGTTGAATTCCATGGGGTTTTTCAAGTTTTACGGGGAATAATCCGTGCTTCCAGCGGAGTCTTCATGAGTGTAACCAATGATAGTTCCTCGCTCATATCTGGCAGCTCATCCTCCACTGCATTAGTCCACTTAAAAAAGTTAACCAGATTCGCAAGGGCAAGTGAAAATTGGAGCTTTCCCAACTCCATCCCTGCACAAGTTCTCATACCTGCGCTAAATGGTAAAAATGATGGATCCATCACTTTCGTATCCCCTTGCAAGAATCTCTCAGGCATAAATTTATATGGTTCGGTCCATACATCGGGGTTATGATGCAACGCGTAAATGTTTACCATGACACGTGTTCCTTTAGCCACCTTTCTTCCCATCAGTGTAGTATCTTTACTAGTCTTGTGAGGGATTGCAAAAGGTGCTATTGGTTTCATTCTCATAGTTTCCTTCATAACTGCTTGCAAATAGTGCATTTTGCTGAAATCTTCAGTTTTAAGAATAGTACTATCACCATTATCAGTGTTCTGTTTCGTGTTTTGATAGAGATTCTCCTGGGCTGTCTGATCATGTATCAAGAACGCTAGTGCCCATGTCGTTGTAGCTGATGTACTATCCACGCCTAACACATACAGTTCAGATATGCAGGCTACAACAACATCATGTGGATAGTCTTGAGAAAGAAGAAAATTTAAGTAACTATTACTAGGGGGACTTGAAGCTAGAAAAGGTTGAACCAATTCCTTGATTGCAAGATTTATTTGGCGAAGTTGTTTTAAGGCGCGTCTGTGGCTAGGGAGATATTTAGCATAGGAAAATGCTTCAGACAGATGAAAATACCCACTCATCCGAATGAGTTCATCAATCTCATGGTGCATGGACTCGATAAATAACTTGTCATCAAATGTTTGTCCGAAGATGAGTCTACTTAGTAACCTCACAGCTGCTCTTTTTAGATGATCAAGTGGTTTAACAATTCCACCATTGATCTTGGCTTCTTCTTGCATGTCATTGATCATATGTTCGATGTCTCTCTCTTGGAAATGCATTTGTGCTGAGACATTGATTGGGCTCAAGGGGCCATTCTGCAGGCCCTTGCGAAGGTTATGCCAATATAGACCGGAGTCAGAAGTACTAACTGTGCGCCAACCTGCAGTAGATAATTTGGTTACTTCAGGTGCACCACGTGATGCGTAGTCCGATGACTTGTTGACAAGCACTTCCCAAGCTTCAGCAATGTTGCTCACAACGATTACTGGTCGCCAACTTCCAATCCAGATGGTCATTACACCGCCATGAAGTTTAGCAAGCTTCAATAATGCCACATGTTGCACTTCAGCTCCTAGTTGATGCAAGTTCCCAATGATGGGTAGGGTTTTCGGCCCGATTGGCCATTCGGTTGTGGAGGATGAGGAAGACAACTTTGTTCTGCATAAGATGGATATGGTTAACAGTAGTGTGAAAATGGTGACGAGAGCCGGCCATAGAGATAGGGTGACCTCCATCAACACAGCAAATGACTCGGTTAATAGTTAATTCTTTGGTTTGCTTTGTCCATCTTGAGCTGAGGCCTCTATTATTTATAGTGCAACCTGTAGCCAAGTTATATACAAATATTAATTTTTATACTATATATTCTAACTATTAAAACTATTAAGTTATGGACCCAATTTGTAAATCATAATTTGAAAAACTAAATACCAATAATAAATTATTATCAATTTTTTTAAATAGAAGAAGAAAAGAGCCAAATAACTATATGGGCTTGTGGTACCATTGGTTATTTATATTTATTTGTAAACTACTTACTTTTACTAATATGTATAATGGGGGGAATTCTAATTGGCGAGGAAACGGGCGAGGGAGGGGGTGCAACCCTCCATCCCTTGAAATGTGTGCCTTTGCACATCTCGAGAGAGATGGAGGGTTGCAACGCCGCCCTCGCCCCCATATAATGGATTAACAAATATCAATAGATAAAATCAGTTAGTGCAGGGTATATACTTATTGAATTTACGGTATAGTATTATTTTATATTCTTTCAATTATCGTATGAATAATTTTTAAAGAAGTATTTGATCTAATAACCTTCAATTTGGACTACAATTTCTATTTAACATTTTAAAAGAAAGTATATGTAGTAGAAAAAAAAATACTAATTGGCGAGGTTCATAAAATTCGCTAGGTGGTAAACGAGTAAGTGACTAGCGCCTAGAGGCCTATAGGCGTTTTTTTGTTTCTGTGTGATAATTTATAAAAGTAAAAAAAAAAAATTGCTAATAAGTTATAATGGTGGCAGCAAACATTTTTTTTTTTGACTTTTGTAAGATTTTTTGTTAATGTTTTTTAAATGACTAAGTTTAGCCAGTCAAGTTTGGGCCGATTGGCTTAAGTTTTGATTTTTTTACATTTTTTATCTATTCTCTTTATAATACAACCACAAATACCATTTATAGAAAGGGTAAAAATATAAAAAAAAAACAAAAATTGACCCAAAAGTAACTACCAAACCTGGCTGGTTAGAATTGTTGATCTTAAAGTACAAATCCTAGCGTCCTTTTAGTGTATTAGGTTGGTGTTGGTTTATTTTGTTGAGTAATGTTCAGAAATTCTAGTTGGTTTGGAATTTCGGCCTGGTTTTCCACGCCTGAGGGGGGGGGGGGGTGAATTTACATTTTTGCTCCTCCTCCAAAAAGTGTATTGTGATTGTGTATTTAAAGATGATAAGCAAAAATGTAAATTTATCTCTCAGGCGTGAAAATCAGGCTGAGATCCCAAGCCGACTAGAAGGGTTCGTAATGTTTGATTAGTACCCAAAATATTAGATGCATGTGTTTGAGTTGTCTTTTAAATTACAACTATATTAACAGTTGTCCTTTATTAGGTGTAGGCGTTTGAGTTGTCCTTTGGGAAGTAGAGCATATTAGATGCATGTGTTTGAGTTGTCTTTTAGGAAGTAGAGCATATTAGGTATAGGTGCCTGAAAAATGGAAGTTGAAAGATACCATTTTTTGTTTTGTTTTGATTTGTTTTGTAATTTTGATTTGATTTGATCTAGATGCTTTTCTGAAAGATTGTTTACTTTAACAATGACCTAAATATGCATTAGGTGGGGTCTCCCCTTGGGATGTAGATTGTATTTGGCTATTGTTTTGTTTAATCTCAATTTATAAATAAACAAGGTTGTGGTCACTCATATGATTGAGTTCATCAATCTCATGGTGCATTGACTTGATAAATAACTTGTCATTGTCCGCCATTGCCCTTGGCTTCTTCTTGCATGTCATTGATCATTTCTTTGATGTCTCTATATTTGAAATATGTTGCGCCTTATTGCGGAAGCGGGTAGACACCAACAATTGCACACAAGGATCCAATCAATTAAATAGAGCAACTAGCAATGATCAGCAAATTGCCTACGTCCACGGTGAGGTGATTCCACTATATTCAAGAACAAAGTACAAGAAGATAACAATTCTCACACAATCTCTCAACAAGAGATGAAACAATTCAAGGAATTATCTTCACACAATCTCTCAACAAGAGATGAAACAATTTCAACAATTGTCTTTCTCTATTCCCTGTGCTTCACAGTTTTTCTACATGGAATCATCTAAACAAAACACCTACAGTTCCTAGTATATATAGGAACAACAGTTTCCTGTTTCGCAGCAGTTTCTTGTTTCACAGCAGTTTCCTGTTTCCTAGAATTTATTTCCTGTTCAAAAAACAGTTTCCAGAAGTCCAAACAGTTTTTCCTATTTCAAACAGGAGTCCAAACAGTTTCCCGTTTTAAACACGTTTCCTATTTCACAAAACAGTTATGTGTCATATTCCTGTTTCTGAAACAGTTTCTTGTTTCACAAAACATGTTGTTTCCTGTTTCACAAAATACATATGGGCGGAGACGTTGATTGGGTCTAACGGGCCATTTTGTAGGCCCTTGCGAAGGTTATGCCAATATGAATCGGAGATTTGTTTAATCACTACTTTTCTTTGATATGGATACATGTTCAATCGTGACATTTGAATATAGCTAAGGGTGTATATGCCGACTGCCAAGAGTTTAGAATATAGCTAAAAAAAAAAAAAAAAAACAATGAGGTTTTACTCTGTCAAAAACAATGACGTAGAGTGTGTATCCAGTCACTGTCATTTGTCAATATTTTTCTCAGCTTATTAATCTTTGTTTTAGCTGGCTCACCATTGAAATTCATACCCACAAGCTCCAATAAAGAAGTGAAACAGCAAATTACGTAGCTCTGATCTCACTGTGATACAAACAGAAAAATATGGAAGTTGTGACTAAGGAATCCAAAGGAACCCTCATGGGAGATGTCTCTTCAGACTATTATGATGCAGCAAAATATTTCAAGGAGTTTGATGAAACAAAAGCTGGTGTTAAAGGACTAAATGATCGGGGAATTACTAAGATACCCAGATTCTTCATTCATTCACCAGAGAACCTACCAAAGGAGTTGGATAATGGTGGCAGCTTCGAGTTCCCAACTATAGATTTCCAAGGTATTGATGATGCGGACAGAAGGAAAGTCATTGTGGAGGATATTCGAAAAGCATGTGAATCATGGGGATTTTTCCATCTTGTCAACCATGGAGTTCCAGTTGAAGTGTTGGATGAGATGAAGGAAGGCGTGAAAAGGTTTCATGAGCAACCTGATGAGGTGAAGAAGGAGATGTATTCACATGATCCAAAGCGGGTAGCAAGATATTTCAGCAATAATGACAGAAAGTTTTATGAGACTGAAGGTGCAAACTGGAAGGATACACTAGCATGCAGCTTCTTTGATAATCATCAACTGGATTCAGATGAACTGCCTTCAATATGCAGGTATACATATATAAACTTCTTTTTAGATGCATAATATAATTTGCTAATTATAAAATTAAGGACCCATTTTTCTGTATATAGTTTCCTGTTGTTTATAATGACATTATATTGATGTTTGAGCTAATATTAGTTAGATTGAATATACTCTCGCAGGGAGATAATGGTTAAGTACCATAACTCCATAATCAAAGTAAAGGAAACGTTGTCAGAAATACTATCAGAGGCTTTGGGTCTTAGCCCTGACTACCTTAGTAAAATAGAATGCTTGAAAAACCAACAAATGTTGGGGCACTACGCTCCCAAATGTCCGGAGCCAAATCGTACTCTAGCCGCCACCAAGCACTCGGACCCCCAGTTCCTCACCATTCTTCTACAAGATGATATCGGTGGCCTCCAAGTTCTACATCAAAATCAATGGGTGGATGTTCCACCTCTTCATGGAGCTCTAGTCATAAACATTGGAGATATGCTTCAGGTATTTTTACACTTTGCGGCAACCTGCAGCCCTCAAGTTCTTTACTACCTACATACCTTCACTAATTTGTTTGATCTGATTTCATTTTCTTAATAATTTGTTCATCTGTACTGTACACTATTAGCTTATCTCAAATGACAAGTTCAAGAGTGGGAAACACAGAGTGTTGGCAAAAAGCATTGGACCAAGGATATCAGTGGCAACCTTCTTCTTTCCCGCTGGAGATGATGCAAAACCATATGGACCAATAAAAGAGTTACTGTCTAAAGATAATCCTCCCCTATACAGAGAAACAACTGCCAGTGAGTACATTCGCTTCGTTCTGTCCAGGGAATTGGATGGAAGTTCAGCTCTACCTTATTTTAAGCTGTGATTGTGTGTTGAAAATATGAAAAATTGGCATCATGCACAAAGAAACGGAAAAACTTGAGAAAAAGTTTCTAATTGCCTTATATTAATTCTGTATGTTCCCACTTTGAGAGAAGTTCTTGCAGTACCTAAAACATATTTGTATGTAGAGGGAGGGAGATGGTGAATCCATCTTTTATAAAACCTTACATGCATGAACTAAGATTTTTCGTGTCTCTCTAATGTCTAAGAAAACTATTTCTAAACCATGAAACATTCACCAACACTTACTTAGCCCGTTATGGTCTCCCTGTCTTCCTAATAATCCTTGTGAGGTTTTGGACAAAACATGCATACTAAATGTTTAAGCAAATATCAGAAACAACTTTCTGTTTTAACTCCACCTCTTTACATACTTTGGTTGTGAGTCTTACATGGGCACATTTTTTTTTCAATTCAAATGTAATAACTTTAAGCCAAATACCAACCAACTTTAGGCTCTAATTGTGCCATGTGAACTCGGAAAAAAAATACCCATCCAATATAACACAGACATCTTCTTTACATTCTACTATTAGGACATTTATGATACCTGTTGTTGCAACATAGCTCCTCATCAAAGCGACATCAACATCATATTAGACCAGTTTTCCTATGGGTAGTAAATTTGCTTATGTCGGACCTAACAATATGCTTTTCAGCATCCTGACTATTCTGAGCATCAAAGTGATTTGGCATCAATCTCCATTATAAATTTCAAGTAAAACAATTAATAAATAGGCCACGAAACAAGAGCAAATTATATTTAAAAAAAAAGTATAACACAATAGCAAGTAATAAGGGTGTTAGGATGTGCCTTGAGTAGTTGAGTTGCAAGTGGGAAGACGATAGGTTGTCCTCTTCATTGTCATAACACCCCGTTCATGGTGGTTATGCTTTGGTCAATCTTGGAGGGCACTCAACTGGAGTAAACCATCCTGCCCTGCCTAATAGAGGCTTTCAACCTGAAGATGGATCCCCTTTTTCTACCATATCAAGGATGTTGAAAGGAACAACCAAATTGATGAAGACAAATTTTGAAAGGGATGTGATAAACATCCAAAACATCGATTTTACACTCCCAAATATATCATTGTTAAGTCTAATTATCAAATAAAAATATCTCATTACATGTATTTTGTGCATTTTGTAGGAATTCAAGTACAAATCTCAAATTATGCATAAAGTGGCACAATAAAGCTAAATTCATTAACTAGAAGGCCCAATGGGAATTCGAATGGATTCATCAGAATTAAAGAATTTCAATCTCAAGACACATGAAGTCAAGCCCACAAAGCAACAACAACTACGAATCTAGAGAAAAATAAAATGAATATTTGGGCGTCCATATGACCAACTTTATCATAAAAAATTTCTACAAGACATGTTTTCTTAATGAACTCCAACACCATTCCTTGTTTCATTCAACCATTACTATACCAAATTTGCACTTTGTAACAACTCTAAAAACAATATCACTTTTGAGATGTTACAATCCACCAAACAATTTCAAGTCAAAACTAAATTTAGTCAAAAAAATGAAAAACAGTAACAAAAAAAAAATGATACAATAAGTTGGATCACCATGAATAATATCACTTTTATAACCATACTCTTCATGGTGATACAATTATTGTATCATTTTGTTTGTGAAAATGTGTAAAATTGTTAGGTGGATTGTTACACTTCAAAAGTGATATTGTTTTGGAGTTTGTTACAAAAATGTCAATTTGGTGTAGTGCATGTTTCATTGTTTAACTCAAACCATGTTTCCTTGTTTCACTCAAACCTTTTTTACCTATAAAAACCCCATACATGGAGTTCATAAGGAATATTTTTTTTATAGTTTTTCTTTGATAGTTTTTTTTACAGAGTTTTTTAGTTGTAGTTCTTGGCTTTATATTTTTACTTAGGAAAAAAGTGCATGTACTACAGTTTAATTCCATTGAAGAAGTAAGTTTTATCTTTATTCTTTTAGTTTAATACTTATTTTCACCATACATTATTTTGCTATTCTCTTTATTCTTTAAGTTGAAAATCAAATATTGTCTTCTAATCCACGTGAAAAAGTCGATAACCCATACTTCCACTATACATTGTTGAATTGTATTGCAGGTTGAAGGAAGAAAAAAAAAATAGATACAACTTATATTTCTTTTATTGATGTTGAAAATCATGCAACGACATTAATGTCGATTTTTGGTTTCAATCAAATGGCGCCGTTGTCGGGGACATTAATGTCGGCTTATTCAATCAAATGGCGTCGTTGCACATCACTTGGTGAAGGAAGACATTATTGAAGATACAACTTTGGAGACAATAGAGAAGATTTTTAATTTATTTAAATTTTTTCCTTATTTATTTATTTAATTATTACTTTTTTTGTCATGTTTATGCTTTTTTTTTTGTAATTTTCAGCATATAACGGAAACAACACAGCAGCAGACGGCTCAAACATTATCTGTTTAATGTGAAATTTTTATAGAGATATTCGTCATACTCCCCTGAATTTCCGTAAGTTTTTCGGATTTTTTTGATGTTGGTTGCCTGTTGAACAAATTTGTTTGAAAAAGTTGGTGATAAAGCTGCGAAATTGCCTAAGACTTGCTTGAAGACCCCTTTTTTTTATCATTTTTTATTTTTTGTTTGTAGTATTTAGTGAGAAAGAGAGTTTATTTTTTTTAACTTCTTTTTAATATGCCTCGAATGGTTGAGTGCAACTTGTAATAGTTAGACATTATTTTAGCATTAGGCTGATTGTTAGTTTTAGGTTAGATTTAATTCGCTTTCATAAAAAAAAAACTAAAAACTAAAAAAAAAAAAAATTCTGACTTCTTGACCAAGACCATTAAACATCTTTGCATGTGTAATTGTTTGATTGTGTGTTTATTTATTTAGATAGCAATCGAAGTCAGAAATAAAATATAAAAAAATAAAAAAAAATTCTTTGAAAAAGGGCTAATTTTTTTGTAGTGGACAACCAATGGTGTTGTAGGGGAGTGAACAATTTCTTGAACCTAGGAGGAGTAGCTCTCAAATAAAACTTCTCTCTACTCCCACGGGGGAGACCTTGTGTCCAAGCTCACAAGTTAGTAAGTATATCTTTCAGACACATTGTTTTAGTCGCTTGGGTGTCGAGTGAAAATCGATTGGACATTGTTTGGTGTTTGTTTATGTTTTTGCATCTTAACGAAATGCGTGGTTGCTTACGTTACTAAACTACCATAAACAGATAGGGCAGACCTAGCCCTGTTTTTGAAACTGGTGGGATTTCATCACCCACCTCATCACTTCAACTGTGTGAAACCAAAGAACATAATAAAATCAACTAAGATTAGAGCCACTAGGACGGTGTTCATAGGACAACTAAAACCTAGGTTATTCTGCTAAATTTTGTGTTGACTAGAGCAAAATGTGACGTTGGGTTTAATCATTCAATGAACTCTAAGAGGCCACTGCCACATGGGTAACTCACCCGGTACGCCAAGTCATTAGTAAGCTGCAGACCATAGAAGGGGGTGGTGTAACTAACAGTTTTGGCTAGGAACACACACCCTAAGTACGTATTTGACACACATCGTTCTCACATCAATCGATCTACAGAGCGGATTGAGCTGCCCCCTATCACTACAACTCAATTTGATATTAGACCGGCTATTATTAATATGTTGCCGAAGTTTCATGGGCATGATCGAGAAAGCCCATATGTCCATCTTGGAAAGTTTCTTGAAGTTTGTAGTACTTTTAAGAACCAAAACATAGATGAAGAAAATGTCAGACTTCGCTTGTTTCCTTTCTCTCTTAATGATTGGGCCACCTAATGGCTAAATTCCCTCCCTGTCAATTCCATTAAATCATGGGAGGATTTAGTTAGAAAGTTTCTAACAAAATACTTCCCCATGAGAAAGACCATAGAAATTGGAAGAGAAATTGAGGAGTTTACTCAAACACATGATGAACTTTTTATGAAGCATGAGACCACTTTCAAGATTTACTCATCAAGTGCCCCCATCATGGCTTTGAAAAACGAGTGCTAGTGCAGAGTTTCTATAATGGATTGATTGTCGAATCTAGAAATATGACCGAATCCATGCATCAAGGAAAATTCATGCGTAAAATTGGTACTGATGCTTATACCTTTATAAGTGAACTTGCTGATGATTCTCGACAATTGACTGCCCATAGAGACTTGAAACCTAGTTATTCTAGAAAATCACGTCTATTTGTACCAAAGGAAGATCCCGAACCAGACATCAAAACATTCCTAAAGGACTTTGCTAAGGAAATGAAATCTATTGTGACAAAGTCTACCTCTGAAGCCAGAGAACAGACTTATAAGCCTTGTACCTTTTGCCTCAAAAGAGATCATATAGATTCTGATTGCCCTTTAACTTCAGGTGGCAATGAACCTCCAGAGGAGGTGTGTGTATTTAACAGTGAACGTAAATCAAACACATTCGGTCAAACATACACATCTGCAAATCGACATCACCTTAACATTTCCTATGGTGGCGACTTTTATGAACAACCACCTAGAAGTTCAGGGAATCCTCCTAGGTTTCAACACCCTAAGAAGCCTAGTGGACAAGCCCACAACTCACGCACTTATCCCAGATAGGTTCAATATGGACCTCAATCTAACCAGTTGCAACAAAATCAATATCCACCACATGGAGGACCTCTTTCATTCTGGCAAAATCAGCCTATGAACCTTCCTATGGTATCTGTCCCTCATAATGTGCCGGAAAGTATATACCTAGGTTCACAAGCTGATTTTGCCGGAAAGTTAGACATGTTGATTTTGCCGGAAAATGTGCTTATCTTTATTGAATATTTTTAAGTCCTTGCAAAGGAGAGATGATCTCGATATGATTGAGGAAGAAGAAGAATAAGAATAAGAAGAAGTGTGTATTATTCGATCTTTTGAGTCTATGGCTCAATCGTCACCAGATGACGTATTGCTTCGTTCTCTTTCACACTTTGGTATGAACCTAGAGATGGACGAGGCTATTGAAGAGGTCAACAATATGTTGGATAATGTGCCCATAATGCAGATACCTGAATTTGAGCCATTATCACGTTATCAATATGAGGAAGAGTTGTATTCATCTTTTTCCTTTTGAGAACAGTCACAAGATAATGACTCATCCACAAACACTCAGAAATTACTAGAACTTAAGCCTTTACCAAATGAATTGAGATATGCATTTCTCGGTCCTGCGGAGAGTTATCCAGTGATTATTGCCTCAGATCTCACTGAGAAACACAGTGACAAGTTGTTGGAGGTCCTTAAAGCTCACAAGTCAGCCATTGCTTGGAATATTCATGACATGAAGGGTGTTGACCCTAGTGTATGTGAGCATTGTATTTATTTGGAAGATGAAACCAAAACATCCAGAGAACCCTAGCGATGTCTAAATCCCATTTTGAAAGATGTCGTAAAATAAGAAGTGTTGAAACTCCTGGATGCAAACATCATCTATGCTGCCCTTGATAGCCAATGGGTTAGCCCAGTCCATGTGGTTCCTAAGAAGTCAGGAATTACAGTAGTTGAAAATGAGAACAAGGAACTTGTTCTACAGAGAATGAAAAAGGGATGGAGAGTATGCATTGATTATCGTAAGTTGAACTCTAATACTCAAAATGATCACTTTCCCCTTCCCTTTATTGATTAGATGCTTGAGAGGTTAGCAGGTCATCCCTACTATTGTTTTTTGGATGGATATTCTGGATACAATCAAATCCCTATTGCACAAGAAGATCAAGAGAAAACCACATTCACTTGTCCTTTTGGTACTTACGCTTATCGTCGCATGACTTTTGGGCTATGCAACGCACTCGTGACATTTCAAAGATGCATGTCTAGCATATTCAGTGATATGGTGGACAACTTTCTTGAGAAAT
Organism: Berberis thunbergii; assembly: GCA_003290165.1. Classification (NCBI taxonomy): domain Eukaryota; kingdom Viridiplantae; phylum Streptophyta; class Magnoliopsida; order Ranunculales; family Berberidaceae; genus Berberis; species Berberis thunbergii. Next base: position 151,152 of record QNQO01001540.1, read on the forward strand.
TTATGGATGATTTTTCAGTATTTGGCTCATATTTTGACCAATGCATTCATCACCTCTTACTTGTCTTAGAGCGCTGCGAAGAAAAATGTCTTGTTTTAAATTGGGAAAAGTGTCACTTCATGGTGAAGCAGGGCATTGTTCTTGGGCACGTTGTCTCTCCAAAAGGCATTGTGGTGGACAAAGCTAAGATTGATGTCATTTCATCTCTTCCAATTCCAAAATCTGTTAAAGATGTGAATCTTTCTTGGGGCATGCTGGATTTTATCGCCACTTCATTAAAGATTTTTCGAAGATTGCACGCCCTTTGAGCAGTCTCTTAGCTAAGGATGTTCTCTTTCTTTTTTACGACAAGTGCATATCTGCGTTTCTGCATCTTAAATCTGAACTAGTCTCAGCTCCTATCATCCGAGCTCCTGATTGGGTGCTACCCTTCGAGATTATGTGTGATGCCTCTGACTATGTTGTAGGTGCAATTTTGGGTCAGAAAGTTAACAAACTTCCTCATGTTATCTACTATGCTAGCAAAACTCTGAAGAGGCTCAACTCAATTACTCGACCACGGAGAAAGATATGTTAGCCATTGTTTATGCACTAGATAAATTTCGTTCCTATCTCATTGGAGCTAAAGTCATTGTGTACACTGACTATGCATCTCTTAGATACCTTCTCAATAAGAAGGACACCAAACCTCGTCTGATTCGATGGGTTCTTTTGCTTCAAGAATTTGATCTTGAAATACGAGATAAGTCAGGTACAGAAAATGCGGTCGCCGACCACTTGTCTTGGCTAACATCATACTTATCTATTAGTATCTTGCCCATTCAAGAGGACTACCCAGATGAACAACTTCTCTTGGTAGAGCAAGAGCTTCCTTGGTATGCCGACATTGTCAATTTTTTAGCAACTGAGAAACTCCCTTCACATTGGTCTAAGCCAGATCGTGACAAGTTTTTGACTAGGGTCGAGTATTATTCTTGGGATGAGCCATATTTGTACAAATATTGCCCTGACCAACTTATCCAAATGTGTGTTCCAGAAGTTGAACAGTTGAGCATTCTCTCATTTTGCCATGATCAAGCTTGTGGTGGGCATTTTAGTTCTAAGAAAACCGCGAAGAAGGTTCTCCAATTAGGTTTTTATTGGCCTACCCTTTTTCGAAATGCCCATGAGTATTGTAAAGCTTATCACCGATGTCAACAACTTGGGCGAATAACTCGTCGACACACGATGCCTCTGAATCCTATCACTACAAGAAAAATGCTCATTAATAGCGTTTCAAAAACGCTATGGTAGGATACCATAGCATTTTAGAAAATGATGTGTCTGCCGGAGCTATAATAGATACAGGGTCTATTATAGCGTTTTAAAAATGCTATTGTAAGTTAACTATTTATAGCGTTTTTGAAACACTATAGTAAGTCTATTATAGCGTTTTAAAAACGCTATTGTAAGTTGACTATTTATAGCATTTCAGAAATGCTATAGTAACAGTATTTATAGCGTTTCTGAAACACTATAGTAAGTCTATTATAACGTTTTAAAAACGCTATTGTAAGTTGACTATTTATAACATTTCTGAAACGCTATAGTAACAGTATTTATAGCATTTCTGAAACGCTATTGTATAGTTACCAATAGCATTTCAGAAATGCTATTGTCTTATCTCACATAGCATTTAACAAACGCTATTGTATTAATTTCTATAGCATTTCTCAAGGCCCTTTTTTTTTCTATAGCATTCATCAAGTGATATCAAATGACTTTTTATAACATCTTATAAGTTTAGAAAATAAAAATCAAAATGTGCCAAACACTTAAACATTTTCATGAACGGAGGCAAAGTAATGTAATTCATAAGATAATGTATAACATTGAGTTTCAACATCTATCAAATAAGAAAGATCAGACTACATTTGTTTCAGTTGAAGCAAGGTAAACAACCAAACATCTATTGTCTTGCTAGTACCTACCAAGTTTTCCTTATTCATCTCTCCAACAGACCCAACCACACCATTGTCAACATTACGAGCTGCCAGAATCTCAAGAATGCTATCACCTGAGCTGAAGACAGATGTTCTGCTAGACCTACTACTAGTTTCAGGGGACACTGAGTCCAGTCTCTGCGGGCTTATAGAAGCCCGTTTATCAGGCTTGTTTGACCTCAAATCACCTACTTCCTCGACACTCTTTTTTCCTCTTTAGTTGATTTTCAACGGATGCATCCCAACACACTTTAACTTCACCAACTGTTGTCTTTCTACACTGCTCCTGAGTCGTGGGCCTAGATGGCCGAATCTTCTATGCCCATCTGGAAATACAAATGACGGTAAATCGGTAATTGCTTCCTACAAACATGAGAAACATAAATTTCCATCCCTGGCTTTCAAAACATATACATATTTCTCCGAGTGCCTGAACTCTTCAATTGTTCCACCTATATCAAACTGCTGCCCTCCTTGCACTGACACACCTTGTTTCCTCTGCAAACCCATGAAAAACGCACAATGTGAAGACTGCTTAGAAGTATCAACATATTCAATTGGATAAGGATGACATTGCAACATTCCAATCGTGTCTCTCTCAATCTGCAAGTTCCAAAAACAAAGCACACATTTAGAAAATCAAACTACCACCCACATAGTTCTACATGATTACAGGAAAATCACTTTGATGTCATCAATGTTATGAAGAGAGTTTCGCTTGGCTTTCCTACAATTTCTATTAGTTGCTCCAGTGCAGAGAGCTTACCATCAGAGTCAGCTGCCTTAAACTGAGATTCCACCCAACCCTTCCAACTTAGCAGATCAACTGCACCTATATCAACTTGCAAATAGTTCTTGTATGATTCAAAGAAAAGGTAAGGTTCAAACAAAGCGTTCCACTGAGCTTTATTCAGTTCAATATCCTTGAAACAAAAAAAGAAAAAAATAAGATTTAAACTAGTTAGAATAGATGCATTGACTTATTTTGGCCAATGTTACATAAAAACAAACAATGACACTTATCGCACAGATCTTATTACCGTTTTCAAATTGCTCCATCATCACACGAAGTGTACTAGTGGACACATTGTAACTCGAGTTCATACATGGATATGCAGGTGTGATAATAGGCATATGATGAGTTCTATCTCGTGGGTTTTTCCGAGGGTCCCACACAGGGAACCCAAGTTCTTCTTCTTCAATTGGACAAAACATCACTGGATTCGGCCAGCGCCACTGTGTGTAAACTCGAAAGAATCTGGAAACTAACATACTGGGATTTGCATTTGGATAGAGCTGTCAAACTCGAGCAACCAAGAGAGCTCAATTGACACCACCAAAAATCCTGTCACCTGAAGCAGGGAAAGGGAAAGAGTACAATAACTTGATTTAATAAATATAACCCCCCACAAAAAAAGAGACCTTACATTCGAATAAACATCACGTCTTTTAGCCCATAATTTCAAGCACTTGAGTGTAGTACGAAAATGCTAGCAAAACAAAAACAAAATCATTAATAAATAAAAACAACTGTTTTAACGATCAGTAAATTCAACGACCTGTATATGCACTTTGCCCTTAAACATTTTACCTCAACATTTGGCACAAGCCGAAGGATTTGATCTGCAACTCTGCATCCATTCAAACTTTGAACAGTTGGCTCGTCAACGTTGTATAGTACAGACCCATCAGAGATGTCCAAGTTCTGGAAAAAGTGAACATTATAATTTGGAAACATGAGAAATGTAAAGCATGTATGTTTTATCATTCAGTGGTGGCTAATACATTACATATAGAATTAGTAAGGCTGAATACAAAGGTACAATTTCTTTCCCAGACTAGAAAACAAAAGATGATTTCAACTTGCAGAAAACATCACTTTGGCATGCATTGAATTTTGTTTTACCCAATAAAGTTCCAAATTATTAATGCATACACCTTATTACTAACATATATTATAAGTTCTATTCGAATGCTTACATCTTATTACCAACACATATTATTAGTTCTATTCAAATGCATAATAGAACCTGTGAATTAGAAGAATATGATAGATAATCAGAATGGAAAAGACATGGATCTTAGAGAACCTCCTGTAGAGCACCTATGGTTTAACTTTGACATTTATACCTAATTAACATAGGAGAGAACAGTTTCAAGGTATAACCATACTAGTGTTACTGCTCTCTAGTGTTCCTTCTATCTCAGCGCCTTCCATGTCAAGAAATACAAACATGGGTCGTGTGAGACTTATATCTAAATTGATTAGTCCCAAAATTTTCTTTGGAAGTCGTGATATTTCTATTTCCCTAGTTAACCCTTCCTGCTGCACCCTTCCAGCCATCGGGTCTGCCACTGTGTTCGTCTCCCTATACACATGATAGCAAATAACCTCTATTCCGCCCTGCAGACGGTGTATTTCATACCATATTTTTTTTGAAAAACCATGGAATCTTAAAATCTGTATAAAACTAGCCTTTAATCATAGCCGAATCCGTTTGAACCATGATATTTTATTTATTTTTAAAAAAAATTGGGTCATTGACCTTTTTATTAATTTAATAATCCATGCCCTAAGGCTACATAACTGACCTTATAGGGTTCACCAAATCAAGCCGAAAGTTACAATATTGTTGCCACTTAATATCCTCGTCGCCTCCATCTCGCATGGATAATTGTTTTTGCTCTGATCCATCGCCTCCACATTGCATGAAGACTTGTTTTTACGTCGCTCTGGTCTAGTCCATCTAAGCAGCTACATTCAATACCCGAAGGTTTATCAACGACATAACAAATGTACTCTTAATATTCAGGTGAAAACTCACAAAATCCTAACTGATGAGTCTCGAACATGCGACCTCTCACAAGGAGAGTGAATGTTCGACCAATTGAGCTACAATTGGTGGAAGTTTGAACCATGATATTTGCAAACCTCATTCTATAGCATAACATGATCCTTCCAAAAACGCAAGAGTTTCTGCCTTATTATTTGTTCATTCGCCAAAGAAAAACTGGTGTGCTGCCAAGCAATCTCCCACATGGTCTCGAATGATCACCACACTTGCTGCTCAATTATTCTTGGATGACCCATCAACATTCAAAGCTTTAAACCCATCCTGTGGGAATGCCCAAACAATCCTATTCACTTTCGGGGTCACTGGTCGCACATGTAATCCAAGAACTATTACCACATCTTTATTTGAGCCAACTGTCTTCGGAACAAAGACCGAATTAATAAGTTTCAACCAACTTCTCAAAATAATAATCACTGTAAAGGCATTCGGAGAGACATCTTCATACAAACACTTACAATGTTGTTTCCAAACCTCCCATATCACCAATAATGACGTCACAAGAAATAAAACACCCACCTGATGAAACCAGACTGAGAGGAGTGTCAAAATCTCAGCTGACTTCCAAACATGAATATCATAAACAACTTCAATTGATCCCATACTTTCTGAGCCAAACTCCTTTCTATAAACAAATGATTTAAATATTCGATCTTCAGATCCGGTAGCATCTACATCTGGAAGCTAAATTAAACCCCCAATGATGTAATTCCCCATCAAGTGGCACCCCCTATAGAGAAGTTTCCAAATGAAAACTGATATTCTCCTAAGGACTAAAGACACTCAGATCTTGTTAAACAAAAGTCATTTCTGTCTCTCTGCCCCTGAACAAGTCATAAGCAGATCTGGTGGAAGAAGACTCGTCTGCATTGGGATTTCATACACACAAGTCAGCCCTATTCGTTTCTCCTCTGAGACTTCCTTCTAATAATTCCATAGCTAAGCTACAGAGTGGAAAACTAATTTTCATAAAAGTTCCCCTCTTCACCTCGTAAATGGAAGGCAAGTACCATGTGCACTTATCTCCTGGGGCTTAGAAAAAATCAACACAAGATTCCAATTCTCGTTAAGGAATCCTATATTTTCTTGACCGATCCGCCAAAATGAGTTAGCCTTGATTTTATATAAGTCTTTCATCAGCGAGGATGCACTGCATTTAATCACCTGACTACTCAGAGTGACACCCTGCATCATAAATACCATCCACAAGGAAATAACATTCTGCATATTCCACAAAGCTTTAATTCTAAAGGCTATAATAATCAATAAGAAATATCTTACTCCTAAGCCTCCTTCCCTGACTGGGCGTGCAACCTTATCCCAACCAACCCACTTTTTTTTCAATTTGCCTTCATAGTCTCCCCACAAGAAATTTGTTATAATTTTCCAGATCCTGGACAACCATTAGTTTAATAGCAAGTAGTAAGGGTGTTAGGATGTGCCTTGAGTCGCAAGTGGGAATACGATATCCTAACCACCCAGGCCAGGTTGTCTTCTTCATTGTCATAACACCCCGTTCCTGGTGGTTATGCTTTGGTTAATTTTGGAGAGGAGTCGATTGGACTAAAACATTCTGCCCTGCAAAATAAAAGCTTCAACCTGGATATGGATCCCGTTTTTCTAACTTATTATTATAAAGGAGACATTCGATAGAACCTTTTTTGGGCAATATTGGTGACAATACATATGTTTCACAAGGGCTAAAGTGGCTCAGATATCTGTAGAAACAAATGTTATTGAGTCTTGCCTAATAAATAATAGGTGTATTATCAAAAACTCATTTTATGAAACACAATTTGTAATTGAAATGCCTTTGATTACATACTCTTGAGAACTTTTGACAAAGAAAATCTCTAGTGAAAAACAGACCAAAGACGCTTAACCAAATCGAGTGAATCAACTGATTACGAAAATAAAGATTGCATTAGGCTATGATCATGACCAGTCTAGTCGACTGAGCTAGCCAACCTGGTTAACTAGGCTAGACTTGGTCGACTAAAGTTATGGTTACATATTTACCAGAAAGTAATGCAAGGAAGAAAGCTACATATTTACAAACAAAAGAGAAAAGAATATAATGTGGTTCACAATGTTCGCGTTTGTGACGACGCCACATCCACATGAGCTTCTCTAATGCTCTTTTTTTTTTAGTAATTCTATAGTGCCTAGTCATCTGTGTCTGTTTTGTGTTTGGATGGTACCAGACACATGCATTGCTGATGTGGCAGGGAGAGAAATCCAACAAATACACATTGCTCCTATATATATAAATACACATTACATCAATACCTACATAAGTTTTTTGCCAATGGTATGACAGCTCAACGGTTAGAGCTTAGTGAATGGTACCACTAGGTCATTGGTTCAAATCCAGCTTGCGGCATCTTTATGAATTCTGGAATCCTATAAAAACTCTGCTTGCCTTTCAAAAAAAATTTATTACTGCCACATCAGCAATGCAATCGGCTGCCCAACGGCTGGTAACGTATTTTTGAAACTCAAAGTTGGGCTTTGTCACAAACCTTATTCAATAGCCCGCAAATTTATGGTATGCGTCTAATCTCATGTGACCAAAGATACCTGGGATTAAAAAACAGAGGTTTTCCTATTTTGTTGGAGAGACTCCAATTAAGTTCTTGCAAGGCTTCCGTAGTACCATAAATTTGTAGTCCTATGGGTGGGGCACAATACTGTAAAAATTAATGGTTAATTTGTGTATAGATATGTGTGTGGTGCGCCACTATTTTCTTCATTTCACTCGTATCTAACTATTAAAACTATGAAGTTATGGATCCAATTTGTAAATCATAATTTGAAAGACTAAATACCAATAATAATAACAATAATATATATTTTTAAAGTTAGAAGAAGAAAGAGCCAAATAACTATATGGGGTTGGGGCACCATTGGTTATTTATATTTATTTGTAAACTTACTTTTACTGATATGTATAATGGATTAACAAATATCTTTAAATAAAATCAGTTACTGTAGGTTATATAATTAGTGAATTTACGGTGTAATATTATTAAATATTTTTCAATTATCTTATGAATAATTTTTAAAGAAGTATTTGATCAAATAACCTCCTATTTGGACCACAATTTCTAGTTGACATTTTAAAAGAAAGTATATGTCGTAGAAAAAAAATACTAATTAGCAAGGTTCTAAAAATCGCTAGGTAGCATTGCGGACGGCGAGCAGGAGACTAGTGCCTAGAGGCGTAGACGTTTTTTTGTATCATAATTTATAAAAGTAAAAAAAAAATGGTAATAAGTTATAATGGTGGCAGCACAAAACAATTTTTTGCACCCAATTTTTTTTATTATAATTTGGTAACGACTACTTCATACCACCAAAAGCACTTTCTCGCACCACCATTGAGGATTTTTTTATTTTTATTTTTATTTTTGTTTTTTCTTACTTACTCACACCACCAATAAATATGCATATCCTAACAGAGAAACCCAAACTCAAAAAAAAAAAACGCAAAATAATGTAACTTTCAACCAATTTAAACTCTCAATTAGATCGATTCTCAAGATCGTCAAAATACGAAAATTGTAGTACTCATATTTATCTAATAAAAAAACTTAAATTAATTGAAAATGTTTTGAAATGAGCAAGTTATTTTCATTTTACTAAAGTCGAACAAATCTATCTCTTAATGAAAATGGGATAATGTCTCTGACTTTCGGGCAACTTATATGCTTGATCAAGATCGATTCTCAAACTCATCAAAATACACAATTTTTAGTACTCTGAGTTATTTAAAACACAACTTGAATCACTTTAAAATGTCTTGCAATTAGCAAGTTATGGTCATTTTACTAAAGTCGCGCAAATCTGTCTTGCAATGAAAACGGGATAGTGTCCCTAACTTTTGGCCAACTTATATGTTCGATCGAGGCCGATTCTCAAGTTGATCAAAACACAAAATTTGTAGTACTCTGAGTTATTTAATAAACACTACTTAAATCACTTGAAAATGTTTTGAAATGAAAATTAATGGACATTTTATTAAAGTCGCGCAAATCTGTCCAAAATTTTTTGCTGAAATTTCTTGTTCGCCCAGAACAATGCGAGTTTTTGCAATGCCTTTTTATTTATTTGTTTTATTTTATTTAATCACTGATATGCCTTTTAAATATGGTAATGTTGGTCCGACTCTTAATGGTCAGTTAGCCGGAAACAAAAAAAAAAAGAAATTGGTTTTGTTCTCAGATTGTAACTTTAAAGAGAAAACCAAGGTTGATGATAGTGATCATAGACCAGTTTTCCTATGGGTAGTAAATTGGTTTATGTCGAACCAAACAATATGCATTTCAACATCCTAACTATTCCGGACATCAAAGTGATTTGGCATCAATCTCCATTATGAGGTTCAAATAAAACAATTAATAAATAAGAAATTGTCCAAAGCCACGAAACAAGAGCAAATTGTCTTAAAAAAAAGTCTAACATAATGTAAGTATACCATTAGTCTAATAGCAAGTAGTAAGGGTGTTAGGATGTGCCTTGAGTCGCAAGTGGAAAGACGATATCCTAAACCACCCGGCTAGATTGTCTTCGTGGTGGTTATGATTTGGTCAATTTTGGAGGGCACTCGACTGGACTAAACCATCCTGCCCTGTCTAATAGAGGCTTCAGTCTGAAGATGGATCCCCTTTTTTCTACCTTAGGATGTTGAAAGGGGCATCCATTTCAAATGGATGAAAATAAAATTTGAAAGGGATTTTTTTATAAGGAAATAAAGCACTTCACCGAATAAGCCTCAATGTCAACTAAAAGTATCTAGAGTTGTTGGTTTGGTGAGATTTTATTTGAAAATAAATAATAAATAAAAAATCACAAGTGTGTGATACTTTATATTGCATTTAGTGGAATCCCTCGGAAAGGCAGAATAACTAAGATGGAAGTGGTAACTAACGAATCCAAAGGAACCCTCGTCGGAGATGTTTCTTCAGATTACTATGATAGAGCAAAAGATTTTAAGGAGTTTGATGAAACAAAAGCTGGTGTTAAAGGACTAGTTGACCGGGGAATCACTAAGATACCTAGACACTTCATTCATTCACCAACGAATCTACCAAAGGAATCAGATAAAGGAGGTGAATTCGAGTTCCCAACTATAGATTTCCAAGGAGAGTAACTATTCTGAATCAGTAGAGTAATCACTTCCGACTTCTTCTTCAAGTTCATCTGACATGGTTGCTTCAGATTTTCCAAAAGCTCCATCTTTTGCAGGTGATACCTCAACATCATATTCGTCATCAATCGGAGGAAGTTCAACAATTAACTCAAATGGTTGTTGGATAATGGGAATGCTTGAAGATGAATTCTCTTGATCAGCGGTGTCGTTATCATTGTGGTCATCAGAAGCCTTTTCAGAAATGTCCCATATACTTCTGTGTTGGATCGTCTGGACTACTTTTCATCCACCACCGGCTTTAGGATCATCTAGATAAAAAATTTGTTTTGCCATAGTTGCTAAAATTAAATGATCATGCTCGTACCAAAGTGCGTTCGTGTTCACACTTACTAGACCATATTCTCGTTTAATACTCCCTGCTTTATGTGGGTTTGTATCAAACAAACGACACTTGAATAAAATCACTTGGCAACGGTCTTTGTACAGTAATTGAATTACAGATGTTAGTTTACCATAGTAATCAACATCAGCGGTATCGCCGTCCTCAGGTACTGATACACCGCTATTTTGATTGCTCAAATTGTTATCTCACTCGATAACCAAGAACTTAACACCATTCACATAACAACCCAAAAATGTTTCAGATCGAATAGGACATCTCGCCAGTTTTGATAATTCATCATTGTAAAGAGGCGAATTTACTTCCTTCAATTGTAACATCTATTAAAATAAAAATATATATATTCAAAATATGTTGAATACCAATTATAAAAAAATGCAATATTATCAAATTTTATTATAGTTATCAACTTACGTGTTTGCGAAACCATTCAGGAAACAATTGACGGTGCTTCTCGGCCCATAAATGTGCAAGATACTTACGCCTAAGTAGTTCTTCATGCTCCTCCAAAAATGGCAAAACCTCGTCACAATTGTTGAGTATGAACCAATGCACAGCTTCCATGTCGTTATCACTAAATTGATCATTTGTTGGTGGCTCGCCAAAAGGTCGTGCGAGTTGCGCAAAAACAGAAAGTGTCTCACTTCTAGTACCACCGTCATTATTTCGTTGAGTTCGGTTGAAGGTCGTCTCAACATTATGAAGATACATTACACAATCATTCGGGTCTTGCCTTGTTTCGTCTGTACCTTTTGTATGTGCCTAGTATTCTGCAAAATATAAAAGATGTCAGACTCGTTATAATAAATGAAGAATAGTTAGAAAACAAGCATATGAGTTACCTTTCTATTGGGTACATCCACCGATAATTGACCGGCTTACCAAGCTTTGCTTCACCCGGTAAATGTATCATCAAGTGAATCATGCAAGTAAAAAATGTTGGAGGAAATATCTGTTCGAATTTGCATAAGATGTTCATAATATCGTCTTGCAACCTTTCTATATCCGATTTGCGCAGAGACTTTGCGCATAGCTGTTGGAAGAATCTCTATAATTCTGTAATAGGGCCAACAACACCCGATGGCAAAAATCCTCGAATAGCGATCGAAAGAAGACGTTATAGTAGTACATGACAGTCATGGCTCTTCAATCCTGACATTTTTCCATCACTCATTTTCATACAACGGGCAATATTAGATGCGTACCCATCTGGAAACTTCACAGAAGAAAAAAAACTTAAATTTTTTTTTATCTTTACTGGCGGTTTAACTGCAAAATAGGGATGTACCTTTACCCATTTGTCACCAACTTTCTTAAGCCATAACAGTTTCTTTATACCCATGTTCATACAATCTTACCTCGCTTGCACAATATCCTTCGATTTTCCTTCGATGCCAAGGATTGTCCCAACCATACTATCACACACATTATTTTCAATATGCATCAGGTTGTGTTTGATCTTTAATTTCGACCAGTATGAAAGCTCGAAGAATATACTATTCTTCGCCCAGTTCAGATGTGTAGCTGACCTGTGCAAATTAGTATCACGATTATCGGGATGTTTACCAATCTAACCAAATTTCAAGCTATTCAACTCAGCCAAAATGTCATCCCCCGACCATTCTCTAGGTCTAGTGCCATTCTCCATTTTTCCATCAAAGTCCACCTTATTTGTTCGCCACTCGTGATCCTGAGGCAACCATCTATGGTGACCCATATAACAAACCTTTCCCGCATGCCAATCAGACGTTACATCATCGTTGCATATCGGACATGCCTTATAGCCCTGAGTACTCCAACCTGAAATATTTTCGTAAGCGGGAAAATCATGTATAGTCCACATCACTGTTGCTCTCAACATAAACATTGTGTTGGTAGACTTATCAAATGTACGTACACCATTTTCCTATAAGTCTTTTAACTCATCAACCAACGGCCGCAAATAAACATCAGTGTCCTTTCCGGGATGACCGGAAATAATTAATAGTCATCATTGTAAATTCTTTTTTCATACTCATCCAAGGAGGCAAGTTATAAGGAACAACAACGACGGGCTAGGTGCTGTGAGTAGAGCTCATATTCCCGAACGGATTAAATCCATCAGTTGCAAGCCCCAATCTGACATTGCACAGGTCTTCTGCAAAATCGGGATACATAGTATCGAATGCTTTCCAAGCCTCTCCATCAGCAGGATGTCTCAAAAAATCATCATCAACCCTTCCTTCCTTGTGCCATCTCATATGACTCGCAGTGTGCGTCGATGTACAGTCACTGCAATCTGGGCTTCAGTGGAAGATAGTGCAAAACCTTTTGTGGAATTATCTTCGTTTTATTACCAGAATTAGGCTTATATCTTGGCTCATTGCACATAGGGCATGCATCTATCCCTTCAATTTCCTTATAAAATAATGCACAATTGTATTTGCAAGCATGAATCTTTTGATACCCAAACCGAGACCATTCAACAATTTTTGCGCGTTACTATAATCCTCAGGCAAAACGTTTTCCTTTGGAAGCATCCACTTCATAATTTCCATTAAATGAGAAAAACACTTATTCGACATATGATGTTTTCCTTTGCAATGCATCAACTCCATAATGGCAGTAAGCAGGGAGAACTCTGTGCAACCGGGGTATAATGCTTGTTTGGCTTGTTTCAACAATCTTTCATAGTTTTCTAACTCTTCACTTTGCAACATGTTGGGAGGTACGGTATCTCCTACCATATCATCAATGTCGTTTTCGTTCATCGATGCATATGGATAAGCGTCATTTATTATACCCATAACTTGGTCATTATCATTCATGGACGTTTCATCAATGTGCGTCACTAGTGGTTGGGAATTCGATGAAGTCGAACCAAATTCTCGTTGCTCGCCATGATAAATCCACCTCGTATAATTTTGAATCATCTCATACCTCGCCAAATGATATCGAACCATATTGAATGTCTGCCACAAACAATTGTTACAACATTGACACAGACATTTGATATGATTCATTGTACCAGTGACATGTGCCCTTGAAAACTCAATGAACTTCTCAATCCCATTAAATATTCATCACAACATTTGTCTTGATTTTGTATCCACTGTCTTTCCATTACGCCTATTTTCAGTTTATAAACAAAACATGAGAATTAAAGAGAGTTAACGACACTAATGCGATTAGGTTTCAATGTGGAAAATTTTGGCAGCATCTCAATTACAATTCTTCAAGTGGACGATGTAGATATTATTATTTAATAAATATCTAGTATGCACTCAAAAAAATTTGTGAGACACTCCCAAAAATCTACACGATAGCAACCTAATTTCATGAAATTTCAAAAAAAAAAAAAAATTAGTAATTTCCTCACCGTTCTCCAAGTGAAAGAGAGAGACAATTGGAGGTGTGGCTGGCGACGCAGAGAGGACGAAGCATAATTAACTGCTGGAAGCTTGTAGTATATAGTGAGAGAAATCAATTGTGCACAGAAAAATAATAAAACGAGAGGAGAAAATAGTGAAAAACGCAAATCTGATTCTAATTTGTGGAGAAGATGAACATGTCAAAGCTTGTGTGACGACACCGTTCGTCGCCCTGGGATGTTTTAGGCGACGAACTTGCTCACTTTAAAAGACGATACTTTGTCGTGAATACTTTATGCGACGACGGTTTCCAGTTCACCGCGTAAGATATATTTAGGCGACGACAAAGTTTGTCGCCGTAGGATGTTCAAGTTGGTTGTTCAAAGTGGTCGCCACATAGCCATAGGTATTTTAGGGCGACAAAATATTTGGGTTTAAGCGATAATACTTGTCGCATATTATTTATGCGACGAAGGCTTCCAGTTCGTCGCGTAGGATATATTTAGGCGATGAAAATGTTTGTCGCCCGAGATTGTTCACGTTCATCGTTGAAAGTAGTCGACACGTAGCCCTAGGTATTTTAGGGGTGACAAAAAATTTGGTTTTAAGCGACGACACGTTATCGCATATTAGTTATGCGACGAAGGCTTTAACTTCGTCGCAAAAGAGGTTGTTACGCGACGAAACAGTTCGTCGCGTTAAATAGTTAGCTATTTTTTGTAAAAGCATGACGTTATTAAATATATCGTCGCGCCAAGTTAATTTTGAGCGACAAAACTTCCCTCGTTGCGCTACGAGTCGTCGCAAAAGGAGATTTTTTTAGTAGTGTAATGTCTCTGACTTTCGGGCAACTTATATGCTTGATCAAGATCGATTCTCAAGCTCATCAAAATACAAAACTTGTAGTACTCTGATTTATCTAATAAACACAACTTGAATCACTTAAAAATGTCTTGCAATTAGCAAGTTATGGTCATTTTACTAAAGTCACGCAAATCTGTCTTGCAATGAAAACGGGATAGTGTCCCTAACTTTTGGCCAACTTATATGTTCGATCGAGGCCGATTCTCAAGTTGATCAAAACACAAAATTTGTAGCACTCTGAGTTATCTAATAAACACTACTTGAATCACTCAAAAATGTTTTGAAATGAAAAATTAATGGACATTTTACTAAAGTCGCGCAAATCTGTCCAAAAAATTTTGCTGAAATTTCCTGTTCGCCCAGAACAATGCGAGTTTTTGCAATGCCTTTTTATTTATTTGTTTTATTTTATTTAATCACTGATATGCCTTTTAAATATGGTAATGTTGGTCCGACTCTTAATGGTCAGTTAGCCAGAAAAAGAAGAAGAAGAGAAATTGGTTTTGTTCCGAGATTGTAACTTTAAAGAGAAAACCAAGGTTGATGATAGTGATCATAGACCAGTTTTCCTATGGGTAGTAAATTGGTTTATGTCGGACCAAACAATATGCATTTCAGCATCCTAACTATTCCGAGCATCAAAGTGATTTGGCATCAATCTCCATTATAAGGTTCAAATAAAACAATTAATAAATAATAAATTGTCCAAGGCCACGAAACAAGAGCAAAATAAATTGTATTAAAACAAAATTCTAACATAATGTGAGTATACCATTAGTCTAATAGCAAGTAGTAAGGGTGTTAGGATGTGCCTTGAGTCGCAAGTGGAAAGACGATATCCTAAACCACTCGGCTAGATTGTCTTCGTGGTGGTTATGATTTGGTCAATTTTGGAGGGCACTCGACTGGACTAAACCATCCTGCCCTGTCTAATAGAGGCTTCAGACTCTGAAGATGGATCCCTTTTACCTACCTTAGGATGTTGAAAGGGGCATCCATTTCAAATGGATGAAAACAAATTTTGAAAGGGATTTTTTGTTTTCCTCTCCTCTATTACTTTTCAACATGGATGAGGAAATAAAGGCCACAACTTTTCCACTGAAAAGCACTTCACCGAATAAGCCTCAATTTCGCTCGCCAAGTTTGAATAACTTATTTTGTAAGAGAGAAAAATATCTCTACATGGATGAGGAAATAAAGGCCACAAACTTTGTTTTCTACATGGATGAGGAAATAAAGCCCACAAACTTGAGACTGTTAACTAAAAGTATCTAGAGTTGTTGGTTTGGTGACATTTTATTTGAAAAAATAAATATTACAAAAAAAAAAATCACAAGTGTATGATACTTTATATTACATTAAGTGGAATCCCTCGGAAGGGCAGAATAACTAAGATGAAAGTGGTAACTAACGAATCCAAAGGAACCCTCATCGGAGATGTTTCTTCAGATTACTATGATAGCAGAGCAAAAGATTTTAAGGAGTTTGATGAAACAAAGGCTGGTGTTAAAAGACTAGCCAAGGACTCAGGGAAGGGGTGCAATTGCTCCCCCTAAATTTTCGAAGTTTATTCCAATGATATAGAGATTGATGGGTCCTCCAAAAGACTACTTAACTAGTGCCTCCTTCAAAATAAGGCTATTTTTATTTTTATTTTTATTTTTATTTTTATTTTTATTCACACCACCAATAAATATGCATATCCTAACAGAGAAACTCAAACTCAAAACGAAAAAAACGCAAAATAAGGTAACTTTCAACCAATTTAAACCCTCAATGATATCGATTAATCTCAAGCTCATCAAAACATGAAAATTGTAGTACTCATATTTCTAATAAACACAACTTGAATTAATTGAAAATGTTTTGAAATCAGCAAGTTATGGTAATTTTACTAAAGTCTCACAAATCGATCTTGTAATGAAAATGGGATAATGTCCCTGATTTTCGGCCAACTTATATGCTTGATCAAGATCGATTCTCAAGCTCATCAAAACAGAAAAATTGTATTACTCTGAGTTATCTAATAAACACAACTTGAATCACTTAAAAATGTTTTGAAATTAGCAAGTTATGGTCATTTTTACTAAAGTCGCGCAAATCTGTTTCGCAATGAAAATGGGATAGTGTCTTCGACCTTCGGCCAACTTATATGTTTGATCGAGGCCGATTCTCATGTTGACCAAAACACAAAATTTGTAGTACTATGAGTTATCTAATAAACACTACTTGAATCACTTACAAATGTTTTGAAATGAGAAAGTAATGGACATTTTACTAAAGTTGCGCAAATCTATCCAAAAACATTTGCTGAAATTTTCTGCTCGCCCAGAACAGTGCGAGTTTTTGCAAAAACCTCACATTGTTCTAGGCAAACATGAAATTTCAGAAATTTTTTTACTTTTCACCCAGATCATTGCCTTAGACAAACAATAGTTTTTTTTTTGTGATTTCTGAAAATTTTTCTGAAGTTTAAGCTCTGTCACGCCCCGACCCGCCACGGGAATCGCAGCGTGCCAATGCATGAACTAACCCTTAAATAGGCAGATCGTAACCGGCCACAACATCATAATATAACACATTCTTGATACGATAATGAAACGGAAATAAAAACTACGATAAAAATTTGAACAAAATAAGAATATATATTTGATTCGCCCCGCCAGAGTCATAGCGGCAAAATCAGTATACAAGCATCTAGTATAACAAGATAATACACCTGATAATACAGAGGAAACAAAACATACTCGTACAGGGTGGACACGACCAAACAGCACAAAACGCGCCTACAGAGGAAAACTGAGCCTAAGCGCCACGATCAGCAGGAGCGCCAACATTGTCTGCGCTCCAATAGAAGCACACCCCTTGCGGGGTCATCAAAGCACAAAGCTAACTGGTGCGAGTGAACTAAATACAAATAATAGAATAATATACAAGGAAAATTGGTGCGACACAACAATGGATAAGTAACAAGTTCTAAAGTCTAAATCACACCGTGTCTTTGAGGATAATATTTTTAAGTTCAAGCAACAACACAAGCATTTCCGATTCAACAATAACTACAAGTTTATGATATATGCCGATCATTACACGTGATTCAAACATGGTAAATATCAAGCAATAAAAATAAAGACAATCTCGTAATTCTTCATAGTCTCCTAGGTATAGCAATCAAGTCGAAACCAAAAATCTTGTAAAATTTTGTATAACTGTCTCATATCGTAGGTATCCGCATACCCTACGAATGTGTCTCACCCAGACACGTCTCACAACGTGCACCAGTACCACTTTGGGCTTGTTTGTATCCTAATGGAGTGCCATCTGCCAGGATACAAACTCAAACATCCCGAACGACTGGCCTAACACGGCCAACCTAACACAATCAAACTCAAGCGCGATGAGAGGGAAAGTAAGTAATCTCCAAAGCACGTCCTCCGGGACCCGTCCTACTGCACTTTCTAGTAGCAAGTGTGTGCGAGAGCTCACCGCACCTCAGCAAGCTTGCCACATGCAATAGCGTCCTCAATGTCAGGTGCGAGTCATCTCAAGCACCATCCAACTCACGATGCGAGCAAACTCCTAAGCATCGGCACAACATGCATTATAGCGAGGTAAATACACTTATACTAATATCAACATGCCCAAATGACGAGTCTGTACATAATCAAATGTAACAGACATGCAACCATAATCAATTCAACAATTTTTTATAAATCCACGACTACGTCAGGGTCCCAACATGACCCAATTCACCACAATCAATTCATTCGAGTCGACTGTCATACATGCTCAAGACTCGACTATCATTACATCAAAGCCTAATCACACCCAAATTCATCGCACTATATGATTTCATTCAAGTATATCATGCTTTCAGAAAACTCAATGTGTAATTCATTAACAAAGAAACAAAACAACCATTGAAATCTCTAAAAATTCTGAATTTCGGACTTACATTCAATTATACACAATCGACGATATACTGTAAAAATTAAATTCAGAATTTAAAATACATATTTCTCAAAATAAATATTATAGTTACACTCACCTGAGCGGAATGGGTTTTCAAAACCCAATTCCTATCGGTCGATGCTCCTAACTCGCAAAACAACGAATGTGGGACCACGAAAATTTTTAAAACTGCAAGGCGGACTCAAAGATTAGCAAACTAGCTGAAAACTGAAAAAATAAATAAATTACAATCGGCGCGTGACTGAAATAAAAACTTACAGGCAATAAAAATTAGGCAAACAGCCCGCCGAAACACAAAGTTTGTCGAAAACTTGTTGAAACCCTCCCGACTTCGGTCTGATCGCCTCCGAACAGCACAACAGGCCGGAAATAGGTCCAAGCACACCTGAAAACACCGATCGGCAGCTCACCCACCCGCCTAAAGTCCGGATTCATGCCGAAAAACCCTTAAAATAGACATGCACCCTAATTTTTTTAAAAATCCAGCCAACCCTTAAATCTCCTTGCATGTCGGGTCTACGGGCTCCAAATGACGCCACCAAGGCTCCTCATCGGCTGATCGGAGCTACGAAATCCGATCAAACAACCCACCACATCAAACCCAAATGTGAAAACTATTTTTTTTTTTTTTTTTGCGAAAAACCAAAAGAGAAATGAAGAGGGGAAGAAATGAAGGACAATGGGCGAGATTTTTGCGATGGAATCGCTTGGTCCAACAGCAAGCACGCAGGCGGAGGAGCAACAACGGTAGGGAATTGCTCTCTGCGAAGAAAAAGAAAAAGGAAATAATAAAGAAAAGGGGAGGGGTTTTGTCTTTTAAAGGGTGGGTGGCTATGTGCCCTCACCGAACTTACTGAGTACACCCTCTCAAGCAATTTTTGAAAATATTTCTGAAGTTTCCATGAGATTACTTAGTTTTTTTGAAAATTTTTGGGGAGATTGCGATTTGGGGTTTGATTTTTAAGGGTTTTTTATGTTGATGGAGAGGGAAAAGATTTTGAAGGAGAGGGAAAATATTTGCAAGAGGTTTGAATGTGGGGAGAAATTTGAATGTGAGAGAGGGAAGAGATTCGAATGGGGGAGGGAGGAATCATGTTTCGATTTGAATGAAGAGGGGGGAAATGTTGATATTTTGTTTATATAGGTGGTATGAGAAAGAAAGTGGGTGGTGTAGGAGAGTAAAATGGTGTAAAAAAGAACCTATGGTGGTGTAGAGTAGTTGTTGCCTTATAATTTATAATCGATAGTTGCACCCTTTAAGTGACCATGTCATCTTAATTAATTAACTATATTAATGAAGATGCTTAGTTGTCTTTGGTGTTGGTTTAGAATCAGTCTAGCCAGCCAGGTTTGGTAGTCACTTTCAAGTTAAGTTTTGGTTTTTTTAATTTTTTTTTAAAAACACAATCATAAACACCATCTATAGAAGGAGTAAAAGTGTAAAAAACCAAAACTTAGCCAAAAAATGGCTTCCAAACCTAGCTGGCTAGAATTGTTGGTTGGTTTATTTTGACTGGTAATGTTTGATTAGTACCCAAAATATTTTTCTCACACCATGTATTTAAATTCAACAATTCTAGGTAGCCACTTTTGGGCCAAGTTTTGATTTTTTTTTTTACATTTCTACCCATTTTATAAATGGTGTTTGTGGTTGCAGTCCGTCTAGTAAGCTAGGCTTGCGCCAGGGAGCCTCAATACCATCAATCATTCTAGAGATTCTCATAATCCACCAATCGAACACAAACACACACAGAGCCCCCTGGCACTGATCTGACGCTAAGGGCCTGGTTTTTTAGAATTAGTGTTGTGGTTGTGCATTGCTTTCAAAAACCAAAACTTGGCCAAAAGTAGCTCTCAAATGAACCCTCATGGAGATGTTTCTTGAGACTATTATAATGCATCAAAATATTTTAAGAAGTTTGATGAAACAAAAACTGGTGCTAAGGGACTAGTTGATCTGGGAATTACTAAGATACCCAGATTCTTCATTCATTCACCAGAGAACCTACCAAAGGAGTCGGATGATAATGGCAGCTTCAAGTTTTGTTAGAATATGTAGGGCTTGCACTCAACATAGCTAAGCCAAAGTCCAAGATTGATTTACCTCTACAAGAAAAAATGTCAGAATATGTACAAGAAACGAAAGTCAGAATATCTACAATAAAGAAAGTCGACATAAGTTACAAAATAGGAAAGTTAGTATAGAATATGTTAGAAAAGTTAGAATAGAATAAGAAGTCTTAGGTTTCTTATTTTCACAAGGTTAGGTTAGAGTTAGCTTATATAAGTTTGTATTCAAGTAAGGAGTAAAGCAACAATAATACAATTTTCAATTATTTTCTTTACATGGTATTAGAGCAACTTTCTTTGATTACCTAAGACTCTTGAGGCTCAGGCTCTTCCCCGTCTCCGATGACTATGCACTTTGATCGTAGACGCAAGAGGCAGGGAAAGGAAATCACACTCTGCAACAACTTCATGCAGAGAAGCCACGCGCAATTAACCTGCAACTCAAACAAGGAAGGGATGATTATTGCTCCGACATACATCTCGCCATCAACCGCGACAACCTTCTATGCTTCAAAAACAACATAGGGTTGTTCATCCATCGATAAGACCACAACCTATTCCTAGTAATCAATCATCCTGAAACCCAACACCAAAAACAAAAATAAATAAAAAATAAAAAAATTGTTGACTCGAATTGAGCAATACCAAAAAAATTGTGTTGACTCGAATTAAGCGAATTGAGCAATACCAAAACTTGTGTTGACTCAAATTGAGCAATACCAAAATTTGAATTGACTCAAATTGAACAATTTTTTTCATACCAGAATTATCCGAATTTGATAGTCATGTTGACCACTCAAGTCGAACCATTAGTTGTTCACTCGATAGTTATGATTTCTTCATACAAGAATCATCCATAATTTTTATACAGAAATTCATCCAGAATTTTTATCCAGCGTCATCTATAATTTTCTAGAATTTGACTTTAGAGTTTCCTACAAATTGATCTTCACCAAATTGGACTTCAAAGTTTTCTCCAAGCTGCACATTCCATCTGCGTCTACATGTCCAGCTTGCAGGGGAGTGTTAGAATATGTAGAGATTGCACTCAACATAGCCAAGCCCAAGTCCAAGATTGATTTACCTCTATAAGAATGAAAGTCATAATATGTACAAAAATGAAAGGAAAGTCAGAATATCTAGAAAAAAGAAAATCTACATAAATTACAGAATAAGAAAGTCAGTATAGAATATGTTAGGAAAGTCAGAATAGAATAAGAAGTCTTAGGTTTCCTATTTCCACAAAGTTAGGTCAGAATTAGCTTATATAAGCTTGTAATCAAGTAAGGAATAAAAGAAACGATAATACAATTCTCAATTATTTTATTTACAGGGTATAAGCTAACGTGCCTTGACCGTCGGTTTTCAAAGCAGTTCAAAGTAGCTAACGTGCCTTGACCTCAATTATTATTTGTATTTTACTTTCCCTCTAAGACTAGCAGTTAACGTGCCTTGACCGTCTGTTTTTAAAGCAGATTACCAAAATACCCCTGAGAAATCAAATGTTGAGATTGAATCTTTCGTATCTCGAACATCTCATCTCGAGAAAAATCCTAAGGCCCAACTAAAATCGTAATCGCATGTCGAGAAAAATTCAATAGTTGATTTAAAAAAATTTGCATCTTAAACAACTAATCTCGAAGAAAATCTAACAGTTCTAATTTAATTGTGTGCACATCTTGAGGAAAATCTAAGATTTAACATGCATCTCGAGGAAATCTGACGGTCCAGTGTGTATTTTGATGAAATCTGAATGTTCAGCACGCATCTTGAGGAAATCTGACGTCTGAATAAATTGCCCCCATATAATAAATTATTAGCAATAATTTAACCCAATAAAATAATTTTGAATTTAATTTTGCCCATTGAAACAAAATAGACCTGAGAAATGATGAAGATGACCTGCAACTCAAACTTAACTTCAAAACTTGGCAAGTTTTTCCACTCCAAACATTTAATCAAGAAAATTTTGATTATCTTCCTCCTCCTCCCATTCTTCCTTCTCTATCTCGCAGTCTCGCAACCACCTCCCCCTTCATTCTCCATCCTATTCCTCATTTCTACACTTCTTCCTCCCCTTCCTCCTCTATTTCACAACCTCTATAATAAAGTTAGGGCATCATTTCTCATTCATCCTCCTCCTCCCTCATTCATCCTCCTTCCTCGCCCTTCATCTCTCAGGTCTGTTATGTTTTCAAGGGGCAAAATTAAATTCAAATTTATTTAGAACATCAGATTTCATCGAGATCATGCACGAATAAATCTGAACCGTCAGGTTTTACTCGAGATGCATGCTGGAGCGTCAAGTTTTCCCCAAGATGCATACTGAATCATTAAATTTTTCTTGAGATGCATGAACAATTAAATTTACCTAGAGATGTGTGTACGATTAAATTTGAACCATTGATTTTACTCGAGATGAGTTATTTAAGATGCAAGATTTTTTTAAATCAACTGTTGATTTTTTCTCGAGATACGATTATGATTTCAGTTGGGCCTTAGGATTTTCCTCAAGATGAGATGTTCGATATACAAAAGATTTAATCTCAGTCTTTGATTTCTCAGGAGTATTTTGGTAATATGCTTTGAAAATAGACGGTTTAGAAACGTTGACAGCTAGTCTTAGGGAATAAGTGCAATACAAATAGTAATTGAGGGTAAAGCTAAATAAGATATGCATCATAAGGGAAGTGCAAATAACCATTTCCAAAAATTCATTTTCAAAATGTTTTTTCAAAGAAGTCCTCAAAATTCCGAAGTTTTCTAAAAAAAAAAAATTATCAGAAATTTCCGAATTTTGGAATAAAAAGTCGAATATGTTGGAACGGGAATCAGAACACCCGTTTCCCGTTTAGATCCCATCCGTCCCAAAACCAGCCCTAAATCCTAATCCAATCTCTTCATTTTTATATTTTTTTCTTTCTCCTTCGTCTCTTCTCGTCTGCGTTGGCATCATTCTCTCATCTCTCTCGCATTCTTCGCGTCTCTCACTCTCTCTGAAACCCATTAGCAATGGCAGCACTATTGGCGGCTCGTCAAGCCGCATCTCTGACTCGGCTCTCCTCTCCATCGGCTTCTCAAGCAGCCAAGTTTATCCAGCGGCGCAACCTTTCAGGCGGTGGAGGTAACTCATCGATTTCCCCGAAATTGAATTTAAATTTCCTCATGAATCCGATCTCTTCAATAGTTTATTGAGTTGATTGTAATGGGTAAGTAAATCTATCGACTTGCAATTTGGGGTTTTGTAGAAAATTGCTAATCTCGTTTGAAGAATTAAATCGATGCCCATGTCAAAAAATGTGGTCGATTGGTGACAACCATTGATAATCTGTTTAGAATAGGCATCATCGCTCCAATTTTGGACATGGGCTGGTTTCTTCCCATGAGTTTTCATCATTGGAGAATCGGTTTGCCATTGGTTCACTCAACTCTTACTCTGCCCAAGGGAACTGGATATGGCAACATTTAGTTGGGGCTTGTGATTTGAAGAACATAATCGATGAATTTTTAAAGACAAGAAGAAACATGTTCCAGACTCATTCTAGGCCATTAATTGGATGTCAAATCAGAAAGATCGGAGTGAGGTTCATTTTCAATATGCAATCTTAGAGACTGGTGAGCTGGTTGTGCATTTGTTGTGGTCCTTTTGGTTCCAAGCCCCTTGTAATCTTCATTCATTTTTCTTTGCCTGCCTTAGACGCTCGCAAGGAAGAGGATTTTAATGCAATTTTTGGTGTTTTAGTGATAATTACATTAAAAAAAAAACCATTCCATTACCCTCTAGCTTGACCCATTAGTGAAGAAATGTAAACTCGTACGACAATATAACAGTTACATATTTCACGAGAAGTTACCAATCTGTTGGGGATTCACGTTATTTTTGGCCTTGAAGAATCATACTCTTTTGATATGTAATACAACAGTTACACATTTCATAAGAATTTACCAATCTGTTCCTGAATCCTGATAAACTAAAACTATAAAAATAAAAGGAGTATTCATCATTCTGCAAATGTTTGTGATTTGGATTAGCTTGAATGCTTTGGTGCACATTTATTTCTAACATTTTTTCTTGTATAAAATAAGTTTTTTATTCACTTTGTCACAGATCATCATGGACCACAAAAGGTGAATATTTGGCAGGATCCATTGAGCCCATCAAAGTGGAAAGAGGAGCATGTGAGTTTCATCATTTCGTTGAAGATTAACTATTCATATGAGCATGATATGCCAATCTTTTTTTATTTTATTTACTTTATATATATTTCACCTAGTTTTAATTTCTCTGCAATGTGAAATGTGTGGAACTTCTAACTGATTTGCTACAGAAATGTTGTATACACCTCCATAACAAGGACAATCCATTTTTGTTTAGGAGTTCGCCATAGCAGACACTATTTCAGACATCACACAATAAAATACCTACTCATAGTCAATGTTTTAAAAAATGCTTGAAACGTGTGCCTTGAGGCCCGTTTCAAGGCGAAACACACCTAAAACGTCTAAGAGGCATTAGTTGAAATGTTTTTTCACTGTTTTTCAGTGAGTTGTGAGTTTCACTTACAAGGGAAAAAAAATCAAGGTCGCTGTTGCTTGCCTTGCAATGAAGAAGAGAAGATGAAGCTTATAGCTCTCTTCTTCCATTGCTTATTTGTTTTCTATTCTTATTTTTCTCATCTTCATTGCAACCCTATTACTGATTCTCGTTCATATTCTTACGCCTCATGCCTCGAGCCTTACGCCTTGCCTCACTAGCTAGTCGAACGCATTACCTCACGTTTCAGCCTTTGACATTTATGATATCTACACAATTTAGATATGATTTATGTATTGTGGGTAAATTTGATATGTTCAGCGGAAGCTTACAAACCAAATCGTTGACTTGATTAACAAAGTTTCAAAACTCTAATAATATTTTCAATAATCAAAAAACAAAAACTAATTACAACTTCTAATAAGCCTATTTAACCAAAATAAAACCTTAAACCTAATCTAATTGGACTTCTAATTCTACTTGCACTTATGTATGGACTGACTCAATTAATAATTAAATAATACAATAAACAAATATACTCATATTACATCATTCTCCGCCACTTCGAAAAGCTCATTCTCGAGCTTTGAGGATGAAATCTTCGAAAGATGCACCAGTAAAAGTTGACCTCGAACTTTGCCTTTGTAATTGCCATACCATAAATAACCAAACAACATTTGACCACCAGATATAACGTCCAACCCGAATCCCGAATCCTTGGCTAAAAAAATGTCCATTTCTTGACTTGAATCTTCTCAAATATGTTCTTAAACTTGTCCTCAAAATGCACCACAAAATTTTCCTAGGATCACTAACTTTGTCTCGTGGTGGTACTTGACCTAACCTTTAATGTTGAACAAGTTGATCATCAAAATTGCTAGAACTAGCAGGTTGTGGTGGGACAAGACCTTCCATGTGGTTGCGCATAACTTGATCCTCATCAAAAGATGATTTAGACCCATGTGGTTGTACAACAAAATAGGTGGGGGCAAATAACTTCATCTTCCCAAGTCGTGTTCATGCAACAAACATCTCATATTGGCTATCATCTTCAGAAGATGAAAAAAAAAGATGACACCCAACATCCATGTTTGTGCCCATAGTCTTATGAGGTCTCGCCGACCACGCTCAAGCTATTGATAGTGGTTGACCAGCGGCGAATCAGATCTTTCCTGTGGTGTTAGATCAAATTTTCGACGACGCGAGGACTATTGAATTGGGGCATGATGGTACGTTCTTCGTCTATCCTCAACAAAGTCATCTCTATGTTCATTCTTCATCACTCTATTCTTCTTGTCTGAGTTTGGATTGGGAAAGAATTAGGATTTTCACCCATTCTTTCTTCATTTTGTTGTTTATAAACACACTTTTTGTGCAAATCACAATTTGCAATTCGTAGATTTTCAGTTATTAGGGTTATCATCTTTGTTCGTGACAATCACTCCATTCTTGCAAAACTTCTTTTGAATACGTTAAAAGAAGTTATGGTTGCAAAACTTCTGTGCAACCATAATAAGAGCGTGGAGCACAGAGTGTTGGCGAAAAGCATTGGACCAAGGGTATCAGTGGCAACCTTCTTCTTTCCCACTGGAGATGATGCAAAACCATATGGACCAATTAAAGAGTGATTGTCTAAAGATAATCCTCCCCTATACAGAGAAACATCTGTCAATGAATACGTTAGCTTCTATCTGTCCAGAGGACTAGATGGAAGTTCATCCCTACCTTATTTTAAGCTGTGATTGTGTGTTGAAAACGTGAATAATTGGCATAAGAAAAAAAAATTTGACTTGAGAAAAATAATTATGAATATTACCATATGTTCTCTAATTCAATATGTTCCTACTTTGAGATAAAGAAGTTGTTGCAGTCAGAATGTATTTGTATGTAGAGGGAGAGAGTTGCTTGAATCCATCTTTATTGTCCTTGATCATTTAATTGTGTTATGAGCAGATAGAGAAACGCATTGTAAACCCATCCTCGCATCCATATGTGGAAATGATTTCCATCATACAAACCAAAATGTGCCAGGTGAAGTCTTTTTTCCAAATCTTAGGCTTTTTTTTTTTTTTCGAAAGGCCAAATCTTAGGCTTTGGAATTGGAACTATGCCTTTTAGTCATCTAATTACGTGCTTCCTCAAAAACCTATCTCTTATGTATTAGAGCCAAAATTTCCAAGCTCTATCTTTATTAGTTTACTAGCTTAATCTTTTGGTATTGGATGCAAAATTCAAATCTGGATGTGTTTGATTTTTGTTTTCCATTGAAAACTTAAACTATTGAAGAGAGGGAGTGAGTACGAAATATGTGACCTCCATTGAAATATCTCTCTCGAAATCATAAAAAAAAAAATTACTCTAGGGGGACCTAAGAAAACTTTTCCATGATAACTCAAGAAATATGGCTATCTTAATCATCATTGTATGAAAACGTTTCTCACTTGTTTCCATCCATCCGAAAATCAGCGTTAATTTACTGTCTTCATTTTTTTCTCCTTTGTCTCTTCTTGTCTGCGTTGGCATCAATCTCTCATCCTCTCGCATTCTTCGAGTCTCTCACTCTCTCTAAAACCGATTGGTGACGGAGCACTATTGGCGGCTCGTCAAGCCACATCTCTAACTCGACTCTCCACTCCATTGGATGTTCAAACCGCCAAGCTAATCCAGCACTGCGACCTTTCAAACGGTGGAGGTATCTCATTGATTTCCCCCAAATTGAAACTAAGTTTCCCCATGAATCCGATCTCTTCAATAGTTTTGCTTAAGATCTTCAAAACTAGAACTGATTTTACATAATTTTTGTGTTTACTTATTATTTGATTAAGTTGATTACAATGGGTAAGTAAATTATGATGGTGCCAAATTCTGTTCAACCTGACCTTGACATGCACACGAAAATTTAGGGGTGGGCACGGTCCGGGATTGGGCTTGTCCCGATCCTGGTTTCGATCCAATAAAATGAGTCCAAAACAATCCGGATTACGAAATTTTCTCGAGCACACCCAATTGGTCTCAAACCGATTTGAATCGGGACGATCCGAGTCGGGACCATTCTATCCCGATTCAAATTTCACAATCAAATGGCCCAAACACAACCCAAAGCAACAGTATAAATTTAAGCCCAAAGACAGATTCTAGAATGAGTGAGACCTTGTCTTTTCTATGGAGAAAGTTGTGGATGTGTATATTGATTTGATTTGGCTTTCCACCATCTTGACCCTTGGATTTGTGTTTAAAATTGACCCTTGACCCAATCCGTGCTTCTATTTTTGGGATTGGCCATGAGAGAAAAGAGAGAGCAGGGTTTAATTGCAACTTCTTTTTTCTTTATCACTCATCTTGATGTATTTTTTACCCTTGGATTTCTATTTAAAACAAGCTTTTGTGAGAGGCTTGACCCTGGTTAAGATCAGAAGGCGCTCACTAGCGACTTTGGAACTTCCGCCATGTTATTCGCTTATACGATATACACGATTAAGCAGCCAATTACTAGCTTGCAATTGATTTGATTTGCTCGGTGGCTAGCTCTTCTCATCGATATGGTGACGTGCATTGTCGGGTTCAAGTGCAGGGGCTGGAGCTAGCCGATGGTGCACTGGTATTTGTCGGCGGTGGTGTTGATCTCGTTGCCGACCGTGATGTAATTGAAGACGACCCATGATCTGCGATGAAGACTGGATCCATGTCGGCTTGGCTGAAGATGCCTTGCGATCTGTGTTGGCTGTAATTGAAGAAGATTTGTGCCCTGTGATGAAGATCAGATCCTCGCTTCATGTTGGATTGGTCAGAACACTCGAACTGATCTGCTTGGTGAACTTGATGAACTAATTTGCTTGGAACTCGATGAACAGATTTGCTTTGAACTCGATGAACTGCTCTGCTTGGTGAATGAATTTGCAGACAGAACAGATTAGGAACTGATTTCTTTATCAACTCAATTAGTGGACATTAGGAACCGAATGAAAACATTAGGAACTCGAATGAATGAGCAGAGCAGTTCGTTGAGTTGGGTAAGAAGTGTGATGATTCCCATGTCAAAGGAGTTGCAAATGAATCCGCAAGTTCACCTATCATTGACGGTTACATATGGGTTCACTAGAATAACTATGTCGTATCCCTTTCGCTCATTTAGCTCTTAGTACAGGATCATTCAAATCAAATTTCTTTGTTATTTCGGATGGGCGAATTCCTATGGATCCATCCCCGAAGGAACTGGACATGATAAATTTTCATCATCTGACTCAAGCAAAAATCAAAAGAATCAAATAAAGCCATAGAGAATCCATGTGTAATCCAATCAATACTTATATGACTACATCCAAGGATTGTGATTTCGTTTTTTCGAGTTTATTTTGGTCTTTGGATTTTAAGAAATTTTTCGGTGTGTAAAAAAAAGTAGAAATTTTGAAGATGTATAAAATATATATAATGAATTTCGAGGGCATATGGAATATGTGAAAAAAAAAAGATGAAAGTAAATAAATCTACTAGATTAAATGAAGCCTAAATACCAATAAATGAAACAAACATAAAAATCAATATATAATTACAAAATCAGGAAGTGGTTTCAAAAATCAATTTATAAATAGAAGAAATGATAATTAGAAAATAGGGGTGGTTTCGAAAATCAATAATTAATCAGAAGAACTGATAATACAAAAAAAAACCCGAAATTTACGAAAAAATCTCGAAAATTTTCAAAAAAACCTTCAAAAAAAATGTAATTTTTGGTAGTAGGTTTTTGTATTTTTAAAAAATGTACGAAAAATCCGAAATTAACGAAAAAACCTCAAAATCCCTCGAAAAAATGTAATTTTTTCTTTCGCCTTTTTTCTTTTCGTAATTACCAAAAATGAAATTTTCGTTGAAATTTCACAAGATTTTGGGAAATCAAATTCCTTGAGTACATCTAAGTATAAAATTACCATCATGTGTCCAAAGTTACCACTTATCCAAGTTACCAACCAAATTCACCAAAGTTACCACCCTTAAAAATTGAAGTTATCTGGATGCACGAAAGTTATCTATTCCAACACTAAGCTGAAGCTATTTTAACAAACAACCATTATCCTCAAGACTATCAACAAACACGGTAAACCAAACAAGATACGAATGGAGACTATTTGGATACGCATGTAAAAAATTCACATATGTACCCAACAATTCAAGTATTATGTACGGGGAATAATATGTGCTTCCAACGGGGTTTTCATGAGTGTAACCAATGATAGTTCCTCGCTCATATCTGACAGCTCGCCTTTCACTGCATTAGTCCACTTAAAAAAGTTAACCAGATTCACAAGGGCAAGTGTGAAAACTGAAGCTTTCCCAACTCCAGTCCTGCACAAGTTCTCATACCTGCACAAGTTGAGCTTCTTCTATATTCGTTGTTTTCTGTTCATTTTCTGGGAGGTGTCTATCCCCGGAATTTGACAGAATAACAGAAGGAGTAGAATAATAGATTATTGAAAGGAGAATACAGAGGAAAGCTCAACTCCTATATCTTTCATTTTATGAGAGAATGAGAGCTCTTTATATAGAGTTCATGAGGAACAAACAATTGAATGCCATTAAAACCAAAACCTTTGGCTTTTCATTTGCATAACCTTTGGCTTTTCATTTGCACAAAGTTAATATAAAAACCTTTTGTATTACCAAAGTTAATGCCAGGCTATTCAATTTATCACAATGAGTGACAATTTCTCATTCACCCATAAAATGGTGTTAAACCATATTTTCCAACAATCCCCCACATGAATGAAATTGAATGACGTCAGGAATGACTAGGACTTGACTCGACTCGACGGGACTCGACACAACATGGTGATAGGTTCTACGGTTGATACCTGCATAAGATAGGTAGGGGTAACCTTTGAACCTTCCCTCGTGAAGACATGTCAACTTTACTGGCTAATCAGTAGACGCGATGTCCTTGAACTGTTCTATCGTTTGTATAAACGATCACATATCTCACACAGATATCTTCCTGACACAAGTTCAGTTCTCATTATTATGTTCATTTTGGCCGTGAACATCTGCCTGGTTCTGCAAGAGTTTCTAAAGGATTTAGCCCAGCAATCCTCGTTTGAAGCGGCCCCACTTCTCTCTCACATAGGTGAATTCTTACTTAAGAGTAAACACGCATTACTCCGCTCGAAAATTCAACAGTTCCGACGCATAAGAATTATTAAAAGCTGAAATGCTTAACCTTTTCCTACCGGTGTCACTGTTTGCATCATAGAAATAGGACTGGGGAGACCCCCACAGTGACCTCACTCAGTCTCAACAATTAGGTTGTCCCTTTGAACCAAGATCTTGGGATCTCCAGTCAACATGGTTGGGTTTCCTTTGTCTCGAATTTATAATTTTATGGGCTTAAGTCCCATTCCTCTAGATGTCTTCTCAACTTGGTCTCTGGGTAACCCTTTGGTTAGCGGATCCGCAATATTTGCTTTAGACCTTATGTAGTCAATACTTATGACTCCAATTGAGAGAAGTTGTCTAACAGTTTTGTGTAGTCGACGTATGTGTCTAGACTTACCGTTATACATTGCACTCTGTGCTCTACCAATCGTAGATTGGTTATCACAATATATGCATATTGTAGGCACAGGTTTCGACCAATTTGGAATGTCCTCCCAGAAATTTCGTAGCCATTCAACCTTTTCACCACACTTATCTAAGGCTACAAACTCAGATTCCATAGTGGATCTTGTTTTGAGGATTTCCATGAGACATCAACACCTCCCAAAGTGAATACATATCCACTAGTTGCCTTTGAGTCTTGTATATCAGATATCCAGCTCGCGTCAGTGTACCCTTCAACGACTTTTGGATATCTAGTATAGTGCAGACCATAATCGCGAGTAAATCGTAGATACCTCAGTATTCTCATGATAGCTTTCCAGTGTTCAGATCCTGGATTACTCGTATATCTAGCTAGCCTACTGACAGTGAAGGCAATGTCTGGTCTTGTACAGCTCATTAAGTACATAAGACTGCCTATCACTCTTGCATACTCAATTTGATAGATGCTTTCCTCTTTATTCTTTGACAAGTGTTGGCTTATATCTATTGGTGTTCTAGCTAAGCCAAAATCACCTTTGCAGAACTTGTCAAGAGTTTTGTCTACATAGTGTGATTGACTCAGAATAAATCCTTAAGTTCTTGTAATTTTAATTCCCAAAATTACATCAGCCAGTCCCATATCTTCCATATCGAACCTTGACTTCAATATGTCCTTTGCCAATTTAATCATGCGTTCATTGCTTCCCACAATGAGCATGTCATCAACATATAAACACAGAATAACATAACCATGTTCTGTGTTCTTGACATATACGCATTTGTCACACTCGTTGATCTTGAAACCATTTGACACCATAATACTGTCAATTTTTTCATGCAATTGTTTAGGTGCTTGTTTTAGTCCATACAAGGACTTCACCAACTTGCACACTTTCCTTTCTTGTTCAGGCGCTATGCAACCCTCAGGTTGTTCCAAGTATATCTCTTCCTCGAGATCTCCATTAAGAAATGCAGTTTTTACATCCATTTGATGGATTTCAAGGTTTCGCAAAGCGGCAATCGCTATTATCATTCTTTTGGAGCTTATTCTCGTGACAGGAGAACAAGTATCAAAGTAGTCAAGACCTTCACGTTGTCTATAACCTTTGATTACAAGTCTGGCCTTGTATTTGTCAATTGTTCCATCAACTTTCATCTTTCATTTGAAGATCCACTTAGAGCCAAGTGGTTTACTTCCAGGAGGGAGATCTACCAATTCCCAAGCACGGTTTTGCATGATGGAATTAATCTCACTCTTTTTGGCTTCTTTCCATAAAGGACCATCAACTGAGCTTACATCATTTTTATAAGTTTGAGGTTCAGCTTCTAGCATATAGGTTAGAAAGTCAGGACCAAACGACTTTTCTACCCTAGCTCTTTTGCTTAGTTTAAGTTCTTCTATCTCTTCTTCTAAATTTTCATCTTGTTCACAAGGTATTTCCTCTAGATCCTCAAGAATCTGTTTTGATGAGCTCGGTTCATCTTCTTTAGATTTATAAGGAAATACATGCTCGTAGAACGTAGCATTTCTCGACTCCATTATCGTATTCTTGTGAATATCGGGGTTTTTCGAGTCATACACAAGAAACCTATATGCACTACTGTTTTGTGCATAACCAATGAAGACACAGTCAACCGTTTTTGGTCCTATCTTCATTTTCTTTGGAGTCGGAGCCATAACTTTGGCTAAACACCCCCACATTTTCAAGTATTTACAGGAAGATTTCCTTCCTTTTAATAGCTCATATGGAGTTTTATCAACTTCCTTTCGCGGTACCTTATTTAAAAGGTAATTAGCTGATAAAACAACTTCCCCCCACAGGTTGTGTGGTAACCCAGAACTTATGAGCATCACATCCATCATCTCTTTTAAAGTGCGATTCTTTCGTTCGACGACGCCGTTAGATTGAGGAGAGTCTGGTGGTGTGACCTCATGAATAATTCTTTGTTGGGCACAAAAGCACCAAACGGTTCCACATATTCACCTCCACGGTCACTTCTCACGACTTTAATTTTCTTGGTAAGTTGATTTTCAACTTCATTCTTGTACATGGCAAACTTTTCCACAGCCTCATTTTTGCTTTTAGTAAATATACATAACAATATTTTGTACTGTCATCAATGAAAGTCACAAAATATTTGTTTCCCCCTCTTGTTTGAACAAATTTTAAATCACAAATATCACTGTGGATTAATTCAAGGGGTTCAATTTTCCTTTCAACATTTCGAAAGTTCTGGTTTGTTTTGCCTCTACAAAAATTTCACACTTGTGTTTATTAACAGTAAAAGTGGGTATATGGTCCAAGTGAATTAATCTACGTAAATAATTATAATTCACATGACCTAGTCTACCATGCCATAAGTTAGAGGACTCGAGCAAATAAATGGAAGACTTTTCTTTATTCATATCATTTCGGTTGATGGCAATTACATTCATTTTCATAATGCCATCTGTTACATAACCTTTACTAACATACATCCCATTTTTGGACAAAACAATTTTCTGGGACTCATTTACAATTTTAAATCCATGAATATCCAGTAGCGTCCCAGAAATGAGGTTATTCCTGATGTCGGGCACATATAGCACGTTGGTAAGCTTGACTTCCGTTCCCGATGTCATCTTTAGGAAGACAGTTCCTTTCCCTTTGATTTCTGAGGTGGCGGAGTTGCCCATGTACAGCTTTTCCCCAGGTTCAATCAGTTTCAGATTGGAAAAAGCATTCCTATCTGAGCAAATGTGGCGGGTTGCTCCAGTGTCTAGCCACCACTCCTTGGGGTTTGAGTCCACCAAGTTAACTTCTGAGATTACAGCAACAAGGTCATCACTTGTGTCCATTGCATTGACCTCATTCTTCTTTTTCTTTGACAGCCTGCAGTCCGCCTGTCACAGTTGAAACATCTACCCTGAAACTTGGGTTGTTGCTTCTTGAACACCCCTCCTTTTGACCTCAATTTGTTTATGTTCTTTGTGGGCCTCTTGCCTTTGGAGCTCTCACCATGCTCCACAATATTCGCCTTAGCAGTGGCGACAGTAAATCTCCTCTCAGATCTTCTGTTGTCCTCCTCTATGCGAACACGGACAATTAGGTCTTCAAGACTCATATCCTTTTTTTTTATGCTCGAGATAGTTCTTGAAGTCTTTCCAAGTAGGAGGCAGTTTTTCTATTACCGAGGCGACTTGAAAAGATTCACTGATTTGCATTCCCTCGGCATGTATCTTGTCGGTAATCAATTGCAGCTCCTGCATTTGACTTACCACAGGTTTTGAATCCACCATTTTGTAATCCAAGAACTGGCTCACAATGTACTTCTTGGCGCCTGCATCCTCGGTTTTGTACTTGTGTGCTAGGGAATCCCACAGCTCTTTGGCAGTCCTTTTTTAGCTTACACATTGCACAAAGAGTCAGCTAAGCTATTCAACACATAGTTTCTGCACATATAGTCAGAATCCTTCCATGCATTGAAAGCTATGAGTACTCGAGGATCAGTTTTGTCCTCTCTTAGCTTTGGTGATTCCTCGGTTAGCAACCGTGCTAGACCCAGTGTGGTTAGGTAGAAAAGCATCTTTTGCTGCCACCTTTTGAAGTTTAAGCCAGCAAACTTCTCAGGCCTTTCAGCGTGATTTATCAGAACAGAAACTGGTGTAATAACGGCTGGCACTCGTGCCTCAGAACCGCTTGGAACTTGACCCGCAGGTGTGTTCTCGGCCGTAGCCATATTTACATTCTGTCCCAACGGCACATGTATTTGTCCAATATTAATTACCGGAGGGTTCAAAGGAACATGTATATTCATTCTGTTATTGTTCCCATTGTTTCCATCGTTAAGATTAATATTCTCGTTTTCCATCTCTACAAAAGAAGTCAGAAGATTAGTATTGAATAAAATTCAATCAATCCGAAAATAATTGAACAAATTATTTTCCAATTCCGAATCTGTAAAAATAATAAGATGACAAAATTCCAATATTAGGAACCAATTAATAAGACACGGCAGAATTGGTTCCGAAAGCAATTAAATTTAAGAAACTGAAAATAACTTCTTGGTGTTCCACAACCTGTTAAGAACTTTAAAGGACTAAAAGAGGACGTAAAAAAATGGAGCCAGACGTTAAGCGCTATATCAAACGTTGCAGGGCTTGTCACATAGCCAAAAGCCATAACCAAAATACGGGATTATATACTCCTCTTCCACTTGCTAAAGTGTTATGGGAGGACCTAAGCCTTGATTTTGTGGTGGGTCTACCTCGGACTCAACAAAGCAAAGATTCGATTATGGCAGTGGTTGATGGATACTCTAAAATGACTCATTTTGTGCCCTCTAAAAAGACTATGGATGCGACTTACGTGGCTGATCTTTATTTTCGTGAAATTGTGAAACTTCATGGAATTCCAAAGACAATCACTTCTGATCGTGATTCAAAATTCGTGAGTCATTTTTGGCGAACACTATGGCGAAAAGCTTGGAACCAAGCTTCAATTTAGCTCTTCTTTTCACCCTCAAACAAACGGCCAAACCAAAGTTGTTAATCGAAGCTTGGGAAATCTTTTAAGAAGCATTGTGGGTCAAAATATTCGTCAATGGGATCTGATCTTAGCGCAAGCTGAGTTCGCATATAATCGGGTCAGTGAGTTGGACAACTGACCATAGCCCATTTGCAGTTTACGAATTCAATCCTATTACTCCTTTGGAATTAGCTCCATTGCCTACTAGTCAACAATTCAGTAGTAATGCATTAGAATGTACCAAGCAAATCAAAAGGTTGCATGAGGAAATTAGAGAAAGAATGGCAAAGCAAAATGAAAAGTACCAAAAGCAGGCCAATAAGCACAAGAAACATGCAGCATTTCAGGAGGGTGATTTGGTATGGATACATCTTCGCAAGGAACCTTTTTCACCTGGGAAGTACGCTAAACTCAAGCCTAAGGCAGATGGTCCATTCAAGGTACTCAAACGTATTGGTGAAAATGCATACCAGATTGAACTTCCTGCAGGCTATGGAGTTTCCACTACATTCAATGTCTTTGATCTCTCTCCTTATCACGGGGAAAATGGCATACTAGACTCGAGGGTGAGTCTTTTTCAAGAACAGGTTCAAGTTTAGTATTAGTGAAGCCTTGGAGAGTTGTAGAATTCCAGAAATTGGAACTAGGAGTCCCTTGAATTTTAATTGCAATTTCTAAGGGTCATTTAAAGTTTTAAGGTCTTCATAAATTATTTGTAGTCTTGGGAATGCTTATACTTGGAGGGTTGTTCCAAGGAGTCGTTAAATATGTGTAGCCATGAATGACATGAAAATTATTATTGAGTTTTATGAAAGTTTATAGCCTTTGGCTTTACAGAGATTTAACTCTCTATCTCCCGTCTTTCCTTTGATCTTGATTCAGAAAAACAAGAGTGTCAGTGGTTGTGCTTGATCCTCCCATGTTCCTGGTTCTCTTTTTCCTGGCATCATATAATGTGAAAAAAATAAGGGAGTGGGTAGTTATTTCATAAGCCAAAATATTTGTAAGTCAAAAGCAAAAATAATTGGATTCGGGTTTAAGCAAAAAAAAAAAAAAAAACTTTGTAGCAAATAAAGCTTCGGAGTTCCAAAACTTACCTAGGCAATTTTCGACGGTTATAAGCAAATAAGTTACATTTGAGCTAGTTCACAAATTCCTCTTAAGTCTTCTTTACGACAACTTGATCACTAGATAAACAAACATAGTCAAGGACAACTAAGGTTTCAACATACACCATGCCATTCTTTTATGACAAGGCCAATAAGGATTTTTTTTAATACAAAAAACTATACATGCACTGATCCAAGAAAGCAAGACTTACCCGCATCAATGGCAAAATTTCCAACAAAGAATTCTTGATTTTTCCCATCCAATGATAGACATCTTGCGCCATTCTTTCAGGGCGATAGGTAAGAAGTGTGATGATTCCCATGTCTACATCCATAAAATATTTTCAAAGGAGTTGCAAATGAATCCCCAAGTTCACCTATCATTGACGGTTCTAGAACCGCTAGACCTACGGTACATACGGGTTCACCAGAATAACTATGTCGTATCGCTTTCGCTCATTTAGCTCTTAGTGCACGATCATTCAAATCAAATTTCTTTGTTATTCGGATGGGCGAATTCCTATGGATCCATCCCCGAAGGAACTGGACATGATAAATTTTCATCATCCGACTCAAGCAAAAATCAAAGGAATCAAATAAAGCCATAGAGAATCCATATGTGTAATCCAATCAATACTTATATGACTACATCCAAGGATTGTGATTTTGTTTTTCGAGTTTATTTCGGTCTCTGGATTTTAAGAAATATTTTGGTGTGTAAAAAAAAGGTAGAAATTTTGAGGATGTATAAAATATATATATAATGAATTTCGAGGGTATATGGAATATGTGAAAAAATTAAGATGAAAGTAAATAAATCTACTAGATTAAATGAAGTCTAAATACCAATAAATGAAACAAACATGAAATCAATATATAATTACAAAATCAGGAGGTGGTTTTAAAAATCAATTTATAAATAGAAGAAATGATAATTAGAAAATGGGGGGGGGGGGGGGGGGGTTCGAAAATCAATAATGAATTAGAAGAACTAATGATATAAAAAAATCAAAAATTTATGAAAAAATCTGGAAATTTTTCAAAAAAAACCCTTCAAAAAAATGTAATTTTTGGTAGTATGGTTTTGTATTTTTAAAAAAAACGAAATTTACGAAAAAAAATCCGAAATTAACTAAAAACCTCAAAATTTATCAAAAAAAATCCCTCGAAAAAATTTAATTTTTTCTTTTCGTAATTACAAAAAATGAAATTTTCGTTGAAATTTCACAAGATTTTGGGAAATCACATTCCTTGAGTACATCTAAGTATAAAATTACCATCATGTGTCCAAAGTTACCACTTATCCAAGTTACCAACCAAATTCACCAAAGTTACCATCCTTAAAAATTGAAGTTATCTGGATGCACGTAAGTTATCTATTCCAACACTAAGCTGAAGCTACTTTAACAAGCAGCCATTATCCTTAAGACTATCAACAAACACGGTAAACCAAACAAGATACGAATGGAGACTCTCTGGATATGCATGTAAAAATTCACATATGTACCCAACAATTCAAGTATTATGTACAGGGAATAATATGTGCTTCCAACGGGGTTTTCATGAGTGTAACCAATGATAGTTTCACTGCATTAGTCCACTTAAAAAAGTTTTCGCAAGGGCAAGTGTGAAAACTGAAGCTTTCCCAACTCCATTCCTGCACAAGTTCTCAGACCTGCACTAAATGGTAAAAATGACGGATCCATCACATTCGTATCTCCTTGCAAGAATCTCTCAGGCATAAGTTTGTATGGCTCGGTCCATACATCGGGGTTATGATGTAACGCGTAAATGCTTACCATGACACGTGTTCCTTTAGCCACCTTTCTTCCCATAAATGTAGTATCTTTACTAGTCTTGTGAGGGATTGCAAATGGTGCTATTGGTTTCATTCTCAAAGTTTCTTTCATCACTGCTTGCAAATAGTGCATTTTGCTTAAATCTTCAGTTTTAAGAATAGAACTATCACCATTTACAGTGTTCTGTTTGATAGAGATTCTCCTGGGCTGTTTGATCATGTATCAAGAACGCTAGTGCCCATGTCGCTGTAGCTGATGTTGGAGTTCATATTTTCTCGAGATTATCACGACACGTGTATGACTCAGGGGTGTGACCGTTTTTATATGTCATCAGAGGGCATACAATTTATTGCTTGTATCTGTGACATTCATCGGAATCATTATATCAAATTGGAATTTTTGTAACAACCCCAAAACAGTATCACTTTTGAGCTATACCAATCCACCAAATAATTTTACACATTTTCACAAACAAATTGATACAATAATTGTATCACCATGAAGAGTATGATGCTACAAGTTATACTTTTGTGTAACTGTTTTTCATTTTTTTGACTGAATATAATTTTGACTTGAAATTGTTTAGTGGATTTTTACAGCTCAAAAGTGATACTGATTTAGGACTTGTTACAAAAATGCCAATTTGATATAGTGAATATGCACAAATTCATATAATTTGGATCAGTGGATTATTATTCATGAGATGAATACATAGATCAGTGAACACTACCAGTGACAGTGGATTATTATTCATGTAAATACACTAGATCAGTGAACACTTTCCAGTGACAGTGAGACAACATTTGTCCTTCATTGGTTGAATGCCATGGCAATTCAAGTTTTACGGGGAATAATCCGTGCTTCCAGCGGAGTCTTCATGAGTGTAACCAATGATAGTTCCTCGCTCATATCTGGCATCTCACCCTCCACTGCATTAGTCCACTTAAAAAAGTTAACCAGATTCGCAAGGGCAAGTGAAAATTGGAGCTTTCCCAACTCCATCCCTGCACAAGTTCTCATACCTGCACTAAATGGTAAAAATGACGGATCCATCACTTTCGTATCCCCTTGCAAGAATCTCTCAGGCATAAATTTGTATGGCTCGGTCCATGCATTGGGGTTATGATGTAACGCGTAAATGCTTACCATGACACGTGTTCCTTTAGCCACCTTTCTTCCCATCAATGTAGTATCTTTACTCGACTTGTGAGGGATTGCAAAAGGTGCTATTGGTTTCATTCTCATAGTTTCCTTCATAACTGCTTGCAAATAGTGCATTTTGCTGAAATCTTCAGTTTTAAGAATTGTACTATCACCATTAACAGTGTTCTGTTTGATGTTTTGATAGAGATTCTCCTGGGCTGTCTGATCATGTATCAAGAACGCTAGTGCCCATGTCGTTGTAGCTGATGTACTATCCACACCTAGCACATACAGTTCTGTTATGCAGGCTACAACAACATCATGTGGATAGTCTTGAGAAAGAAGAAAATTTAAGTAACTATTACTAGGGGGACTTGAAGCTAGAAAAGGTTGAACCAATTCCTTGATTGCAAGATTTATTTGGCGAAGTTGTTTTACGGCGTGTCTGTGGCTAGGGAGATATTTAGCATAGGAAAATGCTTCAGACAGATGAAAATACCCACTCATCCGAATGAGTTCATCAATCTCATGGTGCATGGACTCGATAAATACCTCGTCATCAAATGTTTGTCCGAAGATGAGTCTACTTAGTAACCTCACAGCTGCTCTTTTTAGATGATCAAGTGGTTTAACAATTCCACCATTGATCTTGGCTTCTTCTTGCATGTCATTGATCATATGCTCGATGTCTCTCTCTTGGAAATGCATTTGTGCTGAGACATTGATTGGGCTCAAGGGGCCATTCTGCAGGCCCTTGCGAAGGTTATGCCAATATTGACCGGGGTCAGAAGTGCTAACTGTGCGCCAACCTGCAGTAGATAATTTGGTTGCTTCAGGTGGTCCACGTGCTGCGTAGTCCAATGACTTGCTGACAAGCACTTCCCAAGCTTCAGCAATGTTGCTCACAACGATTACTGGTCGCCAACTTCCAATCCAGATGGTCATTACACCACCATGAAGTTTAGCAAGCTTCGATAAAGCCACATGTTGCACTTCAGCTCCTAGTTGATGTAAGTTCCCAATGATGGGTAGGGTTTTCGGCCCGATTGGCCATTCGGTTGTGGAGGATGAGGAAGACAACTTTGTTCTGCATAAGATGGATATGGTTAACAGTAGTGTGAAAATGGTGATGAGAGACGGCCATAGAGATAGGGTGACCTCCATCAACACAGCAAATGACTCGGTTAATACTTAATTCTTTGGTTTGCTTTGTCTATCTTGAGTTTAGGCCTCTACTATTTATAGTGCAACCTGTAGTCAAGTTTAGACCAGTTTATGTTGGACGTTTTTTGTTGGTGTCCTCACAGCCTGCATAATGTGGTTGTTCTAAGACTGTACAATTATTGGTCAAACAGTTTATTTAGAATATATGGATTCATATAAACTAGTTGATATTGGAAAAAAAAAAAAAACGGAAGAGTAGCTTTACTATTTGATACGAAAATAAATGGTTTTTAGTCCCTTGAAACTCAATGCCTTTTTATTTATTTGTTTTATTTTATTTAATCACTGATATGCCCTTTAAATATGGGTAATGTTAGTCCGACTCTTAATGGTCAGTTAGCCGGAAAAAAAAAAGAGTTTTAGGAATCAGGACTAACGTACATTTTTGTTCCCAGATTGTAATTTTAAAGAGAAAACCAAGGTTGATGATAGTGATCATAGACCAGTTTTCCTATGGGTAGTAAATTGGTTTGTGTCGGACCAAACAATATGCATTTCAGCATCCTAACTATTCCGAGCATCAAAGTGATTTGGCATCAATCTCCATTATAAGGTTCAAATAAAACAATTAATAAATAATAAATTGTCCAAAGTCACGAAACAAGAGCAAATTGTATTAAAAAAAAAGTCTAACATAATGTAAGTATACCATTAGTCTAATAGCAAGTAGTAAGGGTGTTAGGATGTGCCTTGAGTGGCAAGTGGAAAGACGATATCCTAAACCACCCGGCTAGATTGTCATAACACTCCCCTTCGTCACTACACCATATTGGCATTTTTGTAACAACTCGCAAAATAGTATAACTTTTGAAGTGTAACAATTCACCTAACAACTTTACACATTTTCACAAACAAAATGATACAATAATGGTGTAGTGCGTGGTGGTTATGATTTGGTCAATTTTGGAGGGCACTCAACTGGACTAAACCATCCTGCCCTGTCTAATAGAGGCTTCAGTCTTAATATGGTCCCCTTTTTTCTACCTTAGGATGTTGAAATGGGCATCCATTCCAAATGGATGAAAACAAATTTTGAAAGGGATTTTTTGTTTTCCTCTCCTCTTTATTACTTTTCAACATGGATGAGGAAATAAAGGCCACACAACTTTTCCGCTGAAAGCACTTCACCGAATAAGCCTCAATTTCACTCGCCAAGTTTGAATAACTTATTTTGTAAGAGAGAAAAATATCTCTTTGAGTGAGTCAAAATTGGCTATTTGTAATTTTGCCGTTCAAGTTTGAATGACTTGTTTTGTAAGAGAGAAAAATATCTCTTTGAGTGAGTCAAAATTGGCTATTTGTAATTTTGCCGTTCAAGTTTGAAAACATCTCTTTGAGTGAGTCAAAATTGGCTTTTTGTAGGAGATAAATTTCTCCACTCTCTTTTTGTAATTTTTTTTTTAAATTAGTTGATGCAGAAGGGTTTATAAGATTCTTAATTTGAGTTTTTATGGTTCCTAATTTGCTTTTAAAGTTATTTACTAAATAACTTATTCGTAATATTTCAATTTAATTAGGAGTATTTTTAGTTTACTTTTAGGATTAGGCTTTACTTTTTATTTTAGGAATAGACTGTTTGTTATTTTAGTATTTGATTCTACTTTTTCTTTTAGAAATATGCAGTTTCTTTTTAGAATTAGGCTTTATTTTTTATTTTAGGAATAAACTGCTTGTTATTTTAGTATTTGATTCTACTTTTCTTTTAGGAATATGTTGCTTATTATTCAAGTTATTTTAGCACTATAAATAGAGTTTTTCCTCAATATTGTAACATACCTTTGATTTGAGTAATTTAATTGAACATTAGAGTTATTTTCTCTGTGTTTTTTGGCGAATCTCTTGTATCATTCATTGTGAATTGTATGTTGAACTAGTTTGCAT
Source organism: Berberis thunbergii (assembly GCA_003290165.1). Taxonomy (NCBI): domain Eukaryota; kingdom Viridiplantae; phylum Streptophyta; class Magnoliopsida; order Ranunculales; family Berberidaceae; genus Berberis; species Berberis thunbergii. The sequence continues at coordinate 194,559 of QNQO01001540.1, forward strand.
GATAATCACTACTCTGCCCGGCATCATTAGTGAAACCTCATTTTTGCTTCAGTGGACGCAGGCATATTGCCGAAGCACGTTAAATTTAGTGTTTTTTTTATATGTTTGATTAAATAGCATTGTATTTGTATCAAACACTATTCACAAATACAATATTGTTTATTGGTATGCCTAAGTGTAAGGTGTCGTATCGTATTCATCACTATTCACAAATACAATATTGTTCATTTATACGATGTTATTCATTATTCAGTATTCATGTGGTTCTATACGACTCTGTTTGGCGAAAGAGCAAAAATACTTCGTAATCAGAGAAACTGTTGCTAAAGTACTCTGAAAAAAGTTGGAAGACAAGTACATGACGAAGAGCATACAAAATAAACTCTTCCTCAAGAAACAACTTTTTTGTATGAATATGAGACAAGGTATTACTTTGTCTGAACACTTGGATGAGTTCAATAGGTTAATTGCTGACCAGTTGAATTAAACAAGAAAGTTCCAGAGAATGGTAGGTTTTATGCCTTTTGAATTCCCTCCTAGAAGATTATGATTATTTTGTGACAACCTTGTTGACAGGAAAAAAGTTTTTGTACTATCACGATATTGCTACATTGTTGTTGTATTATGAGTACAGAAGAAAGGATCTTAAGTTTCATTGGGATGCAGTAGCTGAAGCTTTGACTATAAAGGGAAGATCTCGGGGATCAAAAGACTGGTGGTAATAGCGGAATGCCTCATTCTCACTCTAAAAGGGATTTGAAGCCTGCTCCGAAAGATGAATGCACTTATTGTCACCAAAAAGTGCATTGGGTTAAAATTTATCTCAACGTTAAGGAAAAACATAAGAAATACACTAAAGTAAATGTTGCCAAAGAAAATGATGATGACTCAAATGAGTTTTCCTTAACTTAAAATTATTGACTTAAGTTACTATTAGTAATTTTATAAATATATTATTTATAAAAATAACTTAGAAATAAAAATATTAAAAAATTAAATTACTAATTAGTAAAATGAAAAAAATAATAATTAGAGTATTAGAAATTACTCTTCATTTCTCTTTTTTTTTTCTAAACCAAACTCCCACAAAAGCTAAAACTAACCCCAACACTTATTTTTTCACATTCAATAAGCAATTCCATTGATTTTTCAAAGAGAGTTTAACAATCAACTTCATTTCAAACTCCATCGATTCACACTCCAACCTCCAGTGATTCCATCGATCGATCTCAAACCTCCAACAATTCCATCGATCGATCTCAGTCTAGATTGATCTCTCCATCAATTTCATTGAAAATCTCTCCATCGAAGATCTATCTTGCATCTCATCTAGAACTCAGTCTCAATCGAAGGCAAGGAGGGTATGCACCTCTATAATTTCTCCATCGATTGGCTATAATGTGTATAAAATATTGTGAAAAGATCGGCATGGCTTCGGGTTTCCGATTCTGGTTTCATCGCTCTGATTCAGTCATCTCCGATTCTTGCAATTCGCCGTGGATTTGTTGATTCTGGACTCAATTTCTCCACCAAACGGTATATGAACTCTGAACTTTCTTTTTATGATCCACATCGTACGGGCATTCCTAGGGTTCTTGATTACCGATTCTTTCAATTCAAGCCGAGTTAGCAAGTTTTGATTGAAAATGAAATCGGTTTCTTGTTTCTTGTCTTATTACTTCTTTTGTTTCACAATTCCGAATTTGGACTTAATAATTTCCCTAATTAGCGATGTTAACTTGATAATTTTCGTTTCAGCTGTAATGTTTGATCATATTTGTCATTTGTTCTTAAGAGAAGAAATTTTTAGTTTTTTGTCTGTGTTGTTGGATTTGCAGTTGCTCTTGACAAGCTGTTTTATGATTTTTGTTCCTTTAATGACAATTTTAAGTTATTGTTAATTCAAATTATTAAAGTCTTTAGATGTTGCAGATTGATTGTGATTTTGCAATGAATTTTTATTTGAACTTTGTTATTAGAACTATGTTGCGCCTTCAGTTAATTCGACGAGCACAGTGGGACCAAATTCTCCGGTCAGTGAATCGTATTTGTACTCTTTAGTTTTGTCGTTGGAAGTAGAAAATTAAATGTATTCGTTCGACCTTTTGACTTTCTGTGAAATTGAATATGTTGATCACTTAACTCTATCTTATGCCAGGGCATAGACCATAGGTTTTGCATTAAGCACACAAATAGTTTGTAAGAAGTTCAAGTGACAAACTTTCTGTGTCCAAATTGCTATTGCATTAAGAAAATATTAGACCATAAATATTTTCTTACCTTCTGACTTTTAATTATGAATCCTAATAGCTCAACGTTTTGCCACCAAATAATTTTACACATTTTCACAAACAAATTGATACAATAATTGTATTACCATGAAGAGTATAATGCTACAAGTGATACTATTTGTGTAACTGTTTTTCATTTTTTTGACTGAATTTAATTTTGACTTGAAATTGTTTAGTGGATTGTTACAACTCAAAAGTGATACTAATTTAGGACTTATTAAAAAAATGCCAATTTGATATAGTGAATATGCACAAATTCATATAATTTGGATCAGTGGATTATTATTCATGAGATGGATACATAGATCACTGAACACTACCAGTGACAGTGGATTATTATTCATGTAAATACACTAGATCAGTGAACACTACCAGTGACAGTGAGACAACATTTGTCCTTCATTGGTTGAATTCCATGTGGCAATTCAAGTTTTCCGGGGAATAATCCGTGCTTCCAGCGGAGTCTTCATGAGTGTAACCAATGATAGTTCCTCGCTCATATCTGGCAGCTCACCCTCCACTGCATTAGTCCACTTAAAAAAGTTGACAAGATTCGCAAGGGCAAGTGAAAATTGGAGCTTTCCCAACTCCATCCCTGCACAAGTTCTCATGCCTGCACTAAATAGTAAAAATGACGGATCCATCACTTTCGTATCCCCTTCCAAGAATCTCTCAGGCATAAATTTGTATGGCTCGGTCCATGCATTGGGGTTATGATGTAACGCGTAAATGCTTACCATGACACGTGTTCCTTTAGTCACCGTTCTTCCCATCAGTGTAGTATCTTTACTAGACTTGTGAGGGGTTGCAAAAGGTGCTATTGGTTTCATTCTCATAGTTTCCTTCATAACTGCTTGCAAATAGTGCATTTTGCTGAAATCTTCAGTTTTAAGAATTGTACTATCACCATTAACAGTGTTCTGTTTGATGTTTTGATAGAGATTCTCCTGGGCTGTCTGATCATGTATCAAGAACGCTAGTGCCCATGTCGTTGTAGCTGATGTACTATCCACACCTAGCACATACAGTTCAGTTATGCAGGCTACAACAACATCATGTGGATAGTCTTGAGAAAGAAGAAAATTTAAGTAACTATTACTAGGGGGACTTGAAGCTAGAAAAGGTTGAACCAATTCCTTGATTGCAAGATTTATTTGGCGAAGTTGTTTTACGGCGCGTCTGTGGCTAGGGAGATATTTAGCATAGGAAAATGCTTCAGACAGATGAAAATACCCACTCATCCGAATGAGTTCATCAATCTGATGGTGCATGGACTCGATAAATAACTTGTCGTCAAATGTTTGTCCGAAGATGAGTCTACTTAGTAACCTCACAGCTGCTCTTTTTAGATGATCAAGTGGTTTAACAATTCCACCATTGATCTTGGCTTCTTCTTGCATGTCATTGATCATATGTTCGATGTCTCTCTCTTGGAAATGCATTTGTGCTGAGACATTGATTGGGCTCAAGGGGCCATTCTGCAAGCCCTTGCGAAGGTTATGCCAATATAGACCGGGGTCAGAAGTGCTAACTGTGCGCCAACCTGCAGTAGATAATTTGGTTACTTCAGGTGGTCCACGTACTGCGTAGTCCAATGACTTGTTGACAAGCACTTCCCAAGCTTCAGCAATGTTGCTCACATTCTGGTTTCATCGCTCTGATTCAGTCATCTCCGATTCTTGCAATTCGCCGTGGATTTGTTGATTCTGGACTCAATTTCTCCACCAAACGGTATATGAACTCTGAACTTTCTTTTTATGATCCACATCGTACGGGCATTCCTAGGGTTCTTGATTACCGATTCTTTCAATTCAAGCCGAGTTAGCAAGTTTTGATTGAAAATGAAATCGGTTTCTTGTTTCTTGTCTTATTACTTCTTTTGTTTCACAATTCCGAATTTGGACTTAATAATTTCCCTATTTAGCGATGTTAACTTGATAATTTTCGTTTCAGCTGTAATGTTTTATCAGATTTTTCATTTGTTCTTAAGACAAGAAATTTTTAGTTTTTTGTCTGTGTTGTTGGATTTGCAGTTGCTCTTGACGAGCTGTTTATGATTTTTGTTCCTTTAATGACAATTTTAAGTTATTGTTAATTCAAATTATTAAAGTCTTTATTTTGCAATGAATTTTTGCTAATTTTTATTTGAACTTTGTTATTAGAACTATGTTGCGCGCTTCAGTTAATTCGACAAGCACAGTGGGACCAAATTCTCCGGTCAGTGAATCGTATTTGTACTCTTTAGTTTTGTCGTTGGAAGTAGAAAATTAAATGTATTCGTTCGACCTTTTGACTTTCTGTGAAATTGAATATGTTGATCACTTAACTCTATCTTATGCCAGGGCATAGACCATAGGTTTTGCATTAAGCACACAAATAGTTTGTAAGAAGTTCAAGTGACAAACTTTCTGTGTCCAAATTGCTATTGCATTAAGAAAATATTAGACCATAAATATTTTCTTACCTTCTAACTTTTAATTATGAATCCTAGCTCAACGTTTTGCCAGTTACAACTGTATGTAATTGACATCCATGTCGTTTGTTGACAAATGAACTAACAGAAGACCACTGCCAAAACAACTGTTTGAAGTGGGCAATGTAGCACTTAGGGGTTCTTGTATTCATGTACGAGATAAAAAATTTCCATAGATATAATAACCCTTCTAAAAGCATTTGAGTTTTGCAGTTATTTCGTGGCCATGGCCTTGAGTACGATATGTTTGGTCTCACGTAAGCCTCAACTGAATTTTAATTTTTTTTTCTTCACTTTATGCAGCATTTTAGTATAACATTTCTACTGTCACTCTTACTCAACAATAGTATAGCAAGTCGTGGATGATTTGTTGGTTAATGGAAGCATGATTGATATGATCAGGTGGAGATTTAGAAAGAGATTTAGAAAGCATAGCCAGAGAAAGCTGGAATCCCACCCCCTATTACTGCATTTGGTAGGGATTCTAGGGCTCGTTTATTTGGTGATGGGTTTAGTGGGTATGGCGACAGTGAATTTTGCCCTGGACCCTTTAGGGCACCATGAGGTTTAGGAAGTGGTAGGCTCAGTGGTTATGGTGGATATGGCAGTGGTTCCAATGACTTTAGTGGTGATTTTGACAATTTTGGTGGTAGTGGCTCTGGTGTTTACGTGAAGAATCTTCTCTTGGTGGCTATTATGGCCTTTTTGGGTCATATGGTAATGGGGGAAGTGGATTGGGTGGTTATGGTCGGATTAGGTATGGATCGTCATCCATGCAAGGCCGGAGAGCAACTATGGAAAATGCTATGAGTAATTCATTCCAGAATATTTACTTGATTGCAAATGGATCGTACAAAAGCTGGGGTCCTCTCTGACAAATACTTCGCGAGATATTCACATCAAATGGAGAACTATTTTAGTTTTCTTAGTGTTAGCATACTGATGATGTACTTGATACATGTATTTTTTTTATATAAATACTGATCCAAAATGAGAAACGATATTGTAATAGATTGCAACTATTTCACTTTGTAATGGTTGCAAGATTATTTTAATTTGGGAATTAACATTGGCATTTGAATATTTGAGTTTTATAATCTCATTGGATGTCATTCATTTGTTGATATTTTTTATTTATTAAAAAATTAAAATTTTACATATTGCTTTTTGTAAGAAATAAAATAAAATTGTAACACGTTGATGTGTTGCTAAATTTGAACATTGTAACACGTTACAGTGCCATTAGCAACATTGGATACCTGTTACGAAAGTTGAAGTTTGTAACACTTCGAGGTGTATGGGTTTGATTCTCATACGAAAGTTGAAGTTTTTAACACTTTGAGGTGCTACTAATATTTGGAATGTCAAGATTTGCAAGATTTTTGTGGTGTTACAAAAAAATTTTAGGAACAAAGCTAATGTGTAACAAATTATAATTTATGGTGTAGTGTTCCTTCTATCTCAGTGCCTTCCATGTCAAGAAATACGAACATTGGTCGTGTGAGACTTATATCTAAATTGATTAGTCCCAAACTTTTCTTTAGAAGTCGTGATATCTCTATCTCCCTAGTTAACACTTCCTGCTGCACCCTTCCAGCCATTGTGTCTGCCACTGCATTCGTCTCCCTATACATATGATAGAAAATAACCTCTATTTCGCCCTGCAGACGGTGTATTTCATCCCAAATTTTTTTTGAAAAACCATGGAATCTTAAAATCTGTATAAAACCAGCTTTTAACCAAAGCTGAATCCGTTTGAACCGTGATGTTTTATTTATTTTTATTTTTTTTTAAAAATTGGGTCGTTGACCTTTTTATTAATTTAGTAATCCATGCCCTAAGGCTACATAACTGACAAAGGTTCACCAAATCAGGCCGAAAGCTACAATATTGTTGCCACTTAATATCCTCGTCGCATCCATCTCGCATGGATAATTGTTGTTGCTCTGATCCATCGCCTCCACATTGCATGAAGACTTGTTTTTACGTCGCTCCGGTCTAGTCCATCTAAACAGCTACATTCAATATCCGAAGGTTTATCAACGGCAGAACAAATGTACTCCTAATATTCAGGTGAAAACTCGCAAAATCCTAACTGGTGAGTCTCGAACCTACGACCTCTTACAAGGAGAGTGAATGTCCGACCAATTGAGCTACAATTGGTGGACGTTTGAGCCATGATATTTGCAAACCTTATTTTATAGCATAACATGATCCTTCCAAAAACGCAAGAGTTTCCGCCTTATCATTTGTTCATTCGCCAAAGAAAAACTGGTGTGCTGCCAAGCAATCTCCCATATGGTCTCGAATGATCACCACACTTGCTGCTCAATTATTCTTGGATGACCCATCAACATTCAAAGCTTTAAACCCATCCTGTGGGAATGCCCAAACAATCCTATTCACTTTCGGGGTCACTGGTCGCACATGTAATCCAAGAACTATTACCACATCTTTATTTGAGCCAACTGTCTTCGGAACAAAGACCGAATTAATAAGTTTCAACCAACTTCTCAAAATAATAATCACTGTAAAGGCATTCGGAGAGACATCTTCATACAAACACTTACAATGCTGTTTCCAAACCTCCCATGTCACCAATAATGACTTCACAAGAAATAAAACACCCACTTGATGAAACCAGACTGAGAGGAGTGTCAAAATCTCAGCTGACTTCCGAACATGAATATCATAAACAACTTCAATTGATCCCATACTTTCTGAGCCAAACTCCTTTCTATAAACAAATGATTTAAATATTCGATCTTCAGGTCCGGTAGCATCTACATCTGGAAGCTAAATTAAACCCCCAATGATGTAATTCCCCATCAAGTGGCACCCCCTATAGAGAAGTTTCCAAATGAAAATTGATATTCTCCTAAAGACTAAAGACACTCAGATCTTGTTAAACAAAAGTCATTTTTGTCTCTCTGCCCCTGAACAAGTCATAAGCAGATCTGGTGGAAGAAGACTCGTCTGCATTGGGATTTCATACACACAAGTCAGCCCTATTCGTTTCTCCTCTGAGACTTCCTTCTAATAATTCCATAGCTAAGCTACAGAGTGGAAAACTAATCTTCATAAAAGTTCCCCTCTTCACGTTGTAGATGGAAGGCAAGTACCATGTGCACTTATCTCCTGGGGCTTAGAAAAAATCAACACAAGATTCCATAAGTTTTTTGCTCCTATATATATAAATACACATTACATCAATACCTAAATAAGTTTTTTGCCAATGGCATGACAGCTCAACGGTTAGAGCTTAGTGAATGGTACCATAAGGTCATGGGTTCAAACCCAACTTGCAGCATCTTTATGGGTTCTGGGATCCTATAAAACCCCTGCTTGCCTTTAAAAAAAAAAATTATTATTGCCACATCAGCAATGCGATACCAGGCACGAAACAAACACAGATGACCAACCACTATAGAATTATATTTTTTTATTTTTATTTTTTATATTAAGCTTACTGACTTTGAAAGTATTGCATCATGACACTTTTATAGAATTGCTCCATGTGCACTTATCTCCTGGGGCTTAGAAAAAATCAACACAAGATTCCAATTCTCGTCAAGGATTCCTATATTTTCTTGACCGATCCGCCAAAATGAGTTAGCCTTGATTTTATATAAGTCTTTCATCAGCGAGGATGCACTGCATTTAATCACCTGACTATTCAGAGTGATACCCTGCTTCATAAATACCATCCACAAGGAATTAACATTCTGCATATTCCACAAAGCTTTAATTCTAAAGGCTATAATAATCAATAAGAAATCTCTTACTCCTAAGCCTCCTTCCCTGATTGGGCGTGCAACCTTATCCCAACCAACCCACTTTTTTTTTCAATTTGCCTTCATAGTCTCCCCACAAGAAATTTGTTATAATTTTCTAGATCCTGGACAACCATTAGTTTAATAGCAAGTAGTAAGGGTGTTAGGATGTGCCTTGAGTCGCAAGACATTTTCATTTTTGAAACTCAAAGTTGGGCTTTGTCACAAACCTTATTCAATAGCCCGCAAATTTATGGTATGTGTCTAATCTCATGTTACCAAAGATACCTGGGATTAAAAAACAGAGGTTTTCCTATTTTGTTGGAGAGACTCCAATTAAGTTCTTGCAAGGCTTCCATAGTACCATAAATTTGTAGTCCTATGGGTGGGGCACAATATTGTAAAAATTAATGGTTAATTTGTGTATAGATATGTGTGTGGTGCGCCACTATTTTCTTCATTTCACTCGTATCTAACAATTAAAACTATTAAGTTATGGATCCAATTTGTAAATCATAATTTGAAAGACTGAATACCAATAATAATATATATTTTTTTAAAGTTAGAAGAAGAAAAGAGCCAAATAACTATATGGGGTTGGGGCACCATTGGTTATTTATATTTTTTGTAAACTTACTTTTACTGATATGTATAATGGATTAACAAATATCTTTAAATAAAATCAGTTACTGTAGGTTATATAATTAGTGAATTTACGGTGTAGTATTATTAAATATTTTTTCAATTATCTTATGAATAATTTTAAAGAAGTATTTGATCAAATAACCTCCTATTTGGACCACAATTTCTAGTTGACATTTTAAAAGAAAGTATATGCCGTAGAAAAAAATACTAATTAGCAATGTTCTAAAAATCGCTAGGTAGCATTGCGGACGGCGAGCAGGAGACTAGTGCCTAGAGGCGTAGACGTTTTTTTGTATCATAATTTATAAAAGTAAAAAAAAAAATGGTAATAAGTTATAATGGTGGCAGCACAAAACAATTTTTTGCACCCAATTTTTTTTATTATAATTTGGTAACGACTACTTCATACCACCAAAAGCACTTTCTCACACCACCATTGAGGGTTTTTAATTTTAATTTTTGTTTTTTCTTACTTACTCACACCACCAATAAATATGCATATCATAACAGAGAAACCCAAACTCAAAAAAAAAAAAAAAAAAAAACAAATGCAAAATAAGGTAACTTTCAACCAATTTAAACCCTCAATGAGATCGATTCTCAAGCTCGTCAAAACACGAAAATTGTAGTACTCATATTTATCTAATAAAAAAGCTTAAATTAATTGAAAATGTTTTGAAATGAGCAAGTTATTTCATTTTACTAAAGTCGCACAAATCTATCTCGTAATGAAAATGGGATAATGTCTCTGACTTTCGGGCAACTTATATGCTTGATCAAGATCGATTCTCAAGCTCATCAAAATAAAAAAAATTTAGTACTTTGAGTTATCTAATAAACACAACTTGAATTACTTAAAAATGTCTTGCAATTAGCAAGTTATGGTCATTTTACTAAAGTCGCGCAAATCTGTTTTGCAATGAAAACGGGATAGTGTCCCTAACTTTTGGCCAACTTATATGTTCGATCGAGGCTGATTCTCAAGTTGATCAAAACACAAAATTTGTAGTACTCTGAGTTATTTAATAAACACTACTTGAATCACTTGAAAATGTTTTGAAATGAAAAAGTAATGGACATTTTACTAAAGTCGCGCAAATCTGTCCAAAAAATTTTGCTGAAATTTCCTGTTCGCCCAGAACAATGCGAGTTTTTGCAATGCCTTTTTATTTATTTGTTTTATTTTATTTAATCACTGATATGCCTTTTAAATATGGTAATGTTGGTCCGACTTTTAATGGTCAGTTAGCTGGAAAAAAAAAAAGAGAGAGAGAAATTGGTTTTGTTCTCGGATTGTAACTTTAAAGAGAAAACCAAGGTTGATGACAGTGATCATAGACCAGTTTTCCTATGGGTAGTAAATTGGTTTATGTCGGACCAAACAATATGCATTTCAGCATCCTAACTATTTGGAGCATCAAAGTGATTTGGCATCAATCTCCATTATAAGGTTCAAATAAATCAATTAATAAATAAGAAATTGTCCAAAGCCACGAAACAAGAGCAAATTGTATTAAAAAAAAAGTCTAACATAATGTAAGTATACCATTAGTCTAATAGCAAGTAGTAAGGGTGTTAGGATGGGCCTTGAGTCGCAAGTGGAAAGACGATATCCTAAACCACCCGGTTAGATTGTCTTCGTGGTGGTTATGATTTGGTCAATTTTGGAGGGCACTCGACTGGACTAAACCATCCTGCCCTGTCTAACAGAGGCTTCAGTCTGAAGATGGATCCCCTTTTTTCTACCTTAGGATGTTGAAAGGGGCATCCATTTCAAATGGATGAAAATAAATTTTGAAAGGGACTTTTTGTTTTCCTCTCCTCTATTACTTTTCAACATGGATAAGGAAATAAAACACTTCACCGAATAAGCCTCAATGTCAACTAAAAGTATCTAGAGTTGTTGGTTTCGTGAGATTTTATTTGAAAAAATAAATAATAAATAAAAAATCACAAGTATCTAGAGTTGTTGGTTTCGTGAGATTTTATATTGCATTCAGTGGAATCCCTCGGAAAGGCAGAATAACTAAGATGGAAGTGGTAACTAACGAATCCAAAGGAACCCTCATCGGAGATGTTTCTTCAGATTACTATGATAGAGCAAAAGATTTTAAGGAGTTTGATGAAACAAAAGCTGGTGTTAAAGGACTAGTTGACCGGGGAATCACTAAGATACCTAGACTCTTCATTCATTCACCAACGAATCTACCAAAGGAATCAGTTAATGGTGGTGGTGAATTCGAGTTCCCAACTATAGATTTCCAAGGTATTGATAATGCAGCTAGAAGGGAAGCCATTGTGGAGGAAATTCGAAGAGCATGTGAATCATGGGGATTTTTCAAATAGTCAACCATGGAGTTCCAATTGAAGTGTTGGATGAGATGAAGGAAGGCGTGAAAAGGTTTCATGAGCAACCTGATGAGGTGAAAAAGGATATATATTCACATGATCTAAAGCGGGTAACAAGATATTTCAGCAATAATGATGGAAAGTTTTATGAGACTGAACCCGCAAATTGGAAGGATACGCTAGCATGCAACTTCTTTGATAATCAGCAACTGGATTCAGATGAACTGCCTTCAATATGCCGGTATATATAAGAATTAATTTTTAGATACATACATATAATTTGTTACAAAATTAAGGACCCATTTGTGTACATGGGCGGATCTACCTTGTAGCTAAGGGGGCAATAATATTGTAGCCTTCGGGTCTGGTTTGGTAAACCCTATAGGATCAGTTATATAGCCTTCGGGCATGGATTACAACACAGAGGATATTAAGTTGTAACAATCGGGTCTGATTTGGTAAACCCTATGAACATGAGAACTCGCAGAGAGTTTTTACTAAAATCTAATGTGTAATAACATTGACACATAAAATATGTTTCTCTTGTACTAATTTTGAAACTTTGTTTTAATCATATTTATTTATTTATTTTAAGAATTAAATTATCTGTGATTTATTTTTTTGCCCCCCTTTGTCTGCAATTCTGGCTCCGCCCCTGTTTGTGTATATAGTTTCTTCTTCTTGTTTATAGTGACATGAGATCGATGTGTGAGCTAATATTAGTGAGATTGGATATACTCTTGCAGAGAGATAATGGTCAAGTACCTTAACTCAGTAATCAAGGTGAAGGAAACATTGTCAGAAATACTATCAGAGGCTTTGGGTCTTAGCCCTGACTACCTTGGTAAAATGGAATGCTTGAAAAACCAACTACTGTTGGGGCATTACGCTCCCAAATGTCCGGAGCCTGATTGTACTCTAGTCACCACCAAGCACTCAGACCCCCAATTTCTTACTATTCTTGTACAAGATAGTATCGGTGGGCTCCAAGTTCTTCATCAACATCAATGGGTAGAAGTTCCTCCTCTGCATGGAGCTCTAGTCGTAAACATTGGAGATATTCTTCAGGTATTTTTACACTTTGCGGTAACCTGCAGCCCTTAAGTTCTTTACTACATACGCATCTTTAACTAATTTGTTTAGTTGATTTCATTTCTTATTAAATTTGTTCATTTGTACTTAGCTAATCTCAAATGACAAGTTCAAGAGCGTGGAGCACAGAGTGTTGGCGAAAAGCATTGGACCAAGGGTATCAGTGGCAACCTTCTTCTTTCCCGCTGGAGATGATGCAAAACCATATGGACCAATTAAAGAGTTATTGTCTAAAGATAATCCTCCCCTATACAGAGAAACATCTGTCAATGAATACGTTAGCTTCTATCTGTCCAGAGGACTAGATGGAAGTTCATCCCTACCTTATTTTAAGCTGTGATTGTGTGTTGAAAACGTGAATAATTGGCATAAGAAAAAAAAATTGACTTGAGAAAAATAATTATGAATATTGCCATATGTTATTTAATTCAATATGTTCCTACTTTGAGATAGAGAAGTTGTTGCAGTCAGAATGTATTTGTATGTAGATGGAGAGAGTTGCTTGAATCCATCTTTATTGTCCTTGATCATTTAATTGTGTTATGAGCAGATAGAGAAACGCATTGTAAACCCATCCAGGCTTTCATATGTGCAAATGATTTCCATCATACAAACCAAAATGTGTCAGGCGAAGTCTTTTTTCCAAATCTTAGGCTTTGGAATTGGAACTATGCCTTTTAGTGATCTAATTATGTGCTTCCTCAAAAACCTATCTTTTATGTATTAGAGCCAAATTTTCCAAGCTCTATCTTTATTAGTTTACTAGCTTAATCTTTTGGTATTGGATGCAAATTTCAAAGCTAAGGATGTGTTTGATTTTTGTTTTCCATTGAAAACTTAAACTATTGAAGAGATCATGGAAGAAAATAGAGAAGGGAGGGGAGTGAGTACGAAATATGTGACCTCCATCGAAATATCTCTCTCAAAATCATAAAAAAAAATACTCTAGGAGGACCTAAGAAAACTTTTCCATGATAACTCAAGAAACATGGCTATCTTAGTCATCATTGTATGAAAACGTTTCTCACTTGTTTCCATCCATTCGAAAACCAGCGTTAATTTACTGTCTTCATTTTTTTCTCCTTCGTCTCTTCTTGTCTACGTTGGCATCATTCTCTCATCCTTTCGCATTCTTCGAGTCTCTCACTCTCTTTGAAACCCAATTGTGACGGCAGCACTATTGGCAGCTCATCAAGTCACAAAATTTGTAGTACTTTGAGTTATCTAATAAACACTACTTGAATCACTTGAAAATGTTTTGAAATGAAAAAGTAATGGACATTTTACTAAAATCGCACAAATCTGTCCAAATTTTTTTTGCTGATATTTCCTTTTCGCCCAGAACAATGCGAATTTTTACAATGCCTTTTTATTATTTGTATTATTTTATTTAATCACTGATATGCCTTTTAAATATGATAATGTTGGTCCGACTCTTAATGGTCAGTTAGCCGGAAAACAAAAAGAAGAGAAATTGGTTTTGTTCCCAGATTGTAACTTTAAAGAGAAAACCAAGGTTGATGATAGTGATCATAGACCAGTTTTCCTATGGGTAGTAAATTGGTTTATGTCGGACCAAACAATATGCATTTCAGCATCCTAACTATTCCGAGCATCAAAGTGAGTGATTTGGCATCAATCTCCATTATAAGGTTCAAATAAAACAATTAATAAATAAGAAATTGTCCAAAGTCACGAAACAAGAGCAAATTGTATTAAAAAAAAAGTCTAACATAATGTAAGTATACCATTAGTCTAATAGCAAGTAGTAAGGGTGTTAGGATGTGCCTTGAGTTGCAAGTGGAAAGACGATATCCTAAACCACCCGGCTAGATTGTCTTCGTGGTGGTTATGATTTGGTCAATTTTGGAGGGCGACTCGACTGGACTAAACCATCCTGCCCTGTCTAATAGAGGCTTCAGTCTGACGATGGATCCCTTTTATCTACCTTAGGATGTTGAAAGGGGCATCCATTTCAAATGGATGAAAACAAATTTTGAAAGGGATTTTTTGTTTTCCTCTCCTCTATTACTTTTCAACATGGATGAGGAAATAAAGGCCACAACTTTTCCACTGAAAAGCACTTCAACGAATAAGCCTCAATTTCGCTCGCCAAGTTTGAATAACTTATATTGTAAGTGAGAAAAATATCTCTACATGGATGAGGAAATGATGAGGAAAATAAAGGCCACAAACTTGAGACTGTTAACTAAAAGTATCTAGAGTTGTTGGTTTGGTGACATTTTATTTGAAAAAATAAATATTACAAAAAAAAAATCACACGTGTATGATACTTTATATTGCATTAAGTGGAATCCCTCGGAAGGGCAGAATAACTAAGATGAAAGTGGTAACTAACGAATCCAAAGGAACCCTCATCGGAGATGTTTCTTTAAATTACTATGATAGCAGAGCAAAAGATTTTAAGGAGTTTGATGAAACAAAAGATGGTGTTAAAAGACTAGTCATGGAATCACAAACAGTGGCAGAGCCACATAGAGAGGAAGGGGTGCAGTTGTTTTCCCTAAATTTTCGAAGTTTATTCCAATGATATAGAGATTGATGGGTCTTCCAAAAGACTACTTAACTATTGCCTCCCTCAAAATTAGACTTATTTTATTTTATTTTTATTCACACCACCAATTAATATGCATATCCTAACAGAGAAACCCAAACTCAAAACGAAAAAAAACGCAAAATAAGGTAACTTTCAACCAATTTAAACCTTCAATGATATCGATTAATCTCAAGCTCATCAAAACATGAAAATTGTAGTAATCATATTTATCTAATAAACACAATTTGAAATTAATTGAAAATGTTTTGAAATCAGCAAGTTATGGTAATTTTACTAAAGTCGCACAAATCGATCTTGTAATGAAAATGGGATAATGTCCCTAAATTTCGGCCAACTTATATGCTTGATCAAGATCGATTCTCAAGCTCATCAAAACAAAAAAATTGTATTACTCTGAGTTATCTAATAAACACAACTTGAATCACTTAAAAATGTTTTGAAATTAGCAAGTTATGGTCATTTTTTCTAAAGTCGCGCAAATCTGTTTCGCAATGAAAACGGGATAGTGTCCTCGATTTTCGGCCAACTTATATGTTTGATCGAGGCCGATTCTCAAGTTGACCAAAACACAAAATTTGTAGTACTATGAGTTATCTAATAAACATTACTTGAATCACTTACAAATGTTTTGAAATGAGAAAGTAATGGACATTTTACTAAAGTCGCGCAAATCTATCCAAAACCATTTGCTGAAATTTTCTGTTCGCCCAGAACAGTGCGAGTTTTTGCAAAAACCTCGCATTGTTTTAGGCGAACAGGAAATTTCAGCAATTTTTTTACTTTTCACCCAGATCATTGTCTTAGACAAACAATAGTTTTTTTTTTGTGATTTCTAAAATTTTTTCTAAAGTTTAAGCTCTGTCACGCCCCGACCCGCCACGGGAATCGCAGCGTGCCAATGCATGAACTAACCCGTAAATAGGCAGATCGTAACCGGCCACAACATCATAATATAACACATTCTTGATACGATAATGAAATGGAAATAAAAACTACGATAAAAATTTAAACAAAATAAGAATATATATTTGATTCGCCCCGCCAGAGTCATAGCGGCAAAATCAGTATACAAGCATCTAGTATAACAATATAATACACCCGATAATACAGAGGAAGCAAAACATACCCGTACAGGGTGGACACGACCAAACAGCACAAAACGCGCCTACAGCGGAAAACTGAGCCTAAGCGCCACGATCAGCAGGAGCGCCAACATTGTCTGCACTCCAATAGAAGCACACCCCTTGCGGGGTCATCAAAGCACAAAGCTACCTGGTGCGAATGAACTAAATACAAATAATAGAATAATATACAAGGAAAATTGATGCCACACAACAATGGATAAGTAACAAGTTCTAAAGTCTAAATCACACCGTGTCTTTGAGGATAATATTTTTAAGTTCAAGCAACAACACAAGCATTTCCGATTCAACAATAACTACAAGTTTACGATATATGCCGATCATTACACGTGATTCAAACATGGTAAATATCAAGCAATAAAAATAAAGACAATCTCATAATTCTTCATAGTCTCCTAGGTATAGCAATCAAGTCGAAACCAAAAATCTTGTAAAATTTTGTATAAGTGTCTCATATCGTAGGTATCTGCATACCCTACGAATGTGTCTCACCCAGACACGTCCCACAACGTGCACCAGTACCACTTTAGGCTTGTTTGTATCCTAATGGAGTACCATCTGCCAGGATACAAACTCAAACATCCCGAACGACTGGCCTAACACGGCCAACCTAACACAATCAAACTCAAGCGCGATGAGAAGGAAAGTGAGTAATCTCCAAAGCACGTCCGCCGAGACCCGTCCTACTGCATTTTCTAGTAGCAAGTGCATGCGGGAGCTCACCGCACCTCAGCAAGCTTGCCACATGCAATAGCGTCCTCAATGTCAGATGCGAGTCATCTCAAGCACCATCTAACTCACAATGCAAGCAAACTCCTAAGCATCGACACAACATGCATTATAGCGGGGTAAAGACACTTCTACTAATATCAACATGCACAAATGACGAGTCTGTACATAATCAAATATAACAGACGTGCAACCATAATCAATTCAACAATTTTTTTAAATCCACGACTACGCCAGGGTCCCAACATAACCCAATTCACCACAATCAATTTATTCGAGTCGACTGTCATACATGCTCAAGACTCGACTATCATTACATCAAAACCTAATCACACCCAAATTCATCCACTATACGCTTTCATTCAAGTATGTTATGTTTTCAGAAAACTCAATGTGTAATTCATTAACAAAGAAACAACACAACCATTGAAATCTCTAAAAATTCCGAATTTCGGACTTACATTCAATTAGATATACTGTAAAAATTAAATTCAGAATTTAAAATACTTATTTCTCAAAATAAATATTATAGTTACACTCACCTAGGTGGAATGGGTTTTCAAAACCCAATTCCTATCGGTCGATGCTCCTAACTCGCAAAACAACGAATGTGGGACCACGAAAATTTTTAAAACTGCAAGGTGGACTCAAAGATTAGCAAACTAGCTGAAAACTAAAAAAATAAATAAATTACAATCAGTGCGTGACTGAAATAAAAACTTACAGGCAATAAAAATTGGGCAAACACCCCGTCGAAACCCAAAATTTGTCGAAAACTCGTTGAAACCCTCCCGACTTCGGTCTGATCGCCTCCGAACAGCACAACAGACCGAAATAGGTCCAATCACACCTAAAAACACCGATCGGCAGCTCACCCAAGCGCCTAAAGTCCGGATTCATGCCGAAAAACCCTTAAAACAGACATGCACCCTGATTTTTTTGAAAAATCCAGCCAACCCTAAAATCATCTTTGCATGTCTGGTCTACGGGCTCCAAATGACGCCACCAAGGCCCCTCAACGGCTGATCGGAGCTACGAAATCCGATCAAACAACCCACCACGTCAAACCCAAATGTGAAAACTGATTTTTTTTTTTTTTTTTGCGAAAAACCAAAAGAGAAATGAAGAGGGAACGAAGAGGGGAAGAAATGAAGGACAACGGGCGAGATTTTTGCAATGGAATCGCTTGGTCCGACAGCAAGCACGCAGGCGGAGGAGCAACAGCGGTAGGGAATTGCTCTCTGCGAAGGAAAAGAAAAAGGAAATAATAAAGAAAAGGGGAGGGGTTTTGTCTTTTAAAGGGTGTGTGGCTATGTGCCCCCACTGAACTTACTGAGTACACCCTCTCAAGCAATTTTTGAAAATATTTCTGAAGTTTCCATGAAATTACTTAGTTTTTTTGAAATTTTTTGGGGAGATTGCGATTTGGGGTTTGATTTTTAAGGGTTTTTGATGTTGATGGATAGGGAAGAGATTTTGAAGGAGAGGGAAAATATTTGCAAGAGGTTTGAATGTGGGGAGAGATTTGAATGTGAGAGAGGGAAGAGATTCGAATGGGGGAGGGAGGAATCACGTTTCAATTTGAATGAAGAGGGCCCCAGTGTTTTTGTTTATATAGGTGGTATGAAAAGAAAGAAAGTCTTTGGTGTACGTAGGAGAGTAAAATGGTGTGAAAAAGAACTTATGGTGGTGTAGAGTAGTCGTTGCCTTATAATTTATAATTGATAGTTGTACCCTTTAAGTGACCATGTCATTTTAATTAATTAACTATATTAATGAAGATGCTTAGTTGTCTTTGGTGTTGGTTTAGAATCAGTCTAGCCAGCCAGGTTTGGTAGTCACTTTCAAGTTAAGTTTTGGTTTTTTTAATTTTTTTTTTAAAAATATAATCACAAACATCATCTATAGAAGGGGTAAAAGTGTAAAAAACCAAAACTTTGCCAAAAAATGGCTACCAAACCTGGCTGGCTAGAATTGTTGGTTGGTTTATTTTGACTGGTAATGTTTGATTAGTACCCAAAATATTTTTCTCACACCATGTATTTAAATTCAACAATTCTAGGTAGCCACTTTTGGGCCAAGTTTTTATTTTTTTTACATTTCTACCCCTTTTATAGATGGTGTTTGTGATTGCAGTCCGTCTAGAAAACTAGGTCTGCGCCAGGGAGCCTCAATACCATCAATCATTCTAGAGATCCTCATAATCCACCAATCGAACACAAACACACACAGAGCCCCCTGGCACTGATCTGACGCTAAGGGCCTGGCTTTTTAGAATTAGTGTTGTGGTTGTGCATTGCTTTCAAAAACCAAAACTTTGCCAAAAGTAGCTCTCAAATGAACCCTCATGGAGACGTTTCTTGAGACTGTTATAATGCATCAAAATATTTTAAGAAGTTTGATGAAACAAAAACTGGTGTTAAGGGACTAGTTGATCTGGGAATTACTAAGATACCCAGATTCTTCATTCATTCACCAGAGAATCTACCAAAGGAGTCGGATAATAATGGCAGCTTCAAGTTTTGTTAGAATATGTAGGGCTTGCACTCAACATAGCTAAGCCAAAGTCCAAGATTGATTTACCTCTACAAGAAAAAATGTCAGAATATGTACAAGAAAACGAAAGTCAGAATATCTATAATAAAGAAAGTCGACATAAGTTACAAAATAGGAAAGTTATTATAGAATATGTTAGAAAAGTTAGAATAGAAAAATAAGTCTTAAGTTTCCTATTTTCACAAGGTTAGGTTAGAGTTAGCTTATATAAGTTTGTATTCAAGTAAGGAATAGGTTAGAATTAGCTTATATAAGTTTGTATTCAAGTAAGGAATAAAAGCAACAATAATACAATTTTCAATTATTTTCTTTACATGGTATTAGAGCAACTTTCTTTGATTACCTAAGACTCTGGAGGCTCGGGCTCTTCCACGTCTCCGACGACTATGCACTTTGATCGTAGACGCAAGAGGCAGGGAAAGGAAATCGCACTCTGCAACAACTTCATGCAGAGAAGCCATGCACAATTAACTTGCAACTCAAATAAGGAAGGGATGATTATTGCTCCGACATACATCTCGCCATCAACCGCGACAACCTTCTATGCTTCAAAAACAACATAGGGTTGTTCATCCATCGATAAGACCACAACCTATTCCCAGTAATCAATCATCCTGAAACCCAACACCAAAAACAAAAAAAAAAAAAAAAAAATTTGTTGACTCGAATTGAGCAATACCAAAAAAATTGTGTTGACTCGAATTAAGCGAATTGAGCAATACCAAAACCTGTGTTGACTCAAATTGAGCAATTCTAAAATTTGAATTGACTCAAATTGAACAATTTTTTTCATACCAGAATTATCCGAATTTGATAGTCATGTTGACCACTCGAGTCGAACCATTAGTTGTTCACTCGATAGTTATGATTTCTTCATACAAGAATCATCCATAATTTTTATATAGAAATTCATCCAGAATTTTTATCCAGAATCATCTAAAATTTTCCAGAATTTGACTTAGAGTTTCCTACAAATTGGTCTTCACCAAATTGGACTTCAAAGTTTCCTCCAAGCTGCACATTCCATCTGCGTCTACATGTCCAGCTTGCAGGGGAGTGTTAGAATATGTAGAGATTGCACTCAACATAGCCAAGCCTAAGTCCAAGATTGATTTACCTCTATAAGAATGAAAGTCATAATATGTACAAAAAGGAAAGGAAAGTCAGAATATCTAGAAAAAAGAAAATTTACATAAATTACAGAATAAGAAAGTCAGTATAGAATATGTTAGGAAAGTCAGAATAGAATAAGAAGTCTTAGGTTTCCTGTTTCCACAAAGTTAGGTCAGAGTTAGCTTATATAAGTTTGTAATCAAGTAAGGAATAAAAGAAACGATAATACAATTCTCAATTATTTTATTTACAGGGTATAAGCTAACGTGCCTTGACCGTCTGTTTTCAAAGCAGTTCAAAGCAGCTAACGTGCCTTGACCTCAATTATTATTTGTATTTTACTTTCCCTCTAAGACTAGCAGTTAAAGTGCCTTGACCGTCTGTTTTCAAAGCAGATTACCAAAATACCCCTGAGAAATCAAAGGTTGAGATTGAATCTTTCGTATCTTGAACATCTCATTTCGAGAAAAATCTTAAGGCCCAACTGAAATCGTAATCGCATGTCGAGAAAAATTCAACAGTTGATTTAAAAAATTTTGCATCTTAAACAACTAATCTCGAAGAAAATCTAACAGTTCTAATTTAATTGTGTGCACATCTTGAGGAAAATCTAAGATTCAACACGCATCTCGAGGAATAAGACGGTCCAGTGTGTACCTCGATGAAATCTGAATGTCCAGCATGCATCTTGAGGAAAATCTGACGTCTGAATAAATTGCCCCCATATAATAAATTATTAGCAATAATTTAACCCAATAAAATAAATTTGAATTTAATTTTGCCCATTGAAACAGAATAGACCTGAGAGATGATGAAGATGACCTGCAACTCAAACTTAACTTCAAAACTTGGCAAATTTTTCCACTCCAAACATTTAATCAAGAAAATTTTGATTATCTTCCTCCTCCTCCCATTCTTCTTTCTCTATCCGCAGTCTCACAACCACCTCCCCCTTCATCCTCCATCCTATTCCTCATTTCTCCACTTATTCCTCCCCTTCCTCCTCTATTTTACAACCTCTATAATAAAGTTAGGGCATCATTTCTCATTCTTCCTCCTCCTCCTCCTTCATTCATCCTCCTTCCTCGCCCTTCATCTCTCAGGTCTGTTCTGTTTTCAAGGGGCAAAATTAAATTCAAATTTATTTAGAACATCAGATTTCATCGAGATCATGCACGAATAAATCTGAACCGTCAGGTTTTACTCGAGATGCATGCTGGAGCGTCAAGTTTTCCCCAAGATGCATACTGGATCATTAAATTTTTCTTGAGATGCATGAACAATTAAATTTACCTAGAGATATGTGTACGATTAAATTTGAACCATTGATTTTACTCGAGATGAGTTGTTTAAGATGCAAGATTTTTTTAAATCAACTGTTGAATTTTTCTCGAGATACGATTACGATTTCAGTTGGGCCTTAAGATTTTCCTCAAGATGAGATGTTCGATATACAAAAGATTTAATCTCAGTCTTTGATTTCTCAGGGGTATTTTGGTAATATGCTTTGAAAATAGACGGTCTAGAAACGTTGACACCTAGTCTTAAAGAATAAATGCAATACGAATAGTAATTGAGGGTAAAGCTAAATAAGATATGCATCATAAGGGAAGTGCAAATAACCATTTCCAAAAATTCATTTTCAAAATGTTTTTTCTCAAAATTCCGAAGTTTTCTAAAAAAAAAATTATCAGAAATTTCCGATTCTGATACCGAATTTTGGAATAAAAAGTGGGAATGAATTTCAGTTCCGAATATGTTGGAACGGGAATCGGAACACCCGTTTCCCGTTTAGATCCCATCCGTCCCAAAACCAGCCCTAAATCCAAAAATAAGATATGCATCGTCTCTTCTCGTCTGCGTTGGCATCATTCTCTCATCTCTCTCGCATTCTTCGCGTCTCTCACTCTCTCTGAAACCCATTAGCAATGGCAGCACTATTGGCGGCTCGTCAAGCCGCGTCTCTGACTCGGCTCTCCTCTCCATCGGCTTCTCAAGCAGCCAAGTTTATCCAGCGGCGCAACCTTTCAGGCGGTGGAGGTAACTCATCGATTTCCCCGAAATTGAATTTAAATTTGCTCATGAATCCGATCTCTTCAATAGTTTATTGAGTTGATTGTAATGGGTAAGTAAATCTATCGACTTGCAATTTGGGGTTTTGTAGAAAGTTTCAAATCTCGTTTGAAGAATTAAACCGATGCCCATGTCAAAAAATGTGATTTTCAGGCACCCCATTTTGTCAAGTTATCAAATTTCGTCGAGCTGATATTGGGTTTGTTATCCGTTTTGGTTGTTCGATGGCCCTTGATAAATTTACATTGTTACTTTTTTGTGCGAAGGAAAGCTACATACGTTGTCCTGAAACAAATAGAAGGATGATACTATTACTTGCCATCCCAAGCATTCCAACTAGATTAGCACCTAAAGGCAGCTCAAGCATTTGTTCACCCCTAGGCAGTAGGCAATAAGTTATAAATCTAATGTACTGGGATCTATTACAATCTTGAGAAGATAACAAGTCTAACTCCCTAGGGAAACGAGGAATAAATACTAAGTAGAACATTTACACTGTCACTTGATATTTGTAAGAAAACAATCTTTCAAAGCCTTCAACAACACAACAAACAGAAATTGAGAAACCAAACAAAACACAAAAGTGTCTTGGAGCATTATCTTCTTCTTCCACCATATTAATCCATTTACTGACTTGCTTTGTACCTTCAAGCTGCTTCCCCTTCATATTAACCAGATTGAGACGCAACAATTTAGCTTTCTCAATGAGCGTGCTTATGTCAGTGTCAACCTTGTTTAATAGATGACCCAATTTTTTGGGGTCATTTTTTTATCTTTGAAACCAAACTTATTTGCTTTTTCACCTCCCTTGTCCATCGTCATTGAGTTCTCGTTGGACTAATTTATGCTGCCTTCTGATGCTTCACTGCTTGGGCCTTGGCGGCTTCTCCATTTCCCAACCACTAGAATCACTACTTCCTGTTGGCCGTTGGTTCCCATTAAGTTTCCAGCTCTCACACAACTGTAAGATATGATTTCTGAGCAACAAAATTCTTAATATCAGGGCAATTTGCATTCTCACCTCGCACCTTCTCCTTGAATGGACCTTTGAACGGACAAAAGGAAACAACAGGGATATCTAGTTCATGCATCTGCCCTTCTATCTAGTTCATAGCATCATCTTCTTCATACATTCTAGCAAACGCTATATTCACTGATATAACACCATTATGGTTTTCACATCACCCAATCTAATTGGATACACCATGAAACCTCTCTCTAGGCCATCCTTTGATCCACTTGTCCCCTTCCTCTTTTGAGCCCCAAAGATCCATACCTCAAAGCTTCCATGGACCATGGGTATGGTCGTTATTGGTCAAATGCTCGTATTCATGAGCCCATAACAAGACAGAGAAGCCACTATGAGGATTTCCAAAAGTTGGAAATTCTACAATTTCCGTAACCAAAATTTGCTTATCTTCCATCGTTGCACCTGTGTCTTGTCCATAGATACTCGATTCGCTCAATCTCTAAATTTCAAACTGAGTCAGGCATACTGATTTGGTGTACGTTCGCGATCCAAATCCGTGGATTTCAAAACAAATATGAAATGACAACAGTTGGGTCCTTTTGGTTTTGTTTATATTCTTTTATTCGATCCTTCACTTATTAAAGAGTTAGATGTTTTTCAAAACATTTTTAAATTTTCAAAACCATCCAAAATTTTCAACAAATTATCAAATTAGATCACTTCATAAATATCAAATATTTAGTCGACGTTCAATATTCATACATATTCTGTATATTATATATTGTGTTATTAATGCGGTGATAATCGACGATTAAGTGTAAAACGGGGGTTGAGCGATCCGAATTGGGTATAATTTAGTTAGGTTTAGTGGGTGGCAAGAAATCGGCGAGTCACTGATAAATCGGCTCAGCTAACTCGCTGATTTATCGCTAGGTATTAAAAAAAAAAACCTAAGAAGAAGAAGAAGAAGAAGAAGAAGAAGAGGAAGAGGAAGAGGAAGAGAGAAGCCGAAGAAGAGAAGCAGGTTTGCTGATCAGAAGAAGACTGCGGATCTACTGCTGCTGTTACTAATCTGTTGTTGAGAGAAGAAGAGAAATCCAAGAAAAAGAAGTCGATTTGCTGCTGCTGGTCTATTACTGATCTGCTGATATGCTGCTGCTATACTGATCTGTCATTGCGATTTGTGCAAATCGCAAAACAGAGAAGAATAAAGAGAAATAAGGGAGAAGAGAAGGGAAAAAAGTAGGAAAAAGAAGAGAATAAGGGAGAAAAAGAAGAAGACCTACCTGGTGACCTGCTGTTGTTGTGTTAGGTTGTGGTTGTTGTTATACTTGTTGTGTTTTGTTGTTGTGTTGGTTGTTGTAAACTATTACAAAGATACAACAATAAATCATTTTGATTAGTTATTATAATTAGGATATAAAATTTGTAATTAAAAAAAAAATAGACCGATTAATCTGATCCCGTTTACTTGTAAATCGGTCCTGGACCGCGAAGGGTTCGATTAACGATTTAACTACACAGATTATATATAACAAAATATATTGGTAGATATAAAATAAATATCGTACCTAAATACCGTACCCAATTAAAATTGTACACAAATTGCGACCCCAATAGCTTACTGACTTTGCCTATCCATTCAAATTCCGTACCATGGAAATCAGCGTACCCCGAATCCGTTCATGTTCCATGTACTCTCTTGTTCCCCCTAACAGGCAGGTAGCTATTCAAATATGGCCACCATCCTGTCTTTAATCCTAGATTTCAATCAATGCCAAAAAAAGGTCTTTGAATTTCTTGATGTGGTCGATTGGTGACAACCATTGATAAACTGTTTAGAATAGGCATCATCGCTCCAATTTTGGACATGGGCTGGTTTCTTCCCATGAGCTTTCATCATTGGAGAGTCGGTTTACCATTGGTTCGCTCAACTCTTACTCTGCCCAAGGGAACTGGTTATGGCAACATTTAGTTGGGGCTTGTGATTTGAAGAACATAATCGATGAATTTTTAAAGACAAGAAGAAACCATGTTCTAGACTCATTCTAGGCCATTAATTGGATGTCAAATCAGAAAGATGGGAGTGAGGTTCATTTTCAGTGGGGGTTTTTTATGCAATCTTAGAGACTGGTGAGCTGGTTGTGCATTTGTTGTGGTCCTTGTGGTTCCAAGTCCCTTGTAATCTTCATTTATTTTTCTTTGCCTGCCTTAGACGCTCGCAAGGAAGAGGATTTTAATGCAATTTTTGGTGTTTTAGTGATAATTACATTAAAAAAAAAACCATTCCATTACTCTCTAGCTTGACCCATTAGTGAAGAAATGTAAACTCGTACGACAATATAACAGTTACATATTTCACGAGAAGTTACCAATCTGTTGGGGATTCACGTTATTTTTGGCCTTGAAGAATCATACTCTTTTGATATGTAATACAACAGTTACACATTTCATAAGAATTTACCAATCTGTTCCTGAATCCTGATAAACTAAAACTATAAAAATAAAAGGAGTCATCATCATTCTGCAAATGTTTGTGATTTGGATTAACTTGAATGCTTTGGTGCACATTTATTTCTAACATTTTTTCTTGTATAAGATAAGTTTTTTTATTCACTTTGTCACAGATCATCATGGACTACAAAAGGTGAATATTTGGCAGGATCCATTGAGCCCATCAAAATGGAAAGAGGAGCATGTGAGTTTCATCATTTCGTTGAAGATTGACTATTCATATGAGCATAATATACCAATCTTTTTTTATTTTATTTACTTTATATATATCTTCACCTAGTTTTAATTTCTCTGCAATGTGAAATGTGTGGAACTTCTAACTGATTTGCTACGGAAATGTTGTATACACCTGCATAACAAGGACAATCCATTTTTGTTTAGGAGTTTGCCATAGCAGACACTATTTCAGACATCACACAATAAAATACCTTCTCAAAGTCAATGTTTTAAAAAATACTTGAAACGTGTGCCTTGAGACCCGTTTCAAGGCGAAACACACCTAAAACGTCTAAGAGGCATTAGTTGAAATGTTTTTTCACTGTTTTTTAGTGAGTTGTGAGTTTCACTTACAAGGGAAAAAAAATCAAGGTCGCTGTTGCTTGCCTTGCAATGAAGAAGAGAAGATGAAGCTTATAGCTCTCTTCTTCCATTGCTTATTTGTTTTCTATTCTTATTTTTTTTGTCTTCATTGCAACCCTATTACTGATTCTCTTTCATATTCTTACGCCTCATGCCTCGATCGAGGCTTACGCCTTGCCTCACTAGCTAGTCCAACGCATTACCTCACGTTTCAGCCTTTGACATTTATGATATCTACACAATTTAGATATGATTTATGTATTGTGGGTAAATTTGATATGTTCAGCGGAAGCTTACAAACCAAATCGTTGACTTGATTAACAAAGTTTCAAAACTCTAATAATATTTTTCAATAATCAAAAACAAAAACTAACTACAACTTGTAATATGCCTATTTAACCAAAATAAAACCTTAAACTTAATCTAATTGGACTTCTAATTCTACTTGGACTTATGTATGGACTGACTCAATTAATAATTAAATAATACAATAAACAAAGATACTCATATTACATCATTCTCCCCCACTTCGAAAAGCTTGTCCTCGAGCTTTGAGGATGAAATCTCCGAAAGATGCACCAATAAGAGTTGACCTCGAACTTTGCCTTTGTAATTGCCATACCATAAATAACCAAACAACATTTGACCACCAGATATAACGTCCAACCCGAATCCTTGGCTCAAAAAATATCCATTTCTTGACTTGAATCTTCTCAAATATGTTCGTAAACTTGTCCTCAAAATGCACCACAAAATTTTCCCAGGATCACTAACTTTGTCTCGTGGTGGTACTAGACCTAACCTTTAATGGTGAACAAGTTGATCATCAAAATTGTTAGAACTAGCAGGTTGTGGTGGGACAAGACCTTCCATGTGGTTGCGCATAACTTGATCCTCATCAAAAGATGATTTAGACCCATGTGGTTGTACAACAAAATAGGTGGGGGCAAATAACTTCATCTTCCCAAGTCGTGTTCATGCAACAAACATCTCATATTGGCTTATCATCTTCAGAAGATGAAAAAAAATGACACCCAGGTCGAAACCCACAACGTCCTTGTTTGTGCCCACGGTCTTATGAGGTCTCGCCGACCACGCTCGAGCTATCGATAGTGGTTGACCAGCGGCGAATCAGATCTTTCCTGTGGTGTTAGATCAGATTTTTGATGACGCGAGGACTGTTTGATTGGGGTATGATGGTACGTTCTTCGTCTATCCTCAACAAAGTCATCTCTATGTTCATTCTTCATCACTCTATTCTTCTCGTCTGAGTTTGGATTGGGAAAGAATTAAGATTTTCACCCATTCTTTCTTCATTTTGTTGTTTATAAACACATTTTTTGTGCAATTTGCAATTCGTAGATTTTGAGTTATTAGGGTTATCATCCTTGTTCGTGACAACCACTCCATTCTTGCAAAACTTCTTTGATCTCAATTTTTTTTTTCTCGTGAAAAATTGCAAAAATTTTGCTATGTTTCAGCCTCACATCGCAACAACTTGCAGATGTGTACTTTATACACATCAAACACGAGTGGTTTCTCCCAATTAATGAGTTTTTGCGATATCTTTCTTCATAATCTTGAATACCAAAATTGATAGGTTCAACAGAAGCTTACACCAAATTATCAAAACTTGATTAACAAAGTTTCAAAACTCCAATAATATTTTTCAATACTCAAAAAACAAAAACTAATTACAACCTCTGAATAATCACATTTAACCAAAATAAAATCCCAAAGCTAATCTACTTGGATTCCTAGTTCTACTTGGACTTATATATGGACTGGCCCAACTAATAATTAAAAAATACATTGAACAAAAATACCCATATTACATCAAAATTGGTGATACTCTTGTCAAAGACTCTGACATGTGCTGTCATTTTCATTCTTGCATGTTGATATTTCTGTTTAAGATCCTTCATCTTTGTTGGAAAACTGCTAAAATGATTCTAATTATGTTTTTAATTTCAGTTTGTAATTGCTTCTTTGACTGGTTGGGGAGTACTTATCTACGGAAGCTTGAAGTTTTTCACTGGAGGCAAGAATGAGATCAAAGAAGAGGTAATAGTTTCTTTATGCTTCATAATCTATTAGCTGGATTGGTATTTAACTCTGATTGCTCAATGTAAATATGAAATTTGAAGTTAAATTACTATTATCATCATCAAAGCAGAGTGGAGCTAATGCTACAAAGTAGTATAAACTCGAGTTTTATTTTGAACTTCAGATGTCATAACTTTCTATTATGGCTGATTTGATAAATTAGTATTTTGGAAACTTTTTTTTATTTTTATTTTTATTTGAAATAAATTTAGTAATGTAATGCTAAATTTTAATTGTATGACATGCATTTTTTCGTCTTAACCACGAGGCATGATAAAATTTGCAAAAGATATGGGTTGTGCGAGACATAAGACTTGCATGACAACCGAGGGCATGCCAATCAAAGACGTATTAAAGTGCTAACGACAATTGCGAATTCATGACCCACTTAGTTGCTCGTAAGCATCCAGAATCCCCTGAATTCTTGAGCCACTTATAGACTCATGAAACTACAATTTTCTCTGCATGTATTATTAAGTTTTCCACTTCACATTCACCTCTTCAATTCCCGAGGTGGGTCTACAAATTTCTGCACCTCACCCATGTTAATCTATTATTGGATTCTAGTTTAGTGTAGTGTAATTTTTTTTGTTATAACATTATGTTCTCGATGGATTTTTTGGGGGTGATACCCAAAGCATCTGGTTGCTCACTTTCTCTCACCTTGCAGAAAGTAGCTGCAGCAAACTAGGTGGTTGGTCAGGAGCTTACTGGTTGATTCTAATTCCCTGGAGTGCACCAAGAAATAATTATTTGTTAGGACTCACAATCTTGTCGGAGATGACACTGCTCTTCATTTTGTGAGACCTTCCGTTGTTTTTTGCATTAAATGTCGACAACCCTTACGGTGAACTTCAAGAGTCCATGTTATTTTACTTCCTTTGGACTGATCATTAGTGTACTCATTCTGGCATCAATAAGATTCCTTTTATGTTCTAATGGAATTCTTTGTGCTTAACGTGAGTTGCATGGTCGATTTGGATAATTCATATTTTGTTGTTTTACTGTTGTCAAAATTCTGCATTTACTGTGAGGTAGTTAAGTTCATATTGATTCTAAGATTCCTTATGATCCATCAAACTAGTTATTGCATATGCTTTTTCTCAAAGACAAGGTAGTCATCCTTGACAAGAAGGAATCTGCAGGGGATAGCAATAAGCTGCCAACAAATATTCAGGTGAAAATGGAGCAGCATATGGGAACCTGCTCAGCAGAAAATAAAATAAAATAAAAATAACATATATATATATATATATATTTGGAACAGAACTCTTTCACAAGACTATTCTTCTTCAAAAAAAAAAAAAAGAAACTCCTATTTCTCACCGAACCCATCATCTGTTACTCTCCGAAGAGAAGATGAGAGTCGCAAAAGCAAAATAACATGTATCCTTATGATGCTATATATACGGTTGCCTCATTCGACAAATGCTCGCCTATAACAAAGAATACAAATGCACTGTTCTGTTGGTTATATTTGTTAATGTTCATAATCAGCCCTCCAGCCACAAGATAATCTTTTGATGGATTGATTCCCCTAACGGAACCAGATATAAAATCACTTTTACCCACTTCAATTCCCTTTTAAGTTATATTAGGAATTTATGAACTGCAACTGCGCATCATCCGAATGCAAACTGATAACTAGTATTAGAATCATTGAATCATTATTGTTGTTTTCAGCTGGTTACGAGAGCTGGTATAGAAATGCAAATCTCAATAACCATTTGAGAATAAAATACTCGAGCTCCTTATTTTACAAACTAAATCTCTTCAGTTACGTAGTCAGTGATGCTTTCGCCTTTCCTTTAAATCTACAAAAGAAAGTTAGCTGATTGGTAAGCATGATGGTATCAAGTCATTAATACCAAACTCAATGGACTAGAAGAAAAGGAAAAACACAGGGAATGACAAAAATTACCAGATTTATTATTGAATTGTTTCCCATTCATTAGCTTGTTCCAGTCATCTCCCTGTTAACTTCTCCTTTCTTTCTCCAAATGCGCCCAAAGTCGCTTGTTACCATGTTGCATGGGAGTGACTTCAGCGTGTTACATCCACATATTTTCAGCAGTCTCAAGGATGGCAATGCCATTTGCATACTTGGCCACTCCAGCTCCTCCAAGTGATCCAGATATCGCAGGGCTAAGCCCTCCAATTCTAAAAATTCACTTCTTTGTTTTGTCCCAAAGAACCTTGGATTAATGTGAGTGATGTTTCCAAATGAAATTTCAAGAAATCGTAAATTTGGCAGGCAAGTTGGATTGAGCCAAGTTGGTGTCCTTTCTCCTTTGTAGTAGAGGAGATTAAGTTCTTCAAGTTGCTGAAAAGGAGCGAGCTCACAATCCACCCTTGGTATGATTGTCTCACTGATACCGTCATCCATATATATGATTAACCTCTTTAATTGCTTAAGCTCTGGCAAAACATTCACATCTCCTGCTTGTATTTGATTGTCTGTACTTATTTCCAACATAAGGTATTGAAGTTGGGCCAACGTCTTCAAACTAGAAATGCAGCATCCATCCTTGATAGCTGAACTTGCAGGCTTAAACCCAATCAACCTTTGCAGGGAGGGAAGTTTTCCTATTCCAATCGGCAGGTATTCTACAGCTACGCATAAGATGGTTAGTTTGTCCAAGGATGTTACACTATCAGGTAACTTTTTTAAGTTACCACAACCACGGAGATCCAAAATCTGAAGGTTGAAAAGAATTCCAAAAAAATCCGGGAGCTCATCTAATGTAGAATTCTATATCCGAAGACAAAAAATGTGCAGCACTGATTGGAATCCATTCAACCAGTTAAAAGGTCGTGCATTCCAAGGTTGCACCTCATTTGTTTTGAATGATCTATTCAAAACACGCAGCCATTTCATTTCAGACAGTTTTAGCCCCAAATGAAGACCACACACCAAACTTTCATGTACTTTTACTCCAGTTATTGTGCGTAACGTTTTTGAAGTGGTGGAACCAAATAAATCTGTACTCATATTGCTTGGTAGGTTCACTCGACGTGATGAGATTGCACTAGGGAGATTACCACAACTTTGAGTAAAACTCATGAAGTTTTCTTCTTTTGCAATCTTTAAAATCATGTCTCGCACCATATCATGGACTCGACACCTATAATATAATCTGTCAAACACGTCTTGATCAACACCCAACAATAAACATCGTCCAATTAGTTCATTAAAATATTCTTTTCCAATTTCAAAAGCTGTCCTTCGATTGTTTCCTCGAACAAAGCCCTCACCAATCCACCAAAAAATCACACCCTCAATGCTTATCATGCAATCTTCAGGAAATGCTGCAAAACACAACAAACACGGTTTCAGATTCACTGGAAGCTCTTCATAGCTCAGCTCAAGCATAGACACAACTGGTTCATAATTCTCGTGCGTTTCGAATCGTTGTTTTATTCGTTTCCATTCATCAAAAGAATCTCCTTTGCCTAACATCAATCCTGCCACTACCTTGATCGCCAAAGGAAGTCCTCCGCATTTGGTGATAACATCCCTGCCAATACTCTCAAGGTGTGAATTTGGACACCTCCCACCTTCCCTTGCAAATGCAATTTTACTAAATAGTGACCAACTCCCGAAAATCTCGGGAATGGGCTTTGATGATGATGATGAGTGAACAACTGTCATTTTCAGAAAGAGTTTTTGGATTGTGTGTATAATAGGCCCCCATTTTTTGCGCCACTTCCTTATGCCTAGTCGTAACAATGACACAAGTACCATTGTTCTGTATCGTTTGGGGAAAGGCAGACTTCAAGCTCTCCCACAATCTCCCATCATCTACCTCCCAGACATCATCTAAGATGATCAAGTGCTTATTCTGGGCCAGCTTGTTCTGTAGCTTCTGAAGTTTGTCTCTTATATCTCCTTAGTGATTCTATGTGTCGAGGGAAAGGGCGAGGAAACCAGCGAGGAAAAGGAGGTGGCGGGGGGTGAACCATTCACCCCCCTCGAGATGCGCGCGCCAAAAACATCTCGAGGGGGGTGAACGGTTCACCCCCCGCCACCTCCTTTTCCTCGCTGGTTTCCTCGCTCTTTCCCTCGACATTTAGAATTTCCCCTCCTTTTAACAATCTATCATCAACATGCAATTTTCTCAATATTCCCTTAACTCTGCAAAATCAAAGTTTTGTGAAACAACAACAATAAAGACTCGATCAAAGTATTCTTTCACACTGCTATCATTGATTATCTTTTCGGCAAGAGTTATTTTCCAGTCCCTCCCATCCCAACAATGGCAATAATTGTCAGGGGCCCATGAGCTTCTAAAATTCATTGCTTGATCTTGTGAGCATCATTATCTAAGCCAACTATGTCATCATCATTTGTTAGGACTGGGTATATCTCTCGCCGGTTATTCCTCACATGCTCCTTGTTTGGGAGGGTGCTCAAGTAAGCTGCCATCCGCTCTCTATGATTCTTTATTTCTTGATTTATCTCCTGCAACTGGTTTCCTATTCGATGCCGTAATTTCAAATAACCAGGAAAGCAGTAACTGATGTACTTTGATGCCCTTCTTCTCCTTTGCCGTTTTGAGAATAATTTACAATCAACTATCACATCTTCTATGTCATACAATAGTTCTCTTAATCCCTTTATCACAGTTTTCTGAATTTCTTTTCGTTCCTTTATCCTCACTCTATCAAAATCTTTAAGGTAACTTTGCATCAAAAGAAGCTCTTCTTTTATTGCCTTGAAATGTTTGTGGAATTGTAGCACCAAATGGCCTTCATTTAGGAGAGTATAAACCAATTTATCAACGAGAACTGTGACAATGGCATCCAACATTTCCTACACAATATTATCAACAAGTCAATATCAATGGCCTTCCTTTTATCATGACCTTCATAATTATCAAAAAACTGGTAAATGAATAGGATTAACCATTACAAGTAATTATTCTTGGAGCATGTTTCAAGAAAATAATGATCACCGCATTAATTGCGTGGTTTGTTAGTGCAGGGCTGGGAGGTATTCAAGGTGCAACCAGTAATGAGTTTTATGTAGTAACAGTACTGATAGAACACTACATCAAGAATTAATACCGATTTGATTGATTTTTTTTCTTCTTAGATACAGTTTTATACTGATTTGTATATGAGTTATATCCTTACCTCGGGTTGTATACATGCAAAAGATCGAGCACCTATTATTGGGTTGTATGAGTGTAATATAATGCAGAGCCTTCATAGTGTAACCTCCATAGACTCAAAACTTGCGGAATAAAATTGAAATTGAAAAATAATGTGGAATTGAAATAAATAAACACGATATAAAGTAAATTGAGAAATGATGTAGTTGATTTTTGTTATCCTTCCTCGCTGCTTATCTAGACCTGCACAGGTAGCAAACATGAGCCAAGGACCACTGTGTGGTGGCCGATGACAATCTGATGCTCAAGTTAGAAAGGCTTAGGAGAGGTTTAAAACTGTAAATTGGGTTTATATTGCGTACCTCTAGTTCATCGATCTTATCTCCCTTTTATAGTGAAGGAGTCCTCATTCGGTTAAGTCTTTGGTGGCGTAGTTTAGGGAAAGTGATCTTGCTGCGGGGATCTTTTCCTGTTTGGGAGTTGTCCATATGGGAAAGTGATCTTGTTGTGGAGATCCTTTCCTGATTGGGAGTTGTCCATAAGGGAAATGATCTTGTTGTGCCTGATTGGGAGCTGTCCATGTGGGATAGTTGCCCTACATGACTTGTGTTCCTAGATCCGCGGGAGAGATTTCCTTTTCCGAGTGTTGTCCATGCAAGGAAGTTTATTTGCTCGACTTATACTCTAATATATATTTCCTAGTCGGATCCAATGTGTTGTTGGCATGTCTGTTTTTAGTAAATTCTCAGATACTTGCCTTAGGGGTCTTACGAGTATTGCGCCTAACAGCGTGATGTGTGGGCTTACTGGCTCATTGCATCTCGGACCCAACTGTTTCGATTCTGCCAAGGATGGGCTTGTTGTTGTTTAGGCCTCACTGGATTGAGCATGCAATCAAACCTGCTTCGTTCTGTTGATCAGATTATCATGACACATGTACGATGCTAATCAGAGGACTATTTGGTGTATCATCAGCTGCTCCCCCTGAGTTAGTGGTCATCTCATCAGTCCACTAAATCGTTTTGATGGACTTTGTACAGTTGTGATGATTGAACTCGAAACATAGTCTCGAGCAATGCACATCATTAAATGAGTTCGTGGTCGTTCAGTAAGGAAAGGAGGTGTGACTGCCTGGTGCTTATATAAGTCGCCGCTTTTGTGAGAGGTAGCATTTTCACCTTGCATCTCTTCTGCATCCTTTCCTTTCTCCGTGTTATTGGTTGCAAATTTCTTTTTGCTTTTTCTAAAAGTAAAACTCTATGGCGGATGGCGACGAACTAACCCCCGGACAGAACAAGCTCTATGCTTGTCCTGAAGATTTACAAACTTGTCCCATTGAGTGGCACTCACAATCTGTTGACGCCTCTGCAAGGGTTCATTGCCTTGCACAAAGGCATGTTCCAAGCAGGGCTTCGATTTCCAGTTTCGGAGGATATTCAGTGCTTTCTTGTGGCACCTTCGTATGTCCTCACACTCAAATGGCGCCTGACAGGTTCAGGATTTTGATTATTGTCCTTGTCAAGGCCAAGCTTTCTAGACATCTGCTGACTCCACGAATATTGCATTTGCTGACTTCTCCTCATCTTAATGCCCATGGAATCTGTTGGTTGAGTACTCCAAAGTGTTTTGGGTTCCTTGTTTGTTGACTTTGAGTCTTGGCAAACAGTTTTTTGGCTTCTTCTAATTCCTCATATTTCAAGGTGGACCGGTGACCTCTTGTCAGACACTTCAAGTTCGATCTTGGTGAGTGGTGGTGTTTCTCTTTATGTTATTTTTCCATGTGCTTCTGTAGAAAATAACATATTGTATCGTTGTTCCGTGCAGGTAAATTTGTGGTTACAACTCCTACTGAAGAGGAAGAATCTGTGAGGAAAGCGTTTAATGAGCTTCCCTTGGTTGTTGTTGAGGAGGTCATGGTCGCCGCCGCAAACAACGTCGTGCGGAGTGAATTGTTTAGGCATTTCCATGTAGGCCCTGTTGTGTCTAGGTTGTCCCCAAAGGAGATTGGTAGTGGTCGTTCCAAAAAGAGGAGGTGACCATGCCGCTTATTGGTCGTCTCAAGAGAAGGTGGGCTGGCGATAAGGCTGGTTCTTCCTCTAAGCTGATCCTGTTAGAGCAGGAAGTGGCAGTCTGCTGAGCTTGCTACCTTGAGGAACAAATCTTCTCTCCTGCCCCTAGAGTCTGATGTCAAGCGTTGGGCCAATATTCCTTCTGAGAAATCTGCTAAACCGGTGTCTCCCAAAGTTTTTTGTTGTCGTTTGCTAAGAGTGATCTGCATTTTGACGCTCATAGCGCAATTCATGCCGCGGAGGGACCTTTTGTAGAGCTTTGCAAGTCGTACTCAATGCGCTCTATAGGTTGGACCTCTTAAGTGAGCAACTCAAAGGGTTGGTTGATAAAGGCGCAGTTTCACGAGTCTGAGTGGCGGCTTTGGGCTTGGAGTTCAAATTTGATCTGGTCGACAGGACGATGCCGAGTTCAAGAGGTTGAGGGTCGGACCGCGGATGCTCTAGCGGAGCTAAACTTGCTGAATGAGCGGCTGGCGGAGAGTCTCATACGGTTGCATTTTCTCACAAACTATTGGAGGCGGAGGCTAGCTTAGCCGGGCCCAAGGCCCATCGTGAAACTTTTGCTTCTGATATTGTCCGTGTAGGATGGAGTTGCTTGAACTAATTGAGGATAGAATCCTCTTTGGAGCTCGATTTTGATCGATATCGGCAAGGCTATTTTTTGGAAGATTGATGATGCAGAAGTTTCTGATCCTGCTTCCCTTCTGGGAACTCAAGACTGGCTTTAGATAATGCTTTTTTTACTTCCTGCAGTCCCTTCTGATGTAAGTGGCTCTTCAGCCTCTGGAGCAAGCTCTCCTAAACAAATTGTAAATTTTGAATACATTTAAAAAGTATTGAACAAGTATCTTTATGTACTTGTATTCTCTGTAGCTAGATTGTTTATGTGTTATGCGCCAGTTTGTTACTTGTATGCTTGACCTTGACACTTTGCACTTATTTTTGTTGACATCTTTTGACTTTCTTAAATATTGGGTC
Source organism: Berberis thunbergii (assembly GCA_003290165.1). Taxonomy (NCBI): domain Eukaryota; kingdom Viridiplantae; phylum Streptophyta; class Magnoliopsida; order Ranunculales; family Berberidaceae; genus Berberis; species Berberis thunbergii. Next base: position 231,703 of record QNQO01001540.1, read on the forward strand.
ATAGCTTCGGTCTTGATCTTTCGGCAGTCGCCGAAATTTTTTCAGACGTTGCTCTTGAGTACAACGACCCATCGAGCATACGTCAGGTAATACAAGTGTTGATTGTATTACGTTTGTCGTCTGGCATTTGTAGGCGGGTGTTTGAACGATAATGTCCGGTGATCATGGTCTACATAAGGACCGATGATCTATGGCGAACTGTCTTCACCAGGCTATGTGAGCACTGACTAAGCTCCCACTTCCTAGGATGTCGTCTGTTCTATTCGAACTAGGCTTCGAGCAAAAAGTACAAGTATGGTTGTTGCCATCCTTGACCTGTGTAAGTCTGATTGTGGTCGTCCTGACTTGTGTATCAAGTCTGACTGTGGTCATACCAACTTGTATCTGAAGGGTGCAAGTTTGAATGTGATCATCCTGACTGTGGTTGTCCTGAATTGTATCTGAAGGGCAAGTCTGACTGTGGTTATCTCACTTGTGTTCAAGTCTGACTGTCGTCCTGACTTGTGTATCAAGTCTGATTGTGGTCGTCCTGACTTGTGTTTGAAGGTGAAGTTTGATTGTGGCCATCCTGACTTGTGTCTGACCATAGCCATCTTGACTTGCATGTGGGAGTTAGGTAGAAGGAGGACGGTAGTGGAATTTTGGTAGAAACAAATATCCTTTATTGATAATACTTTTGAAGGTGTTCTACATTCCATGGCCGCATAAGGCTCCTATCGTCCCACATGCTAACCAATACGTCCCTAGCCTGTTTGACCTCGATCACTTTATATGGCTCTTCCCAATTCGGGTTCAGCTTTCCTGCTTCCAGTTCCTTAGTGGTTTGTTGAATCTTTCTAAGTAGCCAATCTCCGACTTTGAATTCTCGTGGCTTGACTTTCTTGTTGTAGTACTGAGCCATTTTTTGTTGGTAGGCGGTTATTCTAGTAGTGACCTGATTTATCCTTTCCTCAAGGAGATCTAAATTGACGCGCAGAGCTTCGTCGTTGTTTTTGGGTCTAAATCTTTGCCCAAAAGTTGTTATTTGAGTTCCACTAGGACCATAGCTTCTGACCCGTATGCTAGGGCAAAGGATATTTCTCTAGTGGGTTTTTTTTGTGGTCCGATACGCCCAGAGTATTCCTGGCAGAACTGAGACTCATTTCCCTTTCGCCGCATCGAGCTTCCTTTTGAGTGCCTCCAAGATGGTTTTATTGGTGACTTTTGTCTGGCCGTTGGCTTGCAGATGTCTTGGCGAGGAGAAATGGTTGTTGATGTCAAGGTCCTTCGCATAGGTTCTCGACCTTGTTGCCTTCAAATTGGGTTCTGTTATCACTGACCAGTGTCCTTGGAATACCGAATCTGCAGACGATGGACGTTTAAGTGAATTTTTCAATTTGGTCCTATCGTATCTTAGACATAGGCTTGACCCATTTAGTTAAGTAATCCACTAAGTACTAGGAGAAACTTCTTATTGGTTGAGGCCAGGAGCGGTCCAACGATGTTCATTCCCCACTGTGCAAATAGCCATGGGCTGGTCATTGGAGTCAAGGGATTAACGGGCGCGTGAGTGTACAGCGCGAGCCTTTGGCACTTATCGCACTTGCGGACGATGTCTTGTGGCATCTGCCGCATTTGCGGCCAGTAGTATCCCAAAGTCAGGACCTTATGGGCCAGAGTCCTACCGCCCGGGTGATTCCTGCAGATGCCATCATGGATCTCACGAAGGCACTTGGTTTGCTTCTGAAGAGGTTGAGCATTTGAGTAAGGGACCCGTGGCTGACCTTCTGTAGAGTTTCTTTGAAAGATGTTTTCTTCTGATCTAGGGGTGCATTTGTATCTGGTTATATTCGGAGTAGGCCGTCCATGAAGCTTAGGAGGCCTTGTCCGAAAGTGGCATCTACAATTTGGTCGATACGGGGAAGCAGAATGTTGTCATTCGGGCATGTTTTGTTTAAGTTGGTATAATTTATGCAGACTCCACTTTCCGTTTTCTTTTTCACCAGGATGGTGTTTGCCAGCCAGTCTGGGTAGTGCGCTTCTTGATCATGTCGGTGTTTAGCAACCTCTGTACTTTTCATTTATAACATTGGTTCTTTTGGGGGCCACAAGTCTTTTCTTCTGTGTGACCGATTTTCGTGTTGGTCTACAGTCAGTTGATGGGTGATTATGGAGGAGTCTATTCCCACCATGTCTTCATCATCCAGGTAAAGAGATATTGGTTATGTTGCAGCAGTGTTTATCATCTGTTCCGCGAATTCCTTGCTCAGGCAGGAAACTATTTGGATGGCTTTGTTGTTACTAGGGTTGTCTAGATACACAGTCACAGGCTCCTTTTCGGGTTGTCTAACGTTGGATCTTTTTCTTGGGCTGACAAGGGCCTCCTCGTTCGAGTTGGAGAATCCTCACTTGACTTCGGATCCGAGCTTTGTGGCATCCCAGTCGTAGTCCCGATCTGCAGTTGACGATTGTCGAGCAATTCCAATGCTGAGTAATAGTAGTCTCTGGCAGCTAGCTAATTTTCTCTTATGGTGCCCACTGTCTAATTAGCAGAGTACTTAATGCACTGGTATAAAGTGGAGACCGCCGCCTCCATCTGGTGAAGCCGGGGCCTCCTGAGGATGATATTGTAGGTGGACGGTGCGTCAACCACCACAAACTCTTGAAGATTATTTTTAGAGTCATGGCTCCTACCACTACTATTAATTTGATCATCCCACCGAGAAGTGTTGTTCCTCATTGAGTCTGACCAGGGGATGTGTCGAGGGGCTTAAGTTTTCTTCCTTTAACTGCATGTTGCGAAATGTGTTCAGGAATAGCACGTTCGCACTGCTTTCAGTATCCACTAAAGACCTTCTCACTTTCCAATTTTTTATGGACACCAATATCACATGGCGTCATTGTGCGGAGTTCGGAAACTTTGGAGGTCTCGGTCCATGAAGGTAAGGGCATAATCGATTCTTGGGAGTGAACGCGTTGCATTTGTTGGTCCTCATAGGCTGATTTGGTCCGTAATTTGAGGAGCAACACCTTTTGGGACCGGTTGGAGCGCTCAGTTTCCAAGTACTCTGTGCAAATGCATACCTCATCAAAGTGTTCCCTGTTTTTTCCTCTTCTTCGTCCCTAGGAACAGAGGGCTTCTTCTCAGATTCTGCATTTTCTTGGTGGTTAGTTCCTCATCTAGGACAATGTACTTTTGTGTTTCCTTTACCAGGTCCGCCATATTTGCCGGAGGGTCCAAAGTTAGGAAGTTGTAGAACTTGTCGTTCCTCAGGCCGTCAGTGAAGCTGTGACGGCCGTTGCATCTTTACAAACATTAATGAGAGTTAACTCATCATTGAAGCGCGTGGCGTATGTTTTTAACGTCTCATCCAGATTCTGCTTCATGGATTTGAGTATTTTTACCGTTTGCAAGATCTGTTGTATATGAGTGACAGTAGATTCACCCTTGGTTCCGCAGTGGCTACCACCAGTAAGGGGATTTACAAAGGTTCCTCCGTGGTTGCAGCGATGCCGGAGCAGATGGTAATATGTCATTTCGAGCGATTGTGGTTTTCGTCGCGTCTCCATTATCAAGGGACTTTGTTGTCACCATCTCGCTGATTCTCTGGAAAAGATGGAACTACTGTTCCTTTTAAGGAACTTGTCGTTCCCCACAAACGCCACCAAACTGATGGAGTCAATTTTTACTCTCATTTTTGCTGCTTACCTAGACCTGCACATATAGCAAACGTGAGCCAAGGACCACCGTTGGTGGTCGATGACACTCCGATACTTAAGTTAATAAGGCTTAGGAAAAAGCTTAAAACTGTAAACTTGGTTATATTGTGTACCTTTAGTTTGCCGACA